>CM053588.1:161051601-161089116 GCA_028646515.1 Pseudochirops corinnae | reverse complement strand
ATCCATCCTGCCCTACCGAAAAGTCAGAGGGGTGAGGGGAGAAGACATAGAAGAGAATAGACTGGGGGAGGGAGGATACACTGGGATGGCTGTTTAGGGTTGGTGGGTAGGGGAAAGATGGGAAGAAAATATGTAACTCAAAATCTTGTGGAAATAAATGATGCAAACTAAAATAAAATTAAAAAAAAAAAATCTTTACCAAAATGGTCTCTTCAACCATCAAAGGCATACTTGCTGAAAACATGAGAAGACCATATGAAGGCTTTTAGCAAATTATTTCCTACAGTAAAATATGTTTTTATGGTGACATAAATAACTAAGATGTAAAAAATTAAAAAAAAATAATTTGGTGGGTTTTAGAAAATGACTTAGTGTTGTTTTAATTTATATTTCTCACTTACTATGGTTCTTATAGCTGGTATGATGACTTTTGATTGATCAAATCAGGGGTACCTTATCTTTTAGAGTCAATTTGTAGGTTGACTGTCTTGTTCTCTTTCTATGTTCATACCTTCCAGCTGCTTCTCTTAGATGAGTTCAGATGGCTTCGACCCTGTTCCTTTTGACCTAGTTGCCCTGTCTTTGTTCCTCCCCAACTAATGAATACTTCCATTAGATTAGAAGTACATTTATTCTTTTCTTTTCATTCACACTTGGTGACAAGGGACTGATTTTAATCTTCAGGAAATTTTTGCTGTACATTATGGTGATTTCAGAATTACCAGCTAATGCATTTGGCTCCAAAATTTTGATCTACACTGAGGGGTGGGAATTAGCCCTCTCACCTCAGTACTCCCCTCTCCCCCAGCCTTCTTTGTTTGACACCCTTATTCACCACTTAGGGAGGGAACTGGACTTAATTGAAGGAAAGAATCAATAAGGGAGGTGCAGCGAAAAGGACTAAATTACAGATTATCTCCAGGGGTTATATTGGGTAAGCTCTTTGTCTCTTTTTATGCAGAAATCTTTGCATTTATTACCAATATAGCTTGCCAGTTTGAGATCAGGAATGCAATACAAATTGAAGACAGCAAAGTAAATTGAGCCCTTAAGCTAATTTGATTCCCACAGAATTTCAGTATTGAAAAGAACCTTCAGAGGTCGTCTTAGACAATCCATACCTGAACAAAAATTCCCTTTTACAACATATCCAACAAATGATCATTGTCCTGTATAGCCCATTTTCATTTAGAAGAAAAAAAGGACTATCCTGGTAAAAGATGAAATGATTTGTTGAAGATTTGCCTTACATATAGGTGAGTTTTCTGTAATCAAGCTTTAATTTTAGTTATTACTGTCATCTCCATTTAATTTTCTAGGTACATGCAAAGCTTTCTTGAACTTTTAGAATATGAAAATAAGAGCCCTGAGGACCCGCAAGTTTTGGATGAGTAAGTATAACATTGTGTTTACCTGAAAGTAATCGTATGCAAGCAAAAGAATGGGCGAATGGAATTTGTGTCATTAGTAACTAAGGCATATGTAACTGAAAAGGAAAATTAATTTTTTTCATAGATATTTGGCATTGAGATTTCTTCAACTGAGTTTAAAATTTAGCCAGTACAAAAGAATAATTATAACAGCTCATCTTATGCTTCAGAATAGAATTAGTATTTGGTATATAATAATAAAAGAAAATAGTCAACAGAAGTATTTATCAGCTTTGAATTATGGTGCCACCTAGTGGTGGCTGTGAAAATGAAGGGTCCTGAGTGTAGTGAAAGGCGGCTACTTCATAGAACTTAATTTAAAGGCTTGGTTTCAGAGTTTGTTCTGTTAGAGTGCATTTGCTTGTGAGTAGTAGAAGCTCATCAGTATTCATCTTAGTTCCATAAGTGTGTGTGGTGGACTTTTTAAAGGAAAAACTGCCTGTTCTTCAATTAGTTTCCCCTATTGTGTTTCAGTGCATTGAAAAGAGCACTAAATTTGAAATTAGTCTGATTTAGGTTTGGTTTTTTCTCCATTAGTAACTTGCTTTGCCACGCTGAGCTAGTGGGTTTCCTTAACTGTAAGGAAAAATATATAAAATGAGGTGTCTAGACTTTACCTCTAACATCCCTTTTAGCTCAAATGTTTTGTCATATGCTTCTTCATGATTCCTCCTTGTATGTAGTTTTATATATATATATATATTTTTTTTTTCATCTGTTATCAGGGTAATTGTTTCACTTTTGAAGCATAAGCTTGTTTTACATAATTATATAATATGAATTCTGTGGCCATGCGCTTTAGGTAAAGTTCAGTAAAAATCAGTAGAATCTTAGGAGAATAGAATCCTTGAAAAGACCCTTTGAGCTCACCTCATCAAATCGTCTCACTTTGCACATAAGGAACTGAAACCCAAAGCTATTAAGTGACTTATCTGACATTACATAGTAAGTAGAAGGATCAGGACTAAAACTCAGATCTCCAAACTCCTAGCTTTTTTCGTTATAGTGAGTTAGTTAACGAAACATGTTGGGTCTAAATTGAGGTCAAGTGTATTCCTCCTTTCAGTATACATCACTGATTTAGTTGTCAAATTTTGTCAGAGAGCTGTTAGTTATTTTTTAATTTATTTATTAATTTTTGCTAGCCCCCTTGACCTTGCTCCTAATTCAAATACAAAAAAAATTTAAGGACCTTTCCGCATAATGCTCTCATTTTGGACAGCACATATAATTTATATCTCTCCTCACAATTCTTAAGTATCTGTGAACCTGATATTTAGTTTGTTGTCAGATTGCAGCCTTCTTCTCCTAACCTTTGATTTGTTTGGTTTTATGAATTCTTGTGAGTTAAATGGTTGGCTTCAGAGGTGACTGATTTGCTTAGACACAATTATAGACTTAAGTATAGAACATCATGTTGAAGTTCTGTGCAGCCCTCCTGATAGCTGGGTTATTTTTGTTGTTGTTTTTGATGAGTCTTTAATCCAGTCTTTAGCTGAAGATAAGAATTAGACCAGAGTACCATAGATATGACTGCATTTTTTAAATGTTCTTTGAATTTTTGGTGAGAACTGAACTGAAATCTGGAACTTTGTTTCACAAAGCCTAGATAAATTTCTTTATTGAAGGCCAAAATGAATTCAGTATTTTTAGGATGTGAAATGGTGTTACTGAAACATAGGATTAGGAGGTTCTAATACTTTATGATATTTCTTTTTCAGTTATCCCATTCCAAGCAGTGGAACAGATTTCAGAATTCACTTAGAAGCTCTAGGCAGTGTCGTTGTGGAAAATCTAGAAGATTAGCTTGATGATTTTGGCAAGGGGCAGCAAGAGCCACGGCTCTGCCAAAGAGAATTTCAGGGAGAATTTTTCTGGAAATTAATTTGCTGAAGTAATGTTACTGAAATCCAAGCAACCTAAAGAATTGAAAAGATATGTATATGAAAATAGCTTTGTATGCTGTAGAACTATTTTATAAAATTATTGTACCTTCCTTGTATTTGTGTTTCAGCATGAAATTAATTTTAAGGATTAGATATACACGATGGTGGTAGACTGAGCAAACCATCCTGTAAATGGAAACAAAAGTCACGGGAGTAGTGATGTTTGATGATTTATTGATTGTTTAAGTATAACTCTTTGTCCTATATTGGTTCCAGTGTTTTGGTAGGTAGCAGATGTGTGTTCCAAATCAATTAATATCCCTCATTTAAAAACAAAGATTATCAGAAGTTTTTCATAGTTAGATATAGCTTTGACATTTGTGAAAAAAAAAAAAAAAAGAATTTCTTTTGCTTTCTGGGGGTAAATTTGGAAAGTCGGGAGTTATTTGAGATATTTAGTGTTCAAAAGCAGATTTATATTTTTCAAAAGAGTATCATACAAATTGCTTTCCATAGCTTCTTTATGGAAACACATTGTAAATTTGAAAGTTCCTGAAAAATGCTTTCTGGGATGGTAGTATTGGACTATTTGGAACAAATTTTCTGTCTTGAAGAGTGATAGGATCTAATAAGATGAGAAATCTTTGTTACAATCAGTTGTCAATTTAGTATGGAAATATTGAAAAGGTAATGTGTTGGGCCACTAACAAAAATCCCATTGATTTACAATAATAATTGACTTCAGTTTCTTAATATGTTCACAAGTGTGTTACTGAATTCTAGTTCTGTTTGTCATTTTTTGTTCTGTAGCACTATAATCACCATAATGAGGAACTCAGAGCAGTAGAGGTGTGGAATTGGGAAGGCATTGGCTTTGAGAAAGCTTCCAGCCTTTTTCCTGCTCCAGAGCTGCTTATAGTCAGCACGTAGAAACAGAGAACTCTTCTTTGCTGGTGTGTGTTTATAGGCTGTCCTGTTATACTGCTGGTGCAGAGCTTGAGAGGTAGGGAAGGAAGCAGGATAGAGTAAAATCTCCTTGTTACGGACAAATGTGGCTTTAGGAGTATAGTATTCCTGGGTAGTTTTCTTCCCATGTATCCATGTTCATGTTTTGTATTTTGTGTGTGTGGACATGTGTGTGCATTTGCATGTGCATGCGCAAATGTGTGCACCCATGTCTCTGGGACAGTATTGTGTGTGGAGCCATGCTGCTGAACTGTCCAAGAACTTATGCCTAGAAAATACAGAAGCTAGCTAGCTAGCATTTATGTACTGTTTTAAGGTTCACAAGACACTATACAAATAATAGCTTATTTCATCCTTTTAACTCTGCAAGATAGCTGCTTTTATTAGCCCCATTTTTACCAATGAGGAAACTGAGGCAAACAGGTTGAGTGACTTGCCTAGGATCATACAACTTGCATATATCTGAGGCATGATTGGGATTCTGAGCACAAGTTCAATGATGTTTCTAGCTCTGGCAGTGCTGAATCTTCAAAGCCCTTCTTTCTTTTGGGCATGTTGTATTAACACTAGCAATACTTTTCACCAGTGTTCAGTTTTCCTTATGTTTTTTCTTTTCCTGGTTATAGATTTTTAAAATTATATTTGTAAGGGGCGAGGGGAGAAGGTAAATCTGCAACCATCAGGAAAAGGGGAAAAAAATACAGAATTATTAAATTCTTTTGGTTCAACCCCTCCATGCCCACTTCCTTTACATTTTGTTTCTGGGGGACTTAAAGGTTTATAGTTAAGACATTTTTAGTTTTCTTAATATTGGAAGAAATACCTAAAGAAAGATTTTTGACTTTTAAGACTCCATTAACAAGTCAGAGAGGATGGTCATTGCACAATTTCATAATACATCATATTCGTGTTATATGATAATCTCATTAGTAGTAATAACATTAAAAACTAGAAAGTGGGTAGCTGAAATTTGTTTTCAGTTAGTGAACAAGCATATATATTAAGTGCTTATAGTGTGCCAGTAACTGTGCTAAACATGGAAGATACAGAGAAAGAGCAAAAAACCACCCAACAAACCAGTCCTTGCCCTTCAGGTGTTTATGTTCTTATATCATGCAAGATAAATACTGAGTAGATGGTGATAAACTTAAAAGTTTTTATTATTCTCTGTGCATATTTGGAAAAAGTGTTTCTGAAGGGAGAAATACTTAACTCAGAAAATCTCCAAGCTCCATATAGTTTGTGCGAGTGAGCAAGACTATCTCACATATTGTGATAGATCCTTGTTGTCTCTCTCTCTTTGGAAGAGGTAAGCAAACGTGTCACACTTTGAATAATGAGCAATCTCCAAACTTGAGTGCTATAAGACATGAAAACTTTAAACATTTGCATACACTAATCAGTTTCTGTCTTTTTTTTTCCCCCTCTCCCACAGATTTTTACAAGTCATAGTTAAAGTCAGAAACAGACACAATGATGTGGTTCCTACTATGGCACAAGGGGTGATCGAATACAAGGAGAAGTATGGTTTTGATCCCTTCATTAGCAGTAACATCCAGTATTTTCTGGATCGATTTTATACCAACCGCATTTCTTTCCGCATGCTTATTAACCAGCACAGTAAGTTGGGGTTTTGTTTTTCTACCCTTAAAAGACAAGTAGAGTTGTTGCTCCTAAATGCCAAGATGCTGCATTGATTTGAAGTTTCCTTTCCTCATTGATGACTAATTCTAACATTCCGAGATGAAAAGAAGACAGATGGCATATTGTGACAGGTTGTAGTTAGACTAACATTTGATATGAGTATTAATTATTCATCTGAGCCATTTGACAGAAAATAGAAGCTGTCCATTTTAAAATGTTAAGTTTAAACCAAAACTCTTATTGGTGCCTCAAACTAAGAGTAAGGCTAAATAATTTTTTTTTCCATTTGAATCCAGAGAGATCACAAACTATTTTAAGGTCTTTAATAAGCACTCAGTTACGTTCTCTCTGCCCACCAATCTTTGTTTTTTGTGGTAGGGTTTGGTATTTTTTATCAATTATCAGAAGAGATTTTCTATTTTTCTGGTTTTGCTTTTTTTGTTTGTTTAATCATTATTTTCCTTTTACCAACTTGAATTTTTGTTTATAAATGGTATTTCTAATAAATTTTCTGTTGCAGTACAATTATGTTTTAGAAAACTGGGTATAGTTACTACTGTTTATTATATCTCAAGATAATATGCTAAATACACTTCATTATGCAGATATTAAGAGATAGGATTAACACCTTCTGTATAGGCTAACCAGGTCACCTGGGGCTTTTTACTGTGTGTAATTGTTTTGTCTTCTGGCAGAAATGATTTGAGAGCAGTGTATCTAAATCCCATGTGTGATAAGCTCTGATGTTATGGGATTCTAATTTGATTCTTAACAGGGGAGGGGACCTATTGTCCGTATAAATTTGCTGGGGACTCTTCTTGATTCTTTTGATTACACTTTTTTCCATTCTTTTAATGGGACATTGAAATTTGTCCTTCATGATATTTTTTATTGCTACTTTCTGGGTTCAGTACACTTAGCTAACTTTTATTGCAAAACTAGACTGAAGTCCTTAACTTCTTAAGCATGTTATTTCTCAAACAAGTATGTGGTCCTTTAAGGGACTTTCACTTAAGACTTTCACTATTAGGGAAATAAACAGGCTTAAAATAATAAATGAAAAGGAAAAATTATGAAATTATAGTTGAAAAAATTTATAGTAGTAGATATATCCCTGATCTTCATTGAAATATAACTACCTCTATTAGTTCTTAACCCTCTTTCACTAATGTACTCTTATGTAGGAAGTTAATGCCACCCATTTCTATCTTTTCTCTGGAAAGATAAACATTCCTTACTCCTTCGGTAAAGGATGTTGCTGCTTAATTTAATTCACTTTTTCTCTCTTCTCCAGAATGCCTTTCCAACACCATAAATTCTATCCAAATATAAGTACAAAATGAGGGGCCTTGAGGATATGTAAGATTCATGTTTTTATTTGAGGGTTCACCTGCCTCTAACAGGGTCAAAGGTCAGTTCTTCTGACAAGTCAACTCTGTAGTACTAGCCCACAACCAAGATTCAATCCTAACAGGAGTTAGGCTTTACTTAAAAAGATTCACATATCACACCCCCTTTCCCAGGCAGTTTTGAAATAACTGTTTTGAAGTAAAATGTAGATTCCTGACACTAGTCACAGAAGGTTTTATAAAGTATTGATAATTCAGTTCAAACTACTAAGTCATCACTGCTGGGGGAAAAAAAATTCCAAAGCAAACGCCTTCTTGATTATCAGCCAGCCACCATTTTCATGATGAAGGACAGGACATTATTTATTTTGCAAATGTATTTTGTAAATAGGGCCACTCATCTTCCTTAGTTCAAATCTAGCCTCAGACACTACTAGCTGTGTGACCCTGGGCAAGTCAGGGTTAACCTTGTTGCCCTCAGTTTCCTTCTCTGTAAAAATGAGCTGGAGAAGAAAATGGCAAACCACTTAACTGTCTTTGCCAAGAAAACCCCAGGAAGGATCACAAAGAGTCAAATATGACTGAAACAACTGATTAACAGCAATGATATTAAGCATACTTATTCTCAGAGTAACTGGTCCCATTAGTTTTTGACTGTGTATTTAGTGGTATTTTTCTTGAAATGGCCAGTTACAGGATTGTGATGGATTTTTTTTTAACTTTTTCATTTTAAGAAGCATAGGCATTTTGAATTGGGTTTTTTTTAATTGATGTATAAGATTATAAATTTAGAGCTGAAAGGGACTTTAGAGACCATTCAGTCCAACTCCCTCATTTTGCAAATGAGAAAACCAAGGCTGTTAAAGGCTAAAATGACTTGCCCAGGATCACATAGTTAGTAATCGTCTGAGACAGGATTGAAATACAGGTTTTCATTTCTCATTTTATCCCTTTCCCACCCAGGGAGCTATCCTGTGTAACCAAGAATAAAAAAGGGGGGGGAGAGGAAAGCAATTCAGCAAACCTAACCAAAATTCCATTTGTCTGACTATATATATTGTGTACAACATCTGTCCATAGTGCCCTCATCTCTGAAAAGAAGGGAGGGGAGCTGCTAGGTAGCACAGTGAATAGAGTACCGGCCCGGAATCAGGAGGACCTGAGTTCAAATGTGGCCTCAAATGCTTGACACACTTACTAGCCATGTGACCTTGGGCAAGTCACTTAACCCCAATTGTTCTGCCCTCCCCCCAAAAAAAGAAAAAGGGAGAAAAGATATATCCATATTGCTTCTTCAGTACCGGGCTTGGTCGTTATAATTACACAGTGTTCATATATTTTGTTTTAACTAGGACATTTTGGTAATGGGGATAGCCATTTTATGTTACAATTCATGGGTATTGTATGATTGAGAGAAGTAAATATTTTTGAAACTATATGATTGGCAAAATTAACAATTACAGAGGAGAAAAACTACATCTAGAAAAAAATACCTTAGTGACGGGAGGTAGAGAGGGTATTTGCAGCTTTTAGGTCATTTTGTTTATTTAGAAGAGTATGGTTTTCAAAAAAATGTAGACTTTGACTAAGACATCTTCCTCTAAATAACCATCATGAAGTATGCAAAAAATATTTATATTGCATTTCATGTATTTGATAAAATTATTCTACATAAGTAAAATAAATATAAATCTTCTGAATTCATCATGCCTTTTAAAAATAATTTGAAACATGAGTTAATTTACAGGAGATTGAAAAAAAAGAACTCTAATGAAACACTATACCAATCCAGATTCTTTTCTGGTCTTTCTTATTTGATGTTATTTATAACTATGTAAAAACTATATGTAATATTTTATTTCATTTAATGTTATTTCCTGTAAACATTTTCATCTGTTGCGAGTTTATATAGTTGTCCTTTTTACTAACTACTTAGTATTCTGTGCTGATAATATACGCTAGTTAATTTTTTACTCTCTTATTGTTCCCACTTTCCATCTATCATAAGATCAGTATGGCTGTTTTTATAGAAATTATTTTTCTTTCATGTGAGGCATTTCCTGTGAAAGTATTGGTTGGATGGAAATTAATGGGCTCAATGAGATGATTGGTCAAATTTGGGATTTTTGTTATGCATTGCCAGATGACTCTCATGTCTTTTTATAAAACACTTTAGCCATGCACCAATGGTGAAAACACTGTTTAGCTCTGTGTAGTGATTTTTTTTTTAATTCATTTTTTTTTCCCAGTAAATAAAAATCTTCCTTCCCTCTTCTCCCCATCCTTCAGTGGAAGGGGTCCATTGAGAAAGAAAGAAAAAGAAAACCCCTTTTACAAACATGTCTAATCAAGCAAAACAAATTCCCACATTGGTCATGTCAAAAAAGAAAAAAGTCTGTATGCCCTGTTTCTGCCATCCTGGACAATAAGTTTGCAAAATTCTATCTAGTACATTATAAATATTTAACTGAAGCTCTGGTGTAGGATATTGCCTGTGAATAAAGAAAACTTAAGTTTTACCATTTTAATTCATATTGGGTGAATAGAAGTTCTGGATTTATTCTTTTAGACAAGACATTTGCATCAAACAAATTTCAGTGATTTTTAGTGCCTTGCCTTTAGTGACAGTTATCTCTTAGCTTTGATCTACTCTCTTGTAAACTTTTTCTTTGAATTTCTTGGCAAAGCTTATCAGTTTTGCTCATATATGTGGACCCTTAACTGCATGTTACAATAAGGAGAATCCTTTAAGAAATTTACTATCATACATTTCTCTCTTTAGCTATTCATTATAGATTTTTATTTACTGATCTTTTACTTCTTTCTCTTTAAGCACTTCTGTTTGGTGATGACCCTAATCCTGCCCATCCTAAACACATTGGGAGTATTGATCCCACTTGTAATGTAGCTGATGTAGTGAAAGGTAAGGAGACTAAATAAATATTCTTGTCTGAAAGACATAATGGAGTTTGTTCTTTTACTTGAGATATAATCCCAGATATATAGTTAAATGCAAGTTCTGCATAGTTATCAGGACACCGGGGAAACCAGCCATTTAATCCTTGATCATTTTCCCTTCAATAAAATGAGGTTATCCTAGTTATGTAAAGAGGGCTGGGGGAGAGGTGATCCTACAAAAACAGATGCTCAGTAAGTATGTATTTGCTCAAATTAATAAACTGTCAACTTTGGTTTTACTAAATAGCATCACATTTTCAAATAGGTTAGGTTTGCATTCAAAGAAATAAAAAAAAAACCTGAGTAAGTTCTGGTCCAAAAGATGAAATTCTTTAATTTCTCTTTTCTAGGCTTTGGTTTTCTTCATCTCTGAAAAGAAAGGATTGGATTAGATCGTCTTTGTAGCTCTACAAGATGCAAACAAAAATATACAAGGCAAAGTATATGCAGGAAATAATAGAGGGAAAGCACTGGAATTAAGAGGGACTGGGAAAGGCTTTTTGTTGAAGATGGGATTTTAGTTGAGACTTAAAGGAAGCCAGAGAGGTCAGTAGTTGGAGTGGAGATTTTCTCCACCCTTATTTAACAGCATGTACGCAGGTGTGAAGGTAACAAGTGGTGGGAGTAATCCAAGGCTGAGGCTTGGTTGGGCATAATCACTGATATGATAAGGATTCAAGACAGGAGAACAGTGTAGATTTGAATTGGTTCAGCAAGGAATGAAGATGGGGAGAAAAGGAGAGAGTGGCTAGTGCAGTGGGAGGTAGCCTAGGAGAGAAGTGAGGATTGGAGTTCATGGTTTGGACAAAGAGTCCAACTTTGTAAGGAAAGGCAGAGGAAGAAGTGAAAAGCCAATAGAGTGTGGTTAGATACGAAGATTTCAGAATTCTTAGTGGCACAGTTGTGATTGATGGAAAGATTAAGGGTATTACCATCCTTTGTGTGTGGCTGAAGGAGGGTGGAGATAACGTAGTTCATCAAGTGAGTAGGTTGAGGAACTGAGTGGTTTGGGTATTTGAAGAGTATTCAGTATGTATGTCAGCGTTCCATAGAATAAGGGCAGGAATTTGGGGGAGGAGAGAAAAACTATGAGTATCAAATTTATTGAGGAAGGAAGGAGAAGTGACCTGGAGATCTGGAGCAACTGCTGTCAGGTTTTGATAGAGTCATAAAAAGAAAAAGCATGAACCTAAAAGGAAGAGAAGTTAGCCAAGTCATCAAGGAAGGGGGAGAACCTGGCACTGATAGTGGGGAGCAAAGAGTATTCCAACTCTTCTGCCTCAACCAGTGAGTTAAGGAGAATGAATGAAGGTGTAGGCAATACTGGAAAGGGTAACCAGGTTTCAGTAAGAGCTAAGAGGTGGAAGGATCAAGGGAGAAATAGATTTACAATGAAAAGAAGTTTGTTGCTGGTGTAATAGGCATTCCAGAGGATACAGTGGAGGGGCTTGATAGAGTTAGGTTGAAGCTTTGGGGTAGAGAGGTTGAGGGGGATGGGAAGGGTATGACCAGGTGTGAGAATGTTAGCACCAGTCCTCTACTCTCAAAGGACAGGTATAGCAGGAAACAAGAGACCTGAAGTCAAAAGGAAGGTTGGTCTAATTTACACTGGAGGTTCCTCTGCTTCCCAGTGGGGAGATCAGGCTGGTAGCAGGAAGCGTAAGTTGCCTTGTGCTGGTGTATATAGAAGTGGTTGCTTTGGGGTAAGTGGAAGACATCTGACCTAGCCCCAAGAAGCTTTGCCTTAGGGGACATGCTGTGCCTCATAATAGAAGGCTCAAGGTGCTAACATGTGCATGGTGTGAGATGGCAGCAGGAAGTGGTAGATTCTCTGCATAGATGGAAGGAAATGCCTGGCCTGGCCCCTACTAGCCTTTCTTCATGCTATTGTCATCTGTTACCTGCTTAGCCAAGGATTTATTGGTGACTTTTGAAGGATACCCATAGTTTCCTTCTGTGTTTAGTTCCATATTGCTTTCCAGAGTGGCTAGACCAAATCACAGTCTACTTATCATGTACTAATGTACCTATTTTTCCACCCTCTCCATTATTTGTCATTTCTCTTTTTTCTCATCTTTCCAGTTTTATAGGTGTGAAGTGGAACCTCAAAATTGCTTTTTAATTTTCACTTCCCTAATTATTAATGCTATAGAGCATTTTTTGATATGATTGTTGTTGATAGCCTGGCTTTCTTCCTTTGAGAACTACCTATTGATATCTTTCTTATCTATTGAGCAATGGTTCTTAGTCTTATAAATTTGAATCTGTTCCTTGTATATCTTGGAACTGAGACCTATATCAGAAACTTTTGCAAAGGTTTTTCTTCCCAGTTACCATTATCCCTTCTAATTTTGATATTAAATTTGTTTGTGCAAAAACTTTTCAATTTTATACAGAGTTGTACATTTTTTTCTTGTGTGATCATCTCCATCACTTGTTCAGTCGTGAACTCAAATATAAAATCCTGTATTTGGCATATAAAACCCTCTATAACCTAGTCCATTCTATCTTTCCAGTCCTTTTACACCTCCTTTCCTCTCTTAACTTCCTCCCCCCCTTTTCTACAATCTAGTGACACTGGTCTCTTTTCTCTTCTTTAAACATAACAATCCATTTCCCAACTCCAAGAATTTTTAATGGCTGTTCCCCATGTCTGGGACTCTCTTTCTGTTATCTTTACCTCCTACCTTCTCAGGCTTCTTTCAAGTCTCAGCTAAAGTCTCACTTTCTGTAAAAAGCCTCTCCCAGTTTCCCTTAATACCTTCCCTCTTTTGATTATCTCCCATTTACACTGCATATATTTTGTGTGTATATAGACTGGAAAGGTAGAATGGACTAGGTTACGGAGGACTTTATATTTGATCCTGAAGACAAGAGAGAGACACTGAAGTTTACTAACAGTAACATGGTCAGAGTTGTGCTTGGGAAGATCACTTTGCTGACTGGAAGATGGATTGTATGGGGGAAAGGCAGAGGGACTGGCCTACACAAGGGTTTGTTTTGGCAGTGACAGGAGAAAAAAAATATCTCTCTATATGAGAGATATTATGAAGATAGAATAAACAAGGCTTGGAACTAGTTCTATAGGGGGAATGAGAGAGAGAGAGTCAGTAGTGACACCTTGGTTTCAAATTAAATAGGATTTTAGTACCCTTGAGAGTAATAGGGAAATTACAAAGAAGAAAGAGGTTTTTTTGGGGGGATGAGTTAATGAGTTCGGTTTCTGACATGTTAAATTTGAGCTGTTCATGAGACATCTAGCTTAAGATTGCCCAGTAGACAGTTGGAGATGAAAGACTAGAAATCAGGAGAGATTTTAGTACTGGACAAATAAATCTGAGAATCATCTACATGGAGACTATTGTTCAATCCATGGGAGTTTATAAGATTATCAAGCAAAATAGTATAAAGGAGTAGAGAAGAAGGCCCAGGACAGAGCCTTGAGGGCCACACATGGTACACAGGTGTGACTTGGATGAAGATTTAACAAAGGAATCTTAGAAAGAATGGTCAGATGAGTAAGAGAAAAGCCAGGAGAGTGCAGTGACATAAACCTTGAGGGAAAAGAGTATCAGAGAGAAGAAGGCAAAACAATGGTGTCAGAGGCTACAGAGAGATCAAGAAGGATAAGGAATTTTGTTTGTTTTTAATTGAAAAAAAAATTTATTTTAGTTCCAGATTCTCTCCCTCCCCTACTCAGTGAGAAGGCAAGAAGTATGAGTCATGCAAAACATTTCCACATTTGCCATAATGCTGGGGTGGGGACTGGGGTAAGCAGGGTGTGGGGGAGAAGAATGAGGGAAAATGTGCTCCAGTCTGTAGTCAAGAGTCCATCAGTTCTCTGTCTGGAAGTGGATAACATTTTTCATCATGTGTCCTCTGAAATTGTCGCAAATCACTATATTGATCAGATACTGAGTCTTCCACAGTTATTAAAATCATTGCAATATTACTGTTAATGTGTACATTGTTCTCCTGGGTTCTGCTTACTACACTTTGTATCAATTCACATAAGTTTTCCCAGGTTTTTCTGAAACCATCTGCTTCATTATTCCAAGAAGGATGAGGATTGAGAAAAGACCATTACATTTTACAGTTAAGAAATCATTGGTAGTTTGTAGAGAATTATCTTGAATGATAAGGTCAGAAGCTAGACTACAGGGGTAGTAGAGAGAGGAAAGGAAGTGAAGTTATCAGGTGTAGATGGCCTCCTAAAGGAGTTTAGCTACAAAAGGAAGAAGAGATATAGGAATGTAGCTAACAAGGATGGATAGATCAAGTGAGGGGTTTTTGAATCTGGGGAAGGCATAGACTTGTTTGTAGATAATGAGAAAGAGGACAGTAGACAGGAAGAAATTAAAGATAAACGAGAGAGGAGGGATGATAGAGTGGACCCTCTAAGTCAGTGGATCTCAACCTTCCTAATGCCGCGACCCTTTAATTCTCGTATCTGGGCGTATCTGCATGTGGGTGGACCTGCCAGGAGATGGATAGAGGAGCGGTGTCTTGGTTCCTAAGACCATCGGAAATATATGTTTTCCGATGGTCTTAGGTGACCCCTGTGAAAAGGTCGTTCGACCCCCAAACGCATTGCGACCCACAGGTTGAGAGCCACTGCTCTAGGTCCTCAAGTGCAGCCCTTTGACTGAATCCAAACTTCACAGACCAAATTCCCTTCTGTTCTGTAAAACTTGGACTAAGTCAAAAGGCCACACACCCAAGGACATAGAAGGCCACATGTGGACTCAAGGTTGCAGGTTCTCCACCCCTGGAGTGGACAGTCTGCTGAAAAACATGAAATGGAATGGAGTGATTTGTACATGTAGAGAGACTTGCTTTGGTGAGGAGAAGAAACCATCACATTATATTATAATAATTATTTTCCAAACTTTTAAAAACTTCATTTGATACTCTTTAACCCCACAAATATAAACCACACAGTCGTTGAAAAGAGCTGTAATTGTTGTGATTAAATTTTCTCTTAAACATGATACAATTTTCCAAATCCATTGATTAGTTCTATGTGAAGATATTGTACTATATGCTAGCGGGGAATGCCAAGATGATCTTCCAGATTCTATGAATTTTGTGAATGTACTGGTGAAGATTTTACTGTCATTGCTATGAAAGTAGTTTTTAGTTGTTTCTTAGAGTATAGTCTTGTATGTATCTCATAATATAATAGACTTGCTGAAGGATAGGATTCTACTTTTTAGCAATAATATCTGTATCATTAATCATGGCAGTTGTTACTAACTTTGTAAGATGTACGTTGCTAGTAAAAAAAAAGTTTTTGATGTTAGCACTAAAAATTGTACATTTGGAGGAATATGGTTTTGAAGACTCTGGGTCTCCTACTCTGTGCTAATATCTGTCACTAGATGGAGATGCAGTATATTGGTGCTGTTTGCTAATAAAAAAGCAAGTGAATCTTGAGTTTGTGTTTTTCCTTTGAGGTTTTGCATTTCACAATTTTACATGCTTCTGCCACACTGTTACAGATTTTTAAAAGTTGATATTTAGCATAATTCTAAGGTTTTGTTAGAGCCCTTTTAGAGTTTTAAATCAAACTTATGTGTGTGTGTATATATATATATATATATGCACACACACACACACACACACATACTGTAAATATCCCAGATTTAGGACCCACCCTGAGCCAAATCTGACTTGTATAAAGCCTAAGAGAAGCCTGTAATCATGCTTCTAGTACCCTGGACGCGGTTTAAGCTTTACTGGTGTTGAAGCCTGTGCCAAGTGCCCTTGCTGTTCATACTATTTTTAATTATCTTCACCCAGCAGAGGGCTCTAGTCATTGTAGGGATTCATGTATTTACTGAATGAATGATGTAGGGTTATTCTTAAATATAGATATGTAAAAAGTCTGGTTTTTACCTTCTTTGTTTCTAGGTAGAAAGAAGAATTTCTGAAAGTCAGGTCCTTAAAATATTTATACATTTTTGTCTTTTATTCCAGAAAAATAATACAACTTTTAAAAAATTTTCTCTTGCAGATGCATATGAAACAGCCAAGATGCTTTGTGAACAGTATTATATGGTAGCCCCAGAATTGGAAATTGAAGAATTCAATGGTAAAAATAAAAATTCATTTTGTTCTTACATGTAGAAGACGATTTAGTTGCTGCTAATGTGAGCCAACATTTACTGTGTATATGGCTACTTGTATGACCTTGGGTGAGACACTTGAACCTTTCTGGGCCTCTGTTTCCTTGTCTTTATAACGGAGACACCAGTACTTAAGTATTAGTTGGTATATACCAACAATGCTGTTGTGAGGATCAAGTAATAATATATATGTCAAATCAGTGATGGCAAAATTAGTTTAGACCATCATTATGTCAGTCATTAAACATTTATCAAGACCCTATTATATGTCAGACACTGTGTTTAAGTTCTGGGGATACAAAAAAAGGCAAAAGACACTTTATACTCTAAAGGGGCTCAAAGTCTATGGGGAAGACACCATTCAAACAACTATGTACAAACAAACTATGTAGAGGATAAATTGGAAATAATCAGCACAGGGAAGGCACTAGAATTGAGGAGAATCAAAAAAGGTTTCCTGTAGAAGGTAAGATTTTAATGGGGACTTGAAAGAAGCCAGGGAAACCAGGAGGCACAGGGGACAGCCCGCAAAGATGCTCAGAGTAGGAGATGGCATTTCTTGTTTGAGGAAAAGCAGTGAGGTATTGTTCTTGTAATTTATCGTCATCATCACCCTAAGCTTGTATTAACTTTAAAAGCCTTCTCTGTGCTTTTGCTGCTTCTGTCTGGTATCATCATTCCAAGCCATCTTGCATCCTGTTGCCAGACCAGTTTTTTTAATTAGCTTATTTTTAAAATTCTGAAGCTAAACACCTAATAAAATAAACATTTCTGTATAGAAGTAGAATCCTCCTCCCAAAAGGATGTTTGCGCATGAAACTGTAAACTTCCAATATATACCACTTTATTTTCCTTTTAAGTATATAATAAATTCAACATGTAACTTTCTAAGCTGTCCTGATTTATGCATTCCCTTCTTGTTTTTCTTCTTTTCTGTTAATTAAAAAAATACTTCAATAATCCTTTTTTTCTTTTGTTTTTATAGCAACCCTTTCACTAGCCCTCTTCTTTCACCCACCTGCTTCCACACAGGGGGGTAAAAAAGGAGTGACAAAGAAAAACAAGACCTTTATAACAAATACTTATAGTTGGACATAATGAATTCTCAAATTTGCCATGTTTGTGGGGGAAAAAAACCAAACCTTCGTCTCTCTTAACAAAACTTTGATCACGTCACTCTCCAGTTCAAAAATATTAAACCTTTCCCTACCATATCAAATATGAATTTTTTTCCCCTGGCTCTTAGGGCTCTCAGAAATCTAACATATTTCATTCATTCATTCATGCCCCAAGACATTGTTAAGTTCTGCAGTGTAACAGGTATTCCGTCAGGCACTAAGGGAACAAACAGAGCTCATTTGACTGCCTACTCTGGCTGTTCTATGAACCTAATGTGTTTATTTATACCTCATTTTTACTCATGTCATTTCCCTCGTGGAAGTGATTTCCCTTTAACCTTCCTTCTGTTCACATCCTTCCAGTCCTAACTTAGGTCCCACCTCCCCCATAAAATCATCCTGACCTGATTAATTGGGCCCACATTAAATTGGGACTTTTCAGAGTTCATGTAACTTTTTCTGCATTTTGACATTTTGACAGTTAGTCATATTTATATAAATATAAATCACTTTGTTAGTTCCATCTCTGTAACATAGTTATATGCTATCTAAAACCTTTTTAATCTCATGGATTTGGGGGTTGACATTCCTTAGGGCATCAAGCACACAAAATTAAGACAATTTCTAGCTGAAAGGGACCTTTGAGCACAACTAGTCCAACTTCCTCACTTATAGTGAGACAGTTGAGGCCACAGAGGTGAAGTGGCGTATGCTTTCTTTGTGCTAGACTTGTATGTGAGCTCTGTGAGCTTGGGGGCTGTCTTATCTGATCTTTTTTTTTTTTTTACCCTCAGGTTTCATTCAGTGTTCTGCAAATAGTAGTCACTTAATATGTGGGGTAGTTTTGATTTTTTTTTTTGGATGAATAAATGAATGAATAGGCACTTATTAAAAATTCATTTAATTGAAACATCATTCAGCATTAGAAATAGCAAATCTTGAAATGGCTAGGTGGTGCAGTGAATTGAGCACCGGCCTGGGAGTCAGGAGGACCTGAGTTCAAATCCAACCTCAGACACTTAACACTTACTAGCCATGTGACCTTGGGCAAGTCACTTAACCCCATTTGCCCTCCCAAAAAGAGGGGAAAAAAAAGAAATAGCAAATCTTAACTGGATTTGAGCATAATGTTCTTGGGTCCTCCTGACTGAGGCACCTTTAAAACCCACACTAGAATTGTCTTCAGTCTAGAGGAGCAGCATCTTCCCTGATGCAGATTAGGTTTGGTTTGGTTTTCAGCTAGAACTGTGATTTCATTTGTGTAGAGGACGTCTGGTAAAGGAAATTCTCTCCACAAATACAGAGCATGATTGCTTTTCATTTTTAATTTGTTGCTTGGGAGCACTGAAAGGTTAAGTTATTTGCTCAGGGTAACACAGCTTGGTGTGTCTCAAGTGAGAATGGAAGCTTAGTCTTCCTGACTTGCATCTGACTTTTTACTTACTGTGTTACACTACCCTTCTGGAATGTAATCGATTTCCCTTCCTAGGGAGGCTGGGTCCTCCCCAGAGCTCTCTTCCTTACTGTAAAAGGAACAGCTAATTCCCTGCTGAAGAGCAGTAGTACAGCCTAATATGAGAGAAATGTGAATGTGAAATGGCATTTCCCAGTTTTCAGAGTGTGTTGCTGGGAATGGGATAAACACTCTAGGACAGTGCCCCTCACCCCTTTGGGGATTGAACGACCCTTTCACAGGGGTCACCTAAGACCATCGGAAAATACGTATTTCCAATGGTCTTAGGAACCGAGACACCACTACTCTATCTGTCTCCAGGCGGGTCTGCCCACGTGCAGATACGCCTGCATACCAGTGTTAAAGGGTCACAGCATTAGGAAGGTTGGGAACCACTGCTCTAGGAAGAGTTGCGTCCCTATTCTACATAAATTTGCCATACCAGACTTGGTTTATGTATCCTTGGGTAGAAATATCTTGGTAGTCCCTCTGTGTCTCTTCCTACTGGTTGAGTGTGATTTGACTTAACTCTCCAGATCTGTATTTGTCAAACTAATGGAACTTAAATTCCCAGTCAGTAAATTACTCTTGAGTTAATGGCAGAGTTACTTCCTCTGAAATCACAAGCAGCAAGGCTTTTCTTATTGATTCCAAGATGCCAGTCAATTGCGTCTGCACATTCATTACTAGCCAAGATTGTCATACTGGGCAAATTGAGCACCTATGTGATAGGATTAAAAAAAAAAGAAAAGAAAAGCCTATTTCTGGTAGTACCTCATTGGTAATTTTTGGAACCCTCTTTTCTAATAATTAAATAAATTTAGCATAGATGGTATTAGTTTACTGCTGTCTCATGTAATATAAACATATGTTGCTTTGGGAATATCTTTAAAGAATATTCCTCACTTGTGACAAGTAAAAATTTTCTCTGTTTAAATGGAAAAAGGAAATTGATGTTGGATATCTCCTAAAATTTGTAATGTTAATAGAGTTGCATTTAGAGTTCTCTCTAAATGCTTCCTTTCTAAATGGATTTATACCTATAATGCAATAAAATTAGTGTCAAAAAGGAATTCTGTAGGTTTCTTTATCTGGGTTTTGGCAAAGTATGTGACAGTCTCTTTTGCTATTCTTGTGGGCAAGGAGAGGGGCTAACTGTAGTATAATTAGGCAAATTATAATAGGACCTATAGAATAGTCATTAATATGTCTATTTGTACTTAAAGACCTTTAGTAGAGGCTCCCAGGTATCTGTGCCGATAACATTTTTTTATCAGTGACTTAACGGCAGAGATGGCATGTTTAGTCAATTTTTAGAAGACACTAAACTCGGAGGAATAGTTAACATGCTAGATGACCAAGTTAAGATCTACATAATATAGAATTTTGGGCTGAATTTACGAAATTGAATTAGTAGGGATAATTAAAAATACTATGATTTAGTTTAAAAAAATATAAAATAGAAAAATCATGACCCTACAATGGTTTTTCTAAAAGTCAGATGGAGAGGTTGGGATGGGGGTTAGTGAGTTGTAAAACCCAAGGTCAGTCTTCAGTGTAATACAGTGACCAGAAAAGCCAGCATCATCATAGTCTACATCAAGAGGCATAATGTTCATAATGTGATGTTGCCTTTGATCCTGTTTGGTCAGATCACACCTGAAGTTTTATGTTAGATTCTGTGTGCCATATTTTACAAGAGATATTGATAAGTTGGGCAGCTTCTGACACGTCATCAGGATGGTCATGGGTCTCAACATCATGCCATATAAGGATTGAAGGAACCAGAAATATTTAGATCAGAGAAAGGAAGATACGGTAAGGATCAGAGGAGAACATGTTAGCTGTCTTTAAATATTTAAAGGGCTCTAACCTGAAAGAGGAATTAAACTTTCTCTGTTTTGTCTCAGAATGCAGAAATAGGCACCACAGATTAGAAGTTGTAGAGAGGTAGATCTTTATGTTGAATGTAAGAAAAAACTTTTTAAAAATTAGAGCTATCCAATACTCTTGCTAGATTAGGGTTTTCAGAAAGGTTAGACAACCATTCATCAGGTATGTCATAGAGGGGATTTTGGTTCACGTATGGATTAAAATAAGTATACTCTAAAGTCTCTTTCAATTCTCAGACTCTGTGTTAGTGAAGCACAATGCCATATCCCCCTTGGGACCTAGCTTCCTAACATCCTGATTTTCTCTCCCCTTTTTTGACTAAAAATGTGCACACTTCTCTATTTCTTAAGTATTTAAAGGATTCATGATTTCATTGGTATGGGTATATGCTCTACTGATGCACATTGAAATGCTCCATACTTTAATAAATAATATTCATGAATTATTGTGGCTGAAAATAATACGTTACCAGTGATCACCCTTCAGGTATTGAATCTCTCAGCCAAACATGGTTGGCCCTTGGACAACATACTATCTTTTGCTAGGCTGGCACTTAAATCCTTTCTAGCTTAGTAGAGCACTTTCCAGAGTTTGGGCTCCATTTGTATAGTCTTTAAGAAATTAGCCATCACCTCCAGGCCATGGTGAAATATAGTAGAGGAAACTTCCTTTTACTTCAACACTTTAATGGATTTATGATTTCATCAATGTTTGTTCTCTCATCAGTGATGCCCATTATAACCCATTTTGTGCAACTCTGACAATGTATGTAATCTAGTGGAACCCCTGTGTTGGTTATCCTTTACCTTTTCTCTGTGATTAGCCCCATCTTTTTTCTGATCGTACATTTATTTGATGGACTGACTCCTTTTAGCTGCTTCTCCTGCACCGTTCTTCTTTTGTAATGTAGTATATCCTACTCAGTTGTCGATACTGCTTCTAGGTTCTTTCACTTCCCTTCCCTTCTCATTACCCGCACAACCATCACTCAGGTTCAGGCCCTCATCATCTCTCACCTGTGCTATTGCAATAGCCTTTTGTTTGGTCTCCATGCTTAAATCCTCTCTTCTAGTCCACCCATCACAGAGCTGCCAAAGTAATCTTCCTAAAGCACAAATCTTATCATATCACTCCCCTTCTCACTAATCTCTAGTGCTTGCCTGATGACTCTAGGATCACATATTATCTTGTCTTATATCATGCTTTAGTTTTTTTGTGAAAATTATATTAATATAAACATTGGGTGCATGCTCAAACATTTTTACTGATAAGAGTGCACAACCAAAAAATCTTGAAGACCACTTTTCTAAACTATTCTTATCTCTGACAGGTATGTCTTTCTGCTTGGCAAGGAGACCAAGTGTTTGCCATCTAACACAGTTCCTAGGCTCATTTGATGGTTTCTTTATGGCAACTGATTTATACTGGTTAGACTTTTTTTTAAAGAAATGGTGGTAGTCTTTGTTGATATCAGTGCCTTTGTCTCCCTTTTTTTCATTATCAGCAATTTGTTAGCAATCAGGTTGGGGTTGCCTCAGTTGTGTAGCATGTCTCCTTGTTTTTATTCCTTTTAGTTTAGTGTTTTTTAGTATTTGCTCTAATTTGGTGATTCAGAATTGATTCCCTTATCAAAAATTGGTTGTTTTCTCTCATTAAAATAATTTTTGTAACGTTATTTGGTGCTTTATTCTCTATGTCGGTGTCCTACAGTTCTAACTGTAACCTTTTTTCCTGAACTCCAGTCCCATATTAATAGCTATCTGTTGGACGCCTTCACACCTTCAGTTGAATTTGAGATGCCTAAAGAGATAACTGTCATGTGGTACCTCAATTTCATTATGTCTAAAATAAAACTCAATACTTTTCCTCCTCCAAACTTCTCTGCTTCTGTTGAGGTTATATTACTTCCAGTTACCCAGTGTCATAGGTAGGAGAGGGAATGTCAGAATCATCCTTGATTCTCCTCCCAAAGCCCTCTTATCCATTCAGTTGCCAGGTCATATTGGTTCTGCTTCTATAATATTCCTTCCATCCATCACCTTCTTGACCCTCCCTCAGGACCACATCACCACTCACCTGCTCTATTCCAGTAACTTTGTGATTGGTCTCCCTACTTCTAGTCTCTTTCGATTTTCCAAGTCATTTTCTAATACCTGTCAAACAGATTTTCCTAAAACATAGATTTGGTCAAGTTACTTGCCTACTCAGAAATCTTCAGCAGTTCAAAAGTACAAAATTATCAGCCTGTAATGTATAGCCCTCCACAGTCTGGTCCCCATTTACCTTTATTATATTTACTACACTTTGTCTTTTACTCAGATCCCCTCCTATCTTTGCCATTTCCAGCTTCTTTGCCTTTGTATAAATGATCTCCCAATTCTGCATTGCATTTCTTTTTCACTTCACCTCTTAGAATCCATATCTTGAGGATTCATTTCAGGAGACTGGATTAGAATATCTAGAAATGCTTGTGATATAAAAGTAAAAGCTATTAGTAAAACTTTTTTTAAAAAAAGAATCTTTACTCCCTTCAAAGCACAGCTCCCAGGACCATCTTGAAAATGAGACTTTCCTGATCCCCCAGTTGCTAGTGTTCTCTAACTTTACATTGCATTTCCTTATCTGTGTATCTGTTGTATCCCATTAACACTGTGCCTTACACATAGAAAAAAACATGTAACTAATTTTTGTTATAATTGAATTATTTAAAATTTCCTTGGTTCAGGAATCTTCAGTGGGCCATTACTACATTCTAGATAAAGACCAAATCCAAACCCAAGTCCTGTATTCTGTCGTTCACTTACTTTACAATCTGTCCTCCCATTCCAGCGTTATTGCCCACTTTTTCCCATGTGGACCCTCTGCGGCAGGCGTACTGTGTGTGCCATCCAGGACAGGGATGATGTCCTCTGTGTCTTCGTGTCTCCATCCAGCATCTAGTGTAGGGCTTTGTACACCCTGTGCATCCAATAAATATTTATTGATCACAATGGTGCTTGGTACAGAGGCAATTTAATTTAATAAATACTTGTTCATTTGTTGATTAACTTTCTTATTGTCCACTCAGCTCAGGTGGCACATCCTAGAAGAATTTTCTGATTTCACCAGTTAGTATTCTCTCCCTTTTCAAGTTATCTTGTATTTTCTAGTTTACTTTGATGCTGTATCTCCCAGTACAACATAAGGTCCTTTAGGAGAAGGACTGTTACTCGCTTTTGTCTCTGCAAGCTCCTTGTGAGTAGGAATTGTTTCATCCCCAGTACCTAGCACAGTGTCTTGCACCTAACAAACACTTAATATGTGGTTTTTAAAAATTGTTTAATCAGTGTTCAGAATGTTGAGGATATAATTTTAACAGAAGCTTTCAGAACATGAGAATTGTCTGTTTTAAGATGATGGACGTCTAATGAAAGAGATTGAGACTCAAAGCCTATTAATTGATATAGGGAACTTAGAGATGAGGAAATTCTCTCTGCTTTTGTTTTTTAATCTACATGGTATAGATTTTATATTTTAATATTTTATTTTTCCCCAATTATGTGTAAGAACAGTTTTTGACATTTGTTTTTTAAATTTGTGAATTTCAAATTATCTCCCCCCTTCCTCTCTTCACTTACTGAGTAAGCAAGCAATTTGATATAAGATACACACGTGCAGTCATGCAAGGCGTGTTTGCAAATTAGTCATGTTGTGAAAGAAAACAGAACCAAACAAAATAAAAATAAAGTTTTTAGAAGTATGCTTCGCTTTGCATTGAAACTCCATCAGTCCCTTCTCTGGAGATGGATAGTATTTTTCATCATAAGGGTAGGCACCATCTCTGACACTTACAGTGTTAGGGAGTTGCCTGTGCACTGAATATTAAGTGGCTTTGCTTAGTGTGATGCTCCAGCATTTCAGATAGGGAACTGGAATCCAGGTCTTCCTGGCCATAAGACCAGCTCTCTACACTTATGCTGCCTTTTGGTCTTCACCTCTGTTTTCTTGGAATTGTACATCCTCATCACTTTGTACATTTGTTTTTCTTCCAAAAAGCAACTTTTGACATTTCAGTAAAACTTCCTGCAAGGGCATCCCAACTTAAGGAATGTTATCTTGTGTTGTACTCCTCTTTTGAGGTGGCTAGTGGCACAGTGAATAGAGCACGGGTATCCTGGGCCTTGAGACAGGAAGGTCTGAATTAAAATCCAGCCTCTGATACTTACGAGGTATGTGACTCTGGGAAAGTCACTTAACCTCAGTTTTCCTCAGTTTCTTCATCTGTAAAATGAGAATAATAATAGCACCTACTTTACAAGGTTGTGATGAGGATCAAATTAGATAATATTTGTAAAAACTACACTTAGTGCAGTGCTTGGCACGTGATAGGTACTATATAAATGCTTATACCCTTCCCTTTCTCTGAGATTTCTTCTTTCAGTTTGTCCTAACAACAGAAAACAACCTTTCCTTTTTGTTTTCACTAAAAAACTTTCAAGTCTTCCTTAAGTATTGCGGTAGTCCAGGCGTGAAATGATAAGGGCTTAAAACAATATGGTCAGTGGAAAGAAATGGATATAAGAGAGTAGAGTGTAGACTAGTGGGGAGAGACCAGAGGAACCAATTTGAAGGTTATCGCAAGTGATCTGTGATTTATACTCTTAGGGAAATTGTTAGGGCACTGTCAGATTAAGTTATTTAGCTAGGATCGCACAAGTAATAGGGAATCTTCTTGACTCCAAGATAAGTCCTTTATCCACTGTTCCTGCTTTCTCTCTACCTCTTAGGCATGCACTATGTGCACAGCACAAAGGTTCTTGCATCTTTTCATACTTTTATTCTTCAACAAAGGCTTTATTTTTGTTTGTTTTCAGCAAAAGCTCCAGACAAGCCTATTCAGGTAGTTTATGTGCCCTCACATCTGTTTCACATGCTGTTTGAATTGTTCAAGGTAAGTAAAACCTCTAAGTATATTGAAACATCTTCATTTTAAATTACTTTGATTGGTGGGTAACATTCATTAGATTAGCATAAGAATAAGACTTTGCATAAGCGTTTAAAAAGTCCTGTTTTGATGTTCTGTGTGTTTATCCTACATTTTATATTGTACAATTCGAAGTTGCTGTGTACAGTATATTTTTTGTGAGTATTGGTACATATTGACCTGGAAACAATTTCACTATAGTGAATTTTAAGTCCTCTTCATATTGCATGTTGTTAATTATGTGAAATGATGGGTACTGTGAACATACAAGTTCCTGGAAAAGCACGGTCTGGATAATCAGATCACAAATATATTAATATCTTATATTTCCAAGCATTGCAATTATTTCTATGATTATACTCGCAGGCAGTCAAATTGATTTTAACATACCTAAGGCAATCAAATTGATTTTAACACAGCTGAGGCATGAAGAAACTATATAGAGGATGGAGGGGAAAAGAGAAGAATCTTTAGTACTTAAAAAATACAGTCTTTGGGTTTACAGAGGCAGTATCACAAACAGAAGACATTTTGATCTAAATTTTCATAGTCTTATCTGTTTGCATTTATGAAACATTAATTGTGCACGTGAGAGTTCACAGATGTACTGATTTGCTTCCGAAAAATTATGGTGTTAACTGATACAACTTTTTAAGATAGAGACGTGGGCATTGAATTATGAACTTTCTCTTTAACAGTCATGGCTTTCTCAGGTTTGCTTTTTTTTCTGATATTTCTTTTACTTTTTCATAGCAGTATAATTATTTTTTATGGAAAACATAAATATTTTCTTCCCTGTCATGCTCTCTAGAGGAAAGATGTTCTATAAATATAGAATGATAAATGTGATTTTATATATATCTATCAGCTTCATTAGGTTCATTTCACATGAACATTTCAACTTGTGTAGAAAAATTCCTTTAGAATGATGGTCCCCAAATATTTTTGATCTCATACTCTGTCAGTAAAAAAAAATTGAATTTGTACTCTCAGTATCTGAATATTTAGTTATTTGTAAATTATATACATTATACAACTTGCACAGAAATTAGAAGATAAAAAAGATGAGATAAATATGAAATAATATTTGACACAAGAGTCAACAGGAAGTATATGAATAGAGGAGTGACGTGGTCATACCTTTGTTTTAGGAAAATCACTTTAACAGCTGTGTGAAGGACAGATTGGAGAGGGGAGGGTCTTGAGGGAGACCAATTATCTATAGTCTGGGTAAAAGGTGAGGAAGGCCTGAACTTGGGTGATGATTCTGTGAGTAGAAAAGGGATGGATTTGAGAGATGTGGAGGTCGGAAAAAAAAGAACATTTGGGAACTGGTTGGATATCTGGGGTAAGGGAAAGTGAGGAGTCTTAGTTGACATAAGATTGTGATAACCTGCGGCAGCTAGGTGGCATAGTGAATAGAGCACTGGCCCTGGAGTCAGGAGGACCTGAGTTCAAATCCAGCCTCAGATACTTAAGACTTACTGGCCGTGTGACCTTGGGCAAGTCACTGAACCCCAATTGCCCTGCCTTCCCCCCTCCAAAAAAAGAAAAGAGATTGTGATAACCTGTATGACTGGATGGTTGGTGATCCTTCAATGGTAAAAGAGAAGTTTGGAAGAGGGGTTCTTTGGGAAAGAAAGATAATGTAATGATTTCTGTAATGTAGACCACAATCTTTCCATGTTTCCTTATCCTTTATGATTCTGTTCTACCCAGAATGAGAAGAGAGAAGGCACTTCTCATTAGTCACTGACCTACCTTCCAAGGACACCTGCCATAGCCAAGAAATGGGGCATGAAGGCAGAATTTCCAAATGGGATCGGTGCAGATGCAATTGTAGATATGTCAGAGCCCTGAAGTCCCTACCATAGGCTCAGAAGGAGAGAAGTTGGGAGCTTGCACAGAAGAGGGAGTTAGAAAGAGTACAGGGGAATATTGAAAGTTCACAATGGGTGCTTTAATGTTGTTGATAAGTACTAGTCTGATTCACAGAGTGGGAGGTGTCCTATCTTCCTGTCCTTCCATTAGTTGACCACACAGTTTTGGGGGTTAGTCTACACCTTTCGTGGGTAAGACCACAGTCTCCCAGAGACTCTGGAAAGACCTATTCTAAAGAGTAAAGATTTTAGTAAGATAAATATCACAAAGGAAATGCATACTTAGATCCCAGAATCATATAAAGAGATGTTGAAGGAATCTTACGTTGTCTTTTAGTCACTGATGTCAAACATACAACCACAATATTCCCAAGTGTGGCTGAAACCAGATTAAAATCTAATTGGGAAATATTTAACAAAATAAATAAAAATATAATAAAACATAGATACTATTAGTATGTGCTTTTCTAAGTCAATGTGTAGCCCACAGGGAACCTTATGTACAATTTAGTTTGCCCCAATTTCTTTTTAGTTTGATATGACTGTGTCATTTTATGTATGGAGAAGTTGTTTCAGAAAAGTTAAGTGACTTATTTATTCAGAGTCACGAAAGTACTAAGTGTAGTCAGGTCTTCTGATGTCAAACTCAATACTTTTTCCATGGATCATAGGGGTATATTTCAGTACCTAAGGAATACTTGATTTCATCAATTTGATACTACTTCCAGCAGTAGAAACTATAGCCCCTTCTGTCACAGTAGGACAGTAGATGACTACCTTGAGTGATAAGTCCTAAGCTGTCCTGAGGAGCAGCTAGGTAGCACAGTGGATAGAGTGCTGAGCCTGGCGTCAGGAAGACTCATCTTTACCTAAGGAGATTAGCAGTTCAGCAATTGTTCCACAAATTAAGCTTTACCAAATTGCCTAGCATACTAAGTGTCCAACTGGGAAGAGGGGAAGAAGGGGAATAAGCCTTTATGTAGCCAGGTCCAGTGCTGTGCACTTTACAAATATTATACCATTTACTCCTCACAGTAGTCCTGGAAAGTAGGATGCTGTTATTATCTCAATTTTATAGTTGTGGAAACTGAGGCATAGTCCAGAGTTACATACTCACTATCTGTCAGAGATAGAACATAAACCCAGATTTTTGTGCCTCCTAAGCTGACTGGCTGCCAGTGTCTGCTCTGCCTCTCTGTCTTTGTGGAGAATAGATCCTCCTCTCATCAAGTACTCGCCTAAGAAATAATATGTGCAAATTATATTACAGTAGCCAAGGAAATGAAATAAATTATTCTCTTTGTAGTTCCTTTTTAAAAAAATCTCTTTGGCTATTTGTATCTCCAGAAAGACAGGTAGTTAGTTATATAAGGTAGATTTATGGGAGAAAGCACCAAAAGCTTTTTTTTCTCTCTTAAACTTTAGAACTCAATGAGAGCAACAGTAGAACTTTATGAAGACAGAAAAGAAGGTTACCCATCTATTAAAACTCTAGTAACATTGGGCAAAGAAGATTTATCCATTAAGGTAACTGTTTTATTAAATGTTTTTCTTTCATGTCATTCAGCATTTTAAAAATTAAATTTGAATTCTTTTCTAATTAATAAGCATCTATTTTTATATCCCTTCTTTTCCCCCTACCCTTCACACCCCCCCCCCCAAAAAAAAGTAAAAAAAGAAAACCCTTGTACTTGATATGAATAGTCATGCAAAAGAAAAATTCTCCTTTTGGCCATGTTCAAAAACGTATGTCTTAGTCTCCATGACCTCTTGTCAACAGACGAATCAGATCTTGGACAAGAGGAGTCCAGTGTTGTTCACTCTTGGTAGGTAGCATATTCTTTACTGTCGATCCTCTCTGGTCATGGGCCTGGATTATTGTGTTGATCAGTTAAGTCTTTCAAAATTGTTTGTTTTTTTCAGTATTATTATATGCATCGTGTTCATGGTTTTACTTCACTGTGTATCACTTCATACCAGCATTCCGAGGCCTTTCTGAAAGTATCTCCTTCATCATTTCTTACAACATCACATTATTCTATTATATTCATATAATTTGTTTAGCCCTTCTTCAGTTGATGGGAACCTCCTTAGTTTCTAGAGGTTTATTTTCACCACAACATAAAGAGAAAATACACAGGTCTTTATACATATAGGACCTCTTCCTTGTTCTTTGTTCTCCTTGCAGTATGTATAGTGATATCACTGGGTTACAAAGCACATACAATTTAGTAACCTCCAAATTCCTTCCCAGAATGGCTAGACCAGCTCATAGCTCAACCAGCATTTTATCATTGTACCTGTTTTCCTGCAGGTCCTCCACCATTTGTCATTTTCCCTTTTTTGTGCGCTCTGCCAACTAATGGGTATGAGGTAGAACCTCAGAGTTGCATCAGTTTGCATGTGGCTCATTACTAATGATTTGAAGCATTCTTGTCCCCTGTCCATAGAGCTGAAAGGTAATTTCTTCCTTGCTCCTCTAATTTACCGATGATGTGATCTTTTATATTTGTCATTTATCCATTTGGAGTTTAATCTTGATGTGTGATGTGAAATGTTGGTACAAATCCAAATTCTGCCAGACTTCAGTCCAGTTTTCTCTTTGAAGTTATTTTAAGCTTCAAAACAGGAAATCACATGTTAACTTTAAGGTAGAAATTTCATGATGTTCATGAAGTTAGCATTTTACTAGTATATTTATTTTGCTCAAAATTTATGTATACCTTTAGAATATTTCTGGTAATTATTTTCTGTGGTTAATGTAATATTTGTCATATACCATTTTGAGAAGCAAAAATTTTTGTGTGTTATAGATAAGTGACCAAGGTGGTGGTGTTCCACTGCGAAAAATAGATCGTCTATTTAACTATATGTATTCAACTGCTCCCAGACCTAGCCTCGAACCATCAAGAGCAGCACCTTTGGTAAGATTCTACAAACTTAACTAAAGAAAAACCTTAATGTAAATCATTGACTTAATTTTTTCTTTAAAAAAAAAACCAATAACAACAAAAAACAACCTTTCCTTTTTGTTTTCACTAAAAAACTTTTAAATCTGCCTTAAGTATTGCAGTAGTCCAGGCATGAAATGATAAGGGCTTTTTCCACTATGGCCCGTGGAAAGAAATGGATGTAAGATAGATCATTTGAAGGCTGAAATGGCAAGACTTGATAACATATTGGGTGTGTGGGGTGAGCACAAGGAGAGAATGTGAAGGATGACCCTAAGGTTGACAGCCAGGATGAGGAAGATGCTGGTGCCCTAGGCAGCAGTAGAGAAGTTCAGAAGGTTGGGGGAGAGTTTAGGGAAAAGCATAATGAGCTCTGTGTTAGACCTTCTGAGTTTGATATACTTGCAGGACCAGCTTAAGATGTTTAAGAGGCAGCTGGTGATGTGACACCAGAGCTCTGGATAGTTCTGGGAATCCTCTGCATAGAGATGATCTCTAAGTCATGGGAACTGATAAAACCCTCCAAGCAAGATATTATATAGGAATAGGAAAACAGGCCACCAGGTTCCTGTGAGAGGGGTGTCAGTGAGCTTGCCTATATGAAGATCCAGCAAAGGAGAAGGAGCAGGTAGGTAGGAGAAGAAACCAGACAGAGCCACATCATGAAAACCTAGAGAGCAGAAGCGTATAGTGCTCAGGAGTGTGAGAGGCTGCAGAGGGGTCAAGAAGGATGAGTACTGAGAAAAGGCTGTTAATTTGGCAATTAAAAGATTGTTGATAACACAATTTCAATTGAATAATGAAGTCAGAAATTGTATTGCAGAAAGTTCAGAATTGAATGAGTAGAGATGAAGTAGAAATACTAGGCATATAAATGACTTAATGGAATATAACTTTGAAGAGAAGGAACGATTTGTAGTGTGGTAACTAGCAGCTGGGGAAGGGGAGGAGGTTGTTGAATCAAGTGAGAGTGTATTAGGGATTGGGGAGATCAGGAACATATTTGTAGGTTTGTGGGAGGCAGCCAGGAGATAGGGAAAGATTAAGTTTAGAGTGGAGAAAACAGAAGGGGTAGTCTGCTGGAGAAAAGAGGTTTGCCCTGGAAAGATGTGGGTAAAGGAGATAATAGAGAAAGACATCTGAGTTACATGAGAGGAAGAAAGAACTTTCCGCAAATGGTCTCAGTTTTTCCTGTACGTGTCTTCATCATGACCATTGTAAGGGTTTCTCTTCCTTTGTTGTTACATTAAAACAAAGGTTTATGTATATTCTTTTGGATTTATACTGTCAGGGATATTGATGACATTTAACAGTAGATAGCATTTGCGGGGAAAATAAATAAAGGACTGTCTGTTCCTTTTTTTTTATTTGGCAGCAGGTAGCCCATTCTGGCAACTATCTGGGCCCCATAATTAAAGAGAGGTACATTACAATATTAAGGAGGTTTCAGAGAGTCTTAGAAGGCTGAAAATAAGGCCTAAGTGAAAATTGAAAAGAATTATTTTTAATCCTGAGTCATCTGGAACATTATGACTTTAGCCAGAAAAAATAGTGCAAGTATGGGTACTACCTGTAGGTTTTATAGACGCAACTGAGGTAATCCTTGGTATTCTCAAACTTGGATCATGACGTCTGTGTGGGTGTCCTGGAGCCCCTGTCCCTCCCTGTTCCTAGCATTGCTATATTGCCAGCATGAGAACCTCTTGATAGCTACCAGCAACTGTGTAAAAAAAGAGGCAGGTAAGAAATCATCCATTTTATACCACCCATTAAGAAAAGCACAGTGCGCCTTTTAAGTTTAAGCTGTATTGATGTCACCGCATTACATTAGAAGTTCTTGAATTAAGGAAATTGTGTATAAATTACATGTGTAGCAAAATTGTCATCTGAATAGTGGCACTTGAACGAGCATGTTCATTTTTTAAAATGTATTAAGAATTTGAAGTCAATAAATAGAAACATTTTCATATTCAAAGAAGGTCAGAAAAGCAGGGTCATTTTTAACACTAAATGTATTACACACAATTTGATTTTTAATATATTAAATTTACTCTTGCTGTATTTGTCTTTGTGTCCTTTTGAACTTTCTCTTCTCCTGTGTGTATTTTTAAATGTTTCATGGATATTCTTTTCTCCTTTTTTTGTTTCACCGTACCTTTCTCTCCACTGTCACCATAATTTTCATGTACACGTACACACACACCCCTGTCCCTTTATCTCATAATAAATATATTCAAGTTGAAACAGCTGGGTGTTTTGTATTGTCTGTGTCTAAAAATGTGTGTCTCATTCTGCACCTTCAACAAAGAAGTGGGAGAAATGTTTCACCATCATATGTTCATCTTAATATTCAGTATTTTTAAGTCTTTCAGAGTTTTTTTCGCCCTTTAAAATGCTGTGGCTTTGGGGCATATAGTTATAAAATACTTTTGAAAAGAGTTGGCACATTTCACAGCTCCACCATTAACATACATTAATGTGCCCATTATCCCTCTGACCCACCTTTCCTCCCCCACCCCCCGACAGTTGTCATTCTATCTTTTTTGTTGTCTTTACCAGCCCAATAATGTGAAGTATAACCAAGCTAGGTAGCATATTAGAAAGGGAGCTGAATTTGGAGTTAGGGACACATGAGTTCACATTTTGTTTTAATCATTTTCTAGCTGTGTGATCTCAGGCAAATCATTTAATTATTCTCTACCTCAGTTTTCTTATCTGTAAGATGGGGAGAGAAGTAGTTCTTACTTCACAGGATATGTTGACAGGATCCATGGAAAAAAACATGTAAAGTTCTTTGCAAACCATAAAGTGATATATAAATCTTACCCATTTTTTAAAATGTGCATTTCTTTTATTAGTCATTTGAAATACTTTTTCATATGGTTCTTGATGACTTGAATTTCTTCTTTTGAGAACTACCTGTTCATATCCTTTGATCAGTATCGATTGAGGAATAGCTCATTTTCATATAATATGTATGTATTACACATACATAATAATTTCCTTATGTGTCTTAGAGATCACATCCTTATAGCTAAGATTTTTTTCCCAGTTAATTTTTTTCCTTTTTACTTCTAGCTGTATTACTTTTGTTTGGGCAAATTTTCATTTTCAATTTCAGTTTGATATCATCAAAATTGTCCGTTTCATTTTCTATCTGTCCCTTGTTTGGTCAAGAACTCTTGCTCTGGTACCTTTCGTTGTCCTCTCTCATTTGTTTACCCGACCTTTTGTGTGTAGGTCTTGTATCTTTTGGAGTTTGTTGTGGTATATGTTGTGAGCTATTGACTTAAACATCATTTCTCTTAATTTGCATTACAGTTTTACAAGAACATTTTGTCAAATAGGGAATCCTTAGTCGGGTAGTTCATATCCTTTGGCTTATTAAACACTGCAATGTAGTGTTCAGTTACTTCTGCATCTTATTTACCTAATCTGTTCCTTTGATCAACTCTTCTGTTTTTTAACCAGTAATAATTATGGCTTTGCAGTATCATTTGAAATTTGGTACTGCTAGACCACCTTATTTTCTACTTTATTTATTATTTCTTTTGAGAGCAATCTTGAGATAATTTTGTCCAGTTCTATAAAGCAGTCCATGGTAGGGGTTGATAATGGTATTGAATTTGGAAATTAATTTAGTTTTTTTGACATTTTTATTATGTCCTAAACAAGAGCCATTAATTCCTTTCTTATTTTTAATTTTGTTTATGTAAAGATCATTCTTTAGTTATATTCATATAATTCCTGTATGTCTTACTGAGCATGCAGATGTATATTATAATCTGTAGTAACTTTGAATAGAATTTATTTTTCTCTCACTTTCTGCTGGTTTTTGTTGGTAATATACAGAAATGCCAATGATTTGTGTTTGTTTTATTTCCTATATTTATTGTTCTCTAAGTAAATCATAATATCATCTGCCAAAAACAGTCATTTTGTTTGGATTTTGCCATGCTCATTCCCTTTTTCTATGTTTGTGCAATAGGTAGCATTTCTAGAATTATGTCATGGTGATAGTAGACAGCCTTGATTTACCCCTTATCTTATTAGAAAGACTTCTAGGTTATAATTCTTCTTTACAGCTTGACCAGTGTTTAATGTGAAGGTATGTGTAGAACCTGTATTGGATTGCATGCCATGATGGGAGGAGGAGGAATTTGGAACTGAAAAACTTGTGGAACTGAATGTTGTTAACTAATAGTAAATAAATTTTTTTTAAAAGACTTCTAGTGTTTCCCCATTAAAGATTGTTCTAAGCTCTTAGTTTTTGATAGGAACTGTTTCCTATATTAAAGAAAGTTTCATTTATTCCTTTGCTTTATGTTGTTCTTATTATTTTTTTAACATAAAAGTATATTATAGTTGGTCAAAAGTTGTTAATGCATCTGTTGATATGATAGAGGCAGAATCAGCTCCAAAGCCAAGAAAATGTGAGTTCAAGCCCTGCTTTCTAGCACGTATGCTGGCATGGATGAACCAGAGCAAGCTACCCAACTTCTCAGTGCTCTAGGCAACTCTAAGGCTTTAAAAGTTACAGAGAAGTCACATTCAACATGCAGCTTTCAAAGATGACCTATTTTTCTGTTTCTTTCTGACCTTTCTTCCCTTGATGGTGCATTTTTTAAAAAAATACCTCAATGACTCTCTTTTCTTTTTCTTTCTTTCCTCTTTTTGGGGAAGTGATGGACAATCCTCTCTTTCTCTTGGCTTTTTGTCCAGTTTTCCAATTGAAAAAGATGATCTTGGTAATAATATGTGCATATAAAGCAAAATAAATTCTCACATTGTTCTTGTCTGAAAATATATGCTTATTCTGAGCCTGGAGTCCATCAACTCTCTGTTAGGAAGTATTTTAACCTGATAGCACAAGGCCTGGCATATAGCAGGCACTTAATAAATGTACATTGACGGCCATTTGTTGGCTGTCAGCTTATAGTCTTGTCACAGGAGTGGGGAACCTGCAACCTTGAGGCCACATGTGGCCTTCTAGGTCCTTGAGTGTGGCATTTTGACTGAGTCCTAAGTTTTATACAACAAATCCTTTTATTAAGGGGATTTGTTCTGTTAAGTTTGGATCCAGTCAGAGGGCTGCAGGTTCCCCACCTAGGAGAATTTTTTGAGGTCAATGTAATTTCCTTATTTCTATTAAGTGAAGAGACAGTTATGAATAAAAATTCTAGGTAATAAAATTTTGTGAGGGCCCTAGAACAAAGAAATCAGGATATTGGAGCACTCTGAGAACCCCAGTAAGTAACCATTCTGGGAATTGTTCTCTATTCATTACTAAGGTCTTGTTACTACTGGAAGGGACATCGTTTACTGTTAAATTTAATTGTAGCTTCCAAAGCTTAAAAGGACAAGGAAATCTGCTGATAAAGTCTTGAAAAGTATGATTTTGCCTTGTTAGTACTTTCAGAACTTGTTGAATAATCAGAAAGAACTAACCAATCCTGGCGACCATTTGTGACTTCCATATTATAGATGTTTCTGAAATACATTATGAAAGTTGAACATATTGAAAAGTTTTTGGCAAATGAATATTTCTTACGGTATTTAATGTGTTTTTATATGTTGTGTTTACTAAAATGCTTAATTTTCATCTGAAATACATTTTTTAATGAACATCTTTTCTTTGTGATCATGCCTGTTCCTTTCTCTTATTGTGCTGGGCTTTCTTTTTATAGGCTGGATTTGGCTATGGATTACCCATTTCCCGTCTTTACGCCAGATACTTTCAAGGAGACCTAAAACTCTATTCAATGGAAGGAGTGGGTACTGATGCTGTAATTTATTTGAAGGTATTTCAGTTAAATAGTTTTTTAAATATTTTAATGTTTTAACATGTTTTTACATTGTGATTTCTTTTAAGCTGTGAAAGTTGTAATGACTCAGGTAGTTGGGCAGTACAGTACATAGAGTCACTTAGGGCAAGTCACTTAACTGCCATCTGCCTCACTTGCCTCGGCTGTAACATGAGGATAATAGCAGCTTCCTCACAGAGTTGTTGTGAGGATCAAATGAGGTATTTGTAGAACTAGTTAGTCTGGTACATAGAATATGCTTAATAAATGGTTATTCCCCTTATTCCTTTCTTAGTTATCAGGAGCAATATGGCAGTATTCCTTATTTTCACTCAAATATATTTAAATTTTCTATGGAAACTCTTTTTTCCCCTGACTTATGATATTATATAATCTTCCTGCCTCAAGTTACATCCCCTCTGCCAATCTATCTACCGTATAGCATAGCTGCCAGAGTAATTTTCTTAAAGGTACATGACAGACCATGTCATACTACTCCCACCCACCCTAACACCAGCTAAATTAATCCCAGTGGCTCCCTGTTACTTCAGGATCAAGTAAAAAATGTTTTGCATTTCAGGCTCTTTACAATTTGGCCCTTCATATATTTCCAGCCTTCTTACACATTAACTTCTTCCCATTCTCTGTGGTCCAGCCATGTTGGCCTACTTGCAGTTGCATCTCCTTTCTCTGTGCATTTCCATGAATGCTCTCCCACCTCACCTGTACCCCTTAAAATTCTTGGCTTCCTTCAAGACTCATCTCAAAGACCATCATCTGCTGGAGGCTTTTCCAGGGTCCCCTAACTGCTTCTGCCTTTCCACTAAGATTACCTCTTATCTACTCTGTAATATATCTTGTATATACCTATACGTACACGTTATCTTTCATGCCTTGAGAGAAGGGACTATTTTTGCTTTTTCTTTCTATTCCCAACATATGACACATACTAAGCGCTTAAATGTTTATTTTTTTTATTTTTATTTTTTTAATATTTTTAAATTTTTATAGTTTGCATCATTCATTTCCACAAGATTTTGAGTTACATATTTTCTCCCCCTCTTTCCCCCACCCACCACCCCAAAACAGCCA
>CM053588.1:161033731-161051101 GCA_028646515.1 Pseudochirops corinnae | reverse complement strand
ACGACAATCCAGATCCAGGCCGCTCAATGCGAGAGCACTGGCCTGAAAACAATCGCTCAGTCCCCCTGCTGTCTGCAGGCCGTGGTTGGGAAGCTACAACGCGGAGGCGGGTGCAAAACCTCTGCCTTTCACTTTTCTGCTCTGGAGACCTTTTGGCCGGACTGCTTATCTCCCCCTTTCGCAATCCCCATGCGCAGCTGTCGCTAATCCACTCACCAGAGAGCTTTCTCTGCTTCTCCCGCCCAGCCGCTCCCGGGGCACAGCTGCGGCTTCAGGCCAGGCTGGTTTCGGTTTGCAGTGCTGATATGCTTCCTCGTAGATGAGCTGACTTTAGTGGGAAGTATCCTTGTGTCCATTTTGGAGTTCTAGGATTGGTTTAGAGTCCTATTTTGTGGGTATTTTGGGGTGGCTATGTGAGAGCTGCGATACGTTGCTGCTGCTACGCTGCCATCTTGGCTCCGCCCCCGCTTAAATGTTTAATGATTAATGTACACCTGGATTTGAAATTCTTAGAGATAAAAATAAATGTTTGTGATATTGTACTTGCTTTTTAAAATACTTTTCAAAAATTAATGTTTAAAAAACACTTTTCTAGAGAGTGACTGCTTTTTCTTAAGCTGTTTGATATATGGGTTGGTGTTTTCTTTTCTTTTGTTTTGTTTTAAATATGGGTACATGCCCAAAGATGTAAGGGCCTAATTCTTATAGTCACAATATAGTTAATGGTTTATAGATCTCCGTTTGCATGATTGGTATACTTAAGTTTGTTTCCTCCTGAACAGTATGGTTGCAGTTTGGCTAAGCATCCCTCAGTTGAACAAACATTTTATCTCTTGGCTTATGTCATATTGTTCAGTAGACTTTTTCTTAAGCATGAAGTGTGAAAACAGTTATCTAAAAGTTTCTTTGCACATCATCCTCTCCCGTCTTCTTGAAACCATAAATGTGGTTCTGAACGTGATTTTTTTTTTATCTGTAGGAGAAAAAAGAGTACTTCCTAATATTTCACTAAAAGGTATTTTTATGTGGCTGTTCTGACCATAAAGAATTAATGAAATAAAATTCAGTGTATCACCTGTATTTCAGATTCAGTATTTTATAATAGAAATTGTGGATATTTCACAGACCTCCTCTTATCCCTATAGGCTCTTTCAAGTGAATCATTTGAGAGGCTTCCAGTGTTTAATAAGTCAGCATGGAGGCATTACAAGACTACACCTGAAGCTGATGATTGGAGCAATCCTAGCAGTGAACCCAGGGATGCTTCAAAATACAAGGCCAAACAGTAAGCCTTTATATCTCTAGCTCTCCATAAATTATGTATATCATACATAAAATTTGCCTTTATTGATCTAAGCAGGTTCCTTTATCAGCCAAATCTTCTTTGCAGCTAAGTTATTAAAATAAGACTAAAGTATTCTTGAGGGGGGGGAAAGGCTTAGAACGTAATTTTTCCCCCACAGATGGGAAAAAGTAATAGTTATGTGACCAAAAAGGTGATATTTCCTTTGAAGCTATATAAAAAATCCTTCTGAACCATCAGTTTTTTGCACATAGATTTATGAAGTTGAGAGGGAACATAGCACAATGTATAGAATAGAACCTTGGGCCTCGAAGCCAGATGTGGCCCTCTAGGTGCTCAAGTGCGGTCCTTTGAGTGAATGATTTGTTCTGTGAAGTTTGGATTCAGTCAAAGGGCCATACTTGAGGACCTAGTGGGCCACATGTGGCCTCAAGGCCTCAGGTTCACCACCCCTGGCTATTCAGGAAGACCTTGGTTCAAGTCCCATTTCTTATGTGTACTGACTGTCTAACTCTGAGCAAGTCACTCACTTTTCCCTACCCAAAGTAACTCTGAGACTCTATATTACAAAGAAGGTACTGGCCTGCATTGGGAAAGTTCCTTATACAAATGAAATCACAGATCTGGTTCCTGTCTCTATAGACTGAAGTTATTTAAGATTACAGGTAAACCACTGTCATGTAACATACTTCATTACAAAGAAATTTTAGCTATTCACTTTCCATTTCTTACTAGTATGATAGATTTTAAAAGTTAGTGTTTTATGAGTGTAGAATAATAACAAAAAATATGCATAGGATAGTTAAAATTCATGCTTCCTACTTCTTTGACAGAAAGGTGATGGATACAGGATACAGAAAGAAATCTATTTTAGGGCCTAGCCAATGAGAAAATTTTTTTATGCTTGACTCTGTATTTGCTACGAGGGCTTTCTTTTTCTTTTCTCAGTAAGGGAGAAAGGTGGGAAAGAGAGAAAACAGATTTTTGTGTATGGAAAAAATAATAAATTTTAAGATGAAAAGAAAATTTATGCTATCTGATTTCAACTTGGTCCCAACTACTATACAGAGTTACCCCTGCAGAATAATGAAGGTGAGCTACTTGATAACAAAGGAATATAATAAAGAAGAAGAAGAAGAAGGAAGGAATATAACATATTTACAAATCTTGAGTTCTCAAAATTGCTTTTCTTTTCTGGATACTCTTAGGCTTTATGTATTTGCCAGAAATTAGTAAAGAATTTGGACCCAAATCTGTTTGGTATATTTCTGTACAGTATTGAAATGTTTGAATTTCCAAAAAGGAGATTCTACTCCTCAAATAGATTCGTATGTTAAAGTGTACTGTGCCATCATTGAACTCAAAATGATCAGATTTTGATTTTCTACTCTCAGATCCAGCTTAGTCAGTTTTCATTCATTTACTTTCAATTGGTAATTAAACAAAATATCTAAACACAAAAATGTCACCAAATAGTGAAAGCACTTAATAAGGATATTTAGATAATTTTATTGCAAAATAATTTGTTGCAACAAAACGTTTGTTGCAAAAATAATCTAACTAAATCTAATTTAAATTTCATTTTTTCATTAATAAAATGCTTTGCAGTAATTGACAATGTTTTAAGTGACAAGGTTCAAAAAAAGCTTTAGTTAATACCTCTAAAAGTATAATTCAGCTGCTGTCCCTAAACTTAACCATTTCTGATACAGATATAATTATAATTTTTCAGTTTAACAGATGACTGTTATAAAAGTATTGAAATGGTAGAAATAGTCCCCCAAATGTTGTATATCCATTTCATTTTCATGTATCATGTAAGTTTTAAAAATAAGAATGGAAGCAAGTTTGATCTCTGTTTTATTATTGAGAGATAAGGAGTGAAAAAAAAATAGATAATTTATAATTGTTCTCTGATAGCAATAGATCATGACTTTGAAAGAAAAAAAGGAGTTGTTGATTAAACTATTTTAAAGGCCCAGTTAGAATAAAGATTATTGTCAACACAAAACCTCCAATCATTTTTCCTTTCTTTTCAGTGACAAGATCAAGACAAATCGAACTTTCTAAAGAAATGGCTGCATTTGTCCTGTTCTATGAAGATTGTATCTTCTGCAAATTGACCAGAAAGCGCTCCTTACAACCACATCTTGGGGGGGTGGCACCCTAGCTGTTCCAGGGCTTGAACATATATTTTCACTGAACCAGCTGCAGGTTTTCCCTGGACCCTGTCCTGTAGCTACTCCAGCTCTTCCACTAAAATGATAACCTGAGTGCTTTTCATGACACCTTGGTGTAGTTTGCTGTTTTGGGGGTGAGAAGGTTGGTGAGAGCCTGGCACAGGGGAGTATGATGCCTTATATGGCTCCTCTGTCTTTCTGCCCTTCACTCTCATCACTATAGAGTCCACTGCCTATACTCCTTACCCACAGGATCTTCCACTTTTGTCCTAAGCCCAGAGTGCTGTGGTGTTTTGTGTTTGCAGCTGGATTCCAGGCTCTTCTCAAACCACTGACTAGGACCCAGAGATACTAATGAGTGAAGTCATCTGCTGGGACCTCATCAGTGGGAGATTCCTTTCCCAAAGGCTTGACCTTTCCTCTCTCATTCCATAACCACCTACTCCCTGAGTGACTCAAGACACTTCCTTCCCTCCCTCTGTGTGTTCTCTGTCACCTTGTCAGGTGCTAGAACTTTCATGTTAGAAAGGAATCTCCCCCATACATGCAATTGATTTTCTATTTAATTTGTACACTGCCATTCTGTTGATTAAAAGTGTTCCAAAAGTTGTCCTGGGACTTTCACTGAGCCTTTTGGTGGTTTCAGAGACCATTAATGAAATAATGCCCATGGTCTGCTTTATGAAAGGAAGTTTAGTCTACTGGGGAATGGGATTTTTAATTCTGTATAAAAACCCAACTAAACTATTCTCTCTGCATTTAGATTCTTCTGAGGAAAGTGAGAGGGCTCCTCTGAGGCACTTAATAGTTGTGAAATAGTGTAATTCTTTCTGGAAATTTTTGAGAAGTTGGTACTTTTGGAGAGAGTTTTTGAAATATTAACCTTCACTTATATATTGCAATTCAGAATATAGTGTCATTCCTGTAATCTTGTTTTGATCCTTTTTCTTTTTTTTCCTCCTTCTTTGTTTTTCTTTGTTTTTTTTTTAGTTGGGGACAAATAGAAAAGATGGAGATGAACTGTATTATATGAATTTGTCACTTTGATAGTTTTTGAAGTGGAAATTACTTGGGAGCCACAACTAGACTTTAGATCCTGTGCCAGGGGTGGGGAACCTGTGGCCTCAAGGTAGCCCTCTAGGTCTTCAGGTGCGGCCCTTTGACTGAATCCAAACTTCACAAAACAATTTCATGAGGATGTGTGCCTGTTTGTTAATTATTTCTTTGTGCTTTATTTCTTTCCATGGAACCTTAATTTCTTTGATGTCATTGTGCTGCCTGAGCTCAGACTTCCTCTGTATGTTGCTTTTTGTTCCTTCATCTTCTTACGGGGAATAATTATTGATGACATTAGAGTTTATAAGACTGGGAATGGTTTGATCATGCCATTTCTTAAAAAGGAAAGAATAACACTTAACTCCAGGAAAATGACAACTAACTCATACCATCTGTGTTAGGTTTCAGCTAGCATCGTGATTTTAGGGATAAGATACTGTGGAAAAGTAGATTGAGATGCAAACCAGAGATGATACTTGAACTTTTAAAGACCCTGAATGTGTTATAAGCATCAGACAGTAAATATGGTATCTTCACTAGGTTTTGCCTATATAAGACCTTCATTTTTCTTCAGTAATACGCATATTAATTTCCACTGCTGGATTACAGGTTGATAGGTTCACCAGGTAGTCCTGTCTCATTCTCTCAGTTGTGATGATAAAGTACTTTTAATCTTTAAAAGTATATTGTGGGAACAGAATGTGTTTAGCAGAGACAAAGGCCTTGTTTATCAAAGATCTTAAATAGAGGCCTTTTACATAATTCTTTTTCAAAAGTTAAATTTTTTTAATTTTTAAAAGCTTGTTAAGTTACCTTTTGGTTATTTTCTATTCATGTTTATGTGGCACTGAGTAATAGAATTTCCTTGTATTACTCTTTGTTTTTTGAGGGGGGGACTTTAGTCTCTTTGCTATTAAAGTATACACAAAAATTGATTCAAAACATCCCATTTACCACCAAAATTTTGCCAGCCTGGTAAGACTAGGTGAGATTTTCACTGGCTTTTTGCATTCTTACTTGTGTCATACAATTGATGCCAGTAAGTGTGAGTGACAAAAGACAGTATTGCATTCTGCAACCAATTTTTGATTACTGATGCAGATTGATGATCCCAAAGTAATTTATGTCATCTTTGAAACTCAAAAAGACACATGTTATGCCAGGATTTTATCTGGTCATTTACTTGCCAGGTGTGCCTATTCTCTAATGATCAGATTTTCTATTGACTCTCCCAACTGTCTGACATTCTTTGGAAAGAGCACTACCCCTTTAAGGTACTTCTGTTGTCAGTTCCATTTTTTTTTCCATGCTGGCAATAAGTTGGATACACCAAGGCATTGTTAGTTAAACTTGGAAGACATAGAGTTACATTTCAGGGACAGGAATGAAGGAGTGAATCCCATGTATTCTTACTTGTTTCCTTCTGTCCCTCTCATGGTTCTCTACCAACATTTGGATAAGTTATCTCTTGGTGATGGGGGGCCCTGGGCCCTAGGTGCTGCCACAGTCAGGTGAAGAATTTCTATCTTTGCAGGAACTGCTGATGTAGAACTGTTATTTCAGAGGCATTACTCTATTAGGGCCCTTTCAGCTGGAGGAGAAACAGTATTACTACCACCTTACTTTTATTAAAAGAGCTTTCGCATACATTATCTCATTCAGTTTTCACATCTAAGATATGCAAGAATGGTAATTATCGCCATTTTGCAGCTGAAAACACAGAGGTCCCAAAGGGAGTAATTGCTTTGTCCAGGACTACATTTGTTTTGAAATCTTCCACCCAGGGTTATAAGGCCTCCATCTGGGTATTCTGATTAGCGTTATCCTTGTGGAACACTTTCTAAGAATATCAGACTCTATGTATTACAACAGGATCAAAAGCTTTCAGATTTTATAAGATACTGTCAGTGGCAGTTTTTGTTTCATTACAGTTCACATAGTCGAGAATCACAATTGCATTTACTTTGGTAGTTTTTACGTAGGCAGATCATTATACTCTTAAGCATTTATTAAGTTCCTACTATGTGCCAGGCAGCGTTAGGTGCCAGGAATTCAAAGCATATAATCTCTGAATTTGAAGAGCATACAGCACTTTATAGTCTCTATGTTAGTGAAGAGAACAGAGACTGATATTTGTAGGAGGGAAATACATTAACAAATTAATAAACTTAGACTTTCTGTTTGAAGTTCTGTTATAAGTCTTAAGTAACTATATTTTCCTAAATTCTAAAATTAATGCATTTATTATTAACAAAGGGGTAGTACATCAGCCTAACTTTTATTACCCACAATTGAATATTGGAATAGATTGTAAGACCTTGGTGTTTCTTTAGGATTACATGAACTATTGCTACAGGTAAGGGTTTTCTATTGAATACCTCACTGTAGGATCAGACTTTCTTTTATAGGTGTCCAGCACAATGCCACAGTACAGTAAAGAGTAAATTCCTGTGCCATTGTTAATGAGAGCCACTACAGCCTGACGGGCTTCCCCATTTGTACCCAACAGTAATAACAAGATATTGTTCATATATTTGGTTGAGGAGTTTGAATTCTTGGCTTATGGGAATCCTAAAAGTAGGAATGGCCTAGTCCAACTTTCTACCTAAAGGAAAAATCAGACTCCTCTTATTCTGATTGATTGTCAGCCATCTAGCCCTTTCTCTAGTCAAATAGTGTCATAAATTATAGTGACCCAGTTAATGCATTTAATAAAATTAGGCAAATAGAAAGGTACCTGCATAACTTGAAGGTTGGCCTTGTGTGACAGATACCTTTCTTCCCACAGCATAACTAGTTTTCTCTGAGAGGAAATAATAGTCATTTGCAGGCTTTGTCTTTGTCTCTAGTCCTTGTTTAGAAGTGAGCCCAGTTAGATCAGTAGGACATATAATAGCCAGGTGAGGGTTTATTAATTATTTCTACCATTCCTATTGCATAACCAATTTTGAACCACATTTTAAAATGGACTTTTTTGTATTGAAATGCTAGTAGTTTAGCAAGGGAATTTTTGTTGAAAATCTCTAAATGGAACATTTTTATTCTTTATATGTATTTGTCTTGCAAGAGCCCTTCTCTGTAGTTCTTAGTTCCTTTTTTTTATTGTTACAGATTTTAATGGGTTGGAATTAGCATCAGTGTGGGCAGCTAGGTGGCACACTGAGTAGAGCCCTGGGTTTAAAATCTTCCTGAGTTCAAATCTGGCCTCAGACACTAGCTGTGTGACCCTGGGCAAGTCACTTAAACCTTGTTTGCCTCAATTCCTCACCTATAAAATGAGCTGGAGAAGGAAATGGCAAAGCACTCCAGTATTCTTTGCCAAGAACACCCCAAATGGGGTCATGAAGAATCAGACAGGACTGAAACAACTCAACAACAAAGTATTGGTGCCCTTGTTTCTTTCAGTATTGGTTACTTGCTTTCCCACACTTCTTTGTGGAAGGAAAGCAAATTGGATAAATTGTTCACTTTAACCATCTCTCTCCCTTCCTCTTTTCCCTTCCTGCCCTGCCTCCCGCACAGCGTCAGACATGGTGTAGAACAGCAGTTCCCAACCTGTGGGTTATGTTCAATTTGTAACAATGAAAACATCCTGCATATCAGATATTTACATTACAATTCATAACAGTAGCAAAATTACAGTTATGAAGTAGCAACAAAAATAATTTTATGGTTGTGGGACGCCACAACATGAGGAACTGTATTAAAGGGTCACGGCATTAGGAAGGTTGAGAACCACTGGTGTAGAATCTTTGAGTTGGAAAGGATTCTAGTCACCTGGTCTGACCTTACACAATAATGCCAATCTCTACCCAATCACTGTGTGCAAACTACTAAAACTGCCTTGACAGTTATCACTACCAGATAGTCCAGTTTGAAACTATTAGCAATATCTGCATTTTTTATGAAATTGTTGAGTGACAAAAGGGCTCTTTGAGATGAAAGTGTCCCAGCTTTGACTTTCGGGGTAGTCTGATTTGTTTCTCATATGTTAGAAGTTTTGAGATGCTAGATCAAAGAACAGTGAAATGAATATGAACGTAAATTAAAAAATATTTTCTCCGTTCTATAAATCCGTCGGTGACATTTGGATTAATCAAGCATAATTAAGTGTGTAGTTAAATTTTTGTCAGATACTGTGGTTCAAAATAATATTCATCTATGGAGAGGATAATATATTCTGTAGAAATTTTATTAAGCACTTCAGTTAAGCAATACTGTAGAGAACAAAATCAACCTCAGGAAGGTTAATTACTTTAAAATCCCATAAAGTATAGGAGATTTTCTTCCATGCCTAAATCATTTTAATTCTGAAAACTGGCTTAAGTTTTAAATTTACATAGCAAAGCATTTTGGATTGGGTGTTCTTGTTAGGTTTTCAAAAAATGTAGAATAACAATTTTCATTCTTTAATGTTCTGATGTACTGTTTTAAATCACATTTTGGCATTCTCCCTAATTACATAATTTTTGATAAACTAGTTTCATATAGGTTTTTTAAAGTTATAAAGAGGAGAGCATAAAGCTTTGATCCAATGATTGGACTTTTTCTCCACTTTCCCCTGCTCTCACTGTCTGTCTGTCTGTCTGTCTCTCTTTCCAAAGATGAGAGGAAAAAGATTGTGTATTTGTTTTGTACATTGAGAAAAGCAGTAATGTGCATTTTCACTACTTTTTGTGGCTCAGGGAATCAGGTGACCTGTGGAAATCACAGAATGCTTTAGAATTTGTTCAGATTTGGTCGATGTTAGGATTTATGCCTAGAATGGAAGTGCTATAAATCTCAGTAACACCAGCTCACACAGGAGACCTGACTCATGCTCTCCTCGTTCGTCGTTCTCTAGGCATTTTAAAAAATCATGACTGTGACATGTTACCTTTGTCTAAATAGCTAAATGTCTTAAACAACGCTTGATTTTTTTCTTGTGTCAATTGTCTGAAGTTTCTAATAGGAAAAAGGCATGAAATGCAGTGATGTTTGAGCCACATTCTAATTTTTCTCTTTTCATTGCAGTGAGGCATCATTTTCCCATTGCATTCTGGAGCTATATAAATTCTATTGGGCTAATATACTACTATTTATAATAATACTTTATGCACTAATTCCTATTCTTGGAGCCAAAAGATGGTCCTAGTCTGACATTGTATTCAAGTAAGGAACATACAAATCCCAAAGACAGGAACGCATGCCAGCAACATTTCCTTAGCAATACACCTTAAGAGCAAATACCCCCTAAAGGCACAAACTGCTGCTACAAAAGATTCAGCTGTTCTGTTCCAAACGAATTGGTAAGCAAGTCTGTCACATGTTTCTATTCATAGCTGCTCACAAATGTACTTTTTTGTTTCAAATCCATTGAGATTTGAAAACCTGGAATTGAGTTCAACAACAGAATTTTTAATATTTAAAAATATTTTATCTTGCTCCGATTTTTTTAATGTTAAAACTAGTTCTGGTCAACTTGTCTCAGGTGTTTGTGTTAGGCACATTAAAAGGCAGCTTCAGCAGTAATTTATATACAGTGAAAAGGAGAGAGTTTGCCCATGCACTGTTTTGTAAATCAAACAAGATTGTGAATGTGAAAGGAAAAAGTGTATCTAGAATCTGTCATTGGTTTTACTTATTACCAAGATAACCCTTTTTATGTAAATATCAGATGTTATAAAACTTTTCATTTTGAAATATATACGTTTGTAGATTCACAAAGTTGGAACAATAGTGGGATTTTTTGGTCCTTGAAAATTTGTAGACTAAAGGTGCCAGCATTCAGACTAATGACCATTTAAAGCTAATTAAGTCAAAATAGAATAGCATCAATGTTCCATAATTTTGAACTATCTAGTTTAAGAACTTGAGGAGTCAGGATGAGAAAAAGAGTCGGTAGTCCCAGTCACTAAGCAGTAACTATTCTGTAGATGTTGTTGACTTGTGTGCACAGCTAAATATTTCAGAAAACATGACTGCTTGAACAAAGGGTTAAAATGGAATGAACTTAAATGTCATTTGGTACCTTATTCCTAGTTGAGAGAGAGAGGAAAAGGTGCTAAAAATGGAGTTCTGATAGCTTACTTTTTCCTTTTAAAGCCCATGTTAAATCTATCACATGAACCATTTGATCAGTTAATTGTTAGGGTTTCTTGCTTTTTTGTAATTACCAGATTAAACCAGCTGACATTTTCCTAGTTTGATTTGCCTGGGAGAGGCGATGTATAGAGATGATGCAAATTTTATTTGAAAGGCATACCATACTGAATTTTGCAACAACATAAGATCCTCATGTAGAAGTTGAAAATCTAAATACTGCCTTACATGATAACATTGATTTTAGTTGGGCCATGTGACCAAGTTAGCCCAACATTATTGTTACTCTGTTATGGGACATACACTATGCTAGTACTAAATGCTACACTTTGATTTAAAACCAAATTTATGTTAAAATCAGTCAAGTCTGCAGACAGCTTGGCACGTTTTGTGATTAAACACTGTTCATGAAACAATGCAAAACAGCTGCCCAAGCATTCTAACTAGCCCTAACCTTTTTCATCCTTAGCATTAAAATTATTGAGGTTATAATTGTTGCCTAAGGCTTAAGTACTGACTTTCTGTTGGCTTTAATTTCATTTATGCATATGAATTTGTTAATTGCAAATATTTTTAATGTAGGTCATGATACCTAAGAAATGCTTGAACCAAATAAGAAAAGCCAATTCAATGTAAAATATACAGTAGTAAAAGTTGGGTTCTGACACAGGTTTTTAAACTTAGTATTTTGCATATTTTCATCAATACAATTGATTCCCCATAATCTAGAAGAAAATTAATGGCCAAGCTGGGGAATGCAGATGCATTGATAGGAAAGAGAAAAATTGTGCATGAAATAAAATTTCTTTACAGTATTTTAACCATATAGCTTTACAAACTGGTATTCATTTTCTGAGTCTGTTGGTTTAAAGTAATAAAATGTTTCATGTGTCTAGTATGTACACAAGTACATCATAGCCTAATTAGATCATCCCTGCCTTCATAGTGTTTGTAGAAGTTTCTGTTACCAGCTGATCTGCTTTATGATTGGAAAGTGAATTTATATTTTGAGTTAATTTTCTGCCTTTATTTTCCATATGAAAACATATTTTGTTTATTAAAATTCATAATGAGAAAAAATACAGCATAGTAAAAATGTTATCCATAAGTTGCTAAGCAGCCTGTGATGTCTGTTGTAGTCAAACTATTCCTGAATCACATGGAAAAATGTGTCTGATCAAATTAAGATAATAAAATGGTAGTTCTGATTCACTCTGCCAAGTGGTATGAGTGTGTTGGCACTTTGTTCAACCCTGTGACTTATTCTGCTTTCTTCCCCACCCTAAACAATCTACAATATGTTCATCTCTATTTTTTTCTGGCACAGGCTGTTTCTCACACCCTCTGCTGATATCTTAAGAGACATCTGCTGATAGAGTACCTCACTTTTTTTAACTGCTCAGAAAGGCTTAAATCCTTAGGTTTTAGTTCCTTCTGTGGACTAAGCAGCCAGAGAAATTTCATTTTCAGTTCCGTGATCCCTTGCTGGGGTAAGTGGTGTTAGAATTCTCACTGAACACGATATAAATTTATTAAGTATCTTCTACATGGAAGGCTCTGTGCTAGACACTGAGCTTTTGATTGTTTTGCTCCTGAATAAGCTTCTTGAAAGAATTTTGGAAATAGCATTAATTGCTTTCCCTTTCATGCCTGATAAAATTGGTGTCTTGTCAGTCTTCAGGTAATGACCTGATGGTAATCTTTATTCACCATTCTTTCCACGTTTTATCTAGAAGAAACATAAGTTATATATGTTATATATGTCAGTGGGGGAGGTAAATTGTTCACCTTATGACCGTCATAAGGAAAGTTTGTTCTAGAAGTTTTGGTTCTGGCAAACAAAAACTAAAAGTCATCATGGCATATATAGTTGAAAAAGAAGTAACTGGCCTCAGGATAGAGCTGCTTCTGACACGTACTAGATATGAGTGAGTAACTTACTTGCCCTCTCAGTGTATAGGCAACTCAAAAACTATCCATTTTAGGCAAGTTGCTATTATGCATTAATGGAAGGAATTCCCACAGCAATCATTTCGTAGACATCAATGAAATCATAGACCAGTTCCAAAAAAAATCACCCAAGAATTAAGTGATTTTCATATAATTACTCTTTTCACATGATGTTTATTAAATTTTATTTCTAAATATCAGACAAATGTGATAGGCCGGAAAAAACTATTGTAGAAAATCAAAGCAGATAGCTCAAGATTTTTTTGCCATTTATATGTTTAGCAGTTTTCTTTCTTTTTCAAGGATGTCTAGAATCGAGTGCTTTCCTCTTATTGGATAATCCCATTTAAACAAACTATAGAACAATAAATTGAGCTGTTCTCAGCGTGCTTCGATACAATTCCAAACCTCAAAATGATGACAAAACTGGTGTTTCTTACAAGTAATGATGCAACTGGAATTTTAAGCCAAACCTCAAAATCTCATTACTGCAGCTAGTTGAGATGCATGTTTTTTACCATAAATTAACCACTGAATTATGAAATATCACTATTGGGAGACCTAGTCATGCTGTTTCTCCAACAGCCTCCTGTATAGAAAGGGATTTTGAGATGTTTCCTCTTGCAGTGTGTTACACTGATTAACCAGTAGGAACTCTCTCTATGCCTTTTCATTAGGATGCATTTTCAGACATAGAAATTAATGTTGAATTCTCTGGGTATTCGTAACCTAGAGTTCAATAAAGAAGTTTGTTCATCTTTGTGACGTAGTGTATTCAAGTTCTATTTTCTTTAGGTCCAAAGGTGGAGCAAGGGGAGGGGGGGAGGGATGCTTAGTAAGAGAAAAGGTAGTCTAAGAAGGATTATACCTATTTTGAGGGTACGTATTTATAAGATGAACAGGCTTGTTTTCTGTGACTTGCATTCAATCCTCACCTTTGAGTATGCCACCCTGGGTAGAAATAGCAAGGAAGAGTCATATTTCATCAGCTAGAAATTTCTGCAGCTGCTCTAGCACTGCTATATAGTAATAGTGTCAGTGTCATTGAGGGCAGCTAAGTGATGCAGTGGATAGAGTGCTATGCTTGGAGTCAGAAAGACTTCCTGAGTTCAAATCATCATAATAGTTGTGTCACCCTGGGCAAGTCACTTAACCCTATTTGCCTCAAGTTTCTTCATGTGTAAAATGAGCTGGAGAAAGCCATGGTAAACCACTCTAGTGTCTTAGCAACAAATCCCAAGTGGGATCTCAATGAGTTGGACACTCAACTGAAATGACTGAACAGCAACATTTGAGTTACTTTAAAATTCTAAAGTGCTTTCTGAATCATTAAGGAAAAATGAAATTTCAGTGTAGTTTGGGCTATAGTTGCCAAATGAAACTAATCTTTTCTTTGCTATTGGGCTCGTTCTCATCTATTGATAAACTTTATTGAGTCTTTCCATTTTTGTAAATGCCTTACTTTGACTCTTACCCCACGTAGCTACTGTTCTATCTCTACTTTCATGGTCAAACTTAAAAAAAAACAACTATATTCAGTGTCTTGATGTCCATACTGCTCAATATTTGCATAATAATTACAAGTAAGAATAGTTTGCCACAAAATCAGCTTAATGCTGTTTCCACAGTAATTAGCCAATATCATATAATCAGCTTATCCCAGGAGTGCTGGACAAGGTGACCCCTTAGATTAATCCTAGGTCAGTGTGAAACATTGCTATATTAGTTCCACCACCCAACTGCAACCCGCCCAAACCATGATTTGCCCAAGTTAGGCTACACTCCAACTCTTGTACTAGGATTGTGTATTTGGAGGCAAACCTAAGCAAAGTTTCATAAAGGTCCCTTTTTGAAGGGTACCATTAACCAGAGCAGATGCTTCTACGGCATTCTTTAATTGTAGACTCACTAAAGGACCTAGATGGGGGTGAAGGAAGGTCTATGCACAATAAACTTGAGTCCTAACTAGCTTCTTTCCCTCCTAACACCCCTTACCAGCACCAAAGAAATCCATGATTCTAAGACCAATGTCTAAAATGTTACCAGGTTTTAAAATGTCAAAAACAGATCATCTATAGCAGTGTAGTATGTGCTTAAAATCACAAGTGTTTAAATCTTTTGTGACTAAAATCACATAACAACTTTAGGCAAGTTGCTTGACATTTCTGGGCATTAGCGTATTGGAATTAGGAAATAGGAGATGTATTCTGAGAATAATTGCTGACTACCTTTCTGACCCTAAAAAATATGACCCTGAGACTCAGCTATCAGACCTAAGGAATGAGTTGGGTAGACTAGATATGTCCGTGGCTAGTTTGCAAGCTTCTGGAGAGCATAGACTATATCTTATTTACCTTTAAGATTTCCAGCAGCATCTAGGGCCCTGTACTACATATGCAGACATTCAATAAATGTTTTTTTTCAGTGAATAAATAACTCATTTTTATTAGTATATGCTAACTAGTTTTTGAACATAACTAGTTTTTGAACATCCAATTTGTAAGTAATCCTTAACATCGAATCAGTTGGTTTCATTTTTTCCATCTCCCCAACCTGCAGCTTCTCCAAAATTTCTCTCCTCACTACCATCGCACCGCACTTTGCTTCATATCCATGTATTCTACTCTTCCCTCCCCCTGCCCCTCAAGAGCAACCAAGTTACTGACTGGCACAAAGAACTGTCTAACCCATTGTCTCTTCTTTCTCTTTTGGAGAATCTGGTATGTGCTCTGTGTTGCCCCCTTTCACCACTAATTCAGCTAATTCACAGGACATGCTTTTTTTCAGACGATAAAATAAATACCCAGAAAGGTTAAATAAACTTGCTTAAGGTCACACAGGTAAGTAATGGAGCTAGGATTCCAATACAGGTTATGTGCCTTCAAAGCTCCTGTGGCCTTTCCACTATGCCACATTGCTCTGTCTAGCCAATCTGTTTTCAACATGTATGTGCACCTCGTCTTTAATTTCCTGCCTCCTGTTCCTGCTCTTCCCTCTTTCCTTTTCATTGTTCCATTTGTGAGCTCCAAAATTATCTTAAACTTGGCTAATAAAGATAAACAATGATAATGCTACACTTTTTTTTTTTAAGGCAAAGAGAAATAATTAGCTTTGGTGTGAAATCCAAAGTAATAAGCCGTACTATTAACTTCTGCAGCCTCATAAAAGGGCCAGAATTCCCCTTCAGTATTAAGAATCTCACTTTAGCTAGTTAAATGTGATTTTCTTCATTGGCAGGGATTGGCAGAGTAGGGCTTTATAATTGCATCATTTTTCTATTTTGTTTAATAACTAGCATTGCAAGTGTTGTCTACTATTTTTAATTGTACCTAAAGGGTCTTTAAAGAGTGACTGGAATTAACCAAATGCACACAGAAGAAACCCATGCTGGGGCTGCACAGCTCTCAGGGAAAGATAAATTAAGATGCCTCAAAATGGTGGGAAGGGGGGTGGGGATTTCAAGAGAATGCAGGAGATCATAGCTTATTCTTTTACAGATTAAAAAAAGTTTTTAAAACAATCCAGGAGATATTAGCAACTACTGACTCATATGACTACTTTCTCTTCTCTATAAAAAGAGGGATTATATGACACTATAGAAGTTGCCAAACTTTTTCAGTCTCAACCCTTAGCTTTCAGTAAACCTACCTGTACCCCTATTCAATATAAAAGGAAACAAATTCTAGAGTTTCCCACAATATACATATAATAAGAATTAATTTTTAATAAAATCAGTATGTAAAATTTTTAGTATCATGAAGTTGCTAAATATCAAATTAATGAGACCCTTGAATCTGTCCCAACAGTTTTGTTATTGGTATAATGTTTTTTTTTTTAAAGCAATACTGGTATACTGTGTTCTGTTTTCTACTTGTCTCTTTGTAAGAATCCTGATATACAAAGATAAGTTGTTAAAAATGGAATTAAAACTTTGTGATTGTGTTTAGTAAGAGTAGGATATGCTACTCCAAGGGAAGACCCAAAATTTTGTAACTTTAAGTTTGAAGGGACCTTTGAAATTAAGTCCAGTGCCCTTCCTTTACAGATGAGGAAACTGAAGTCTAGAGAAGTTTAAGTCATTTGCCCACGATCACTCAACTAGCAAGTATTGGTGGCAGGATTCAACCCCAGGTCTTCCTGACTCCAAATTCAAATTAATCCTGTTCCATAATGCTGCCTCTCTATTAAGTAAGTTATCTCCAAATCACAGTGTAAAATAGGTTTTTCTGGGAAGACTTTCTTAAATGAAATCCTACCTATGATCTTTGTATAAGCTTTAATCTTGTTGGTACTAACCTGGTCTCTATATTCACAAATCCATTTTACTTATAATGTCTATACCTTTTGCCTACTGCCTTTACTTTGCTTAATGTGATATACTCTTTTACAATAAATGTACTGTAAAATCATTTTCTTAAAAGTTCTCTGTTCCATTTATGGTACTGTCAGTATGATTGCTACTTAGAATGATATGACACGTTATCTTTAATATATATGCCTTACATTGCCAACCATATGTTGCTTCAAACTTGCTATCCTCTCCCATGGAATCTTGATATAGTTCAAGTTGAAGATTGATCTTAAAGAATTAATACAAGAGCAAACAAGAAAATAAGCAAACACATGTCCTGCGATAGAATTTGACTGGAGTCATGGGGATTCCTTTTTTTTTTTAATTTTATTATAGTTTACATCATTCATTTCCACAAGATTTTGAGTTACATAATTTCTCCCCCTCTTTCCCCCACCCACCACCCCAAAACAGCCATCCCAGTGTGTCCCCCCTCCCCCAGTCTATTC
>CM053588.1:161003127-161033231 GCA_028646515.1 Pseudochirops corinnae | reverse complement strand
AGTGCCTGTGTATCTCCAGTTCCAGTTGGATGTAGTCAATAATAATAATAATAATTTCAGATATAGATATAGATATAGATAGATAGATACACATTCATAACATTTGATTATGGAACTCCAGATTCCAGATTCTTTCTCCTCCCTCACCTCTCATCCCCACTGGAAGGACAAGCGATCACATACAGGCTGAACATGTCATGGGGATTCCTTAACACATAATTTAAACATTCTTGTGGGGTAAATTAATTGGTAGATCTCAGAAAATTAAATGATCATGCCCTCCTGTGCTCTTCTTTGTGAGAAAAATCTAGTTAAGGTAATAACTAGACTGATTATTCCCTGGCACCCTGTCCAAACAGAATTTTTAGTTCTCAGACACAGTTAGAAGTGTTAGTATTTCCACAGCAGTGATGGATCTGGAAGCTTTTGGCAGATTCTTAAGATCATTTTTTGTAAGTCTATGAGTAAATGGTTTAATGTAAAAGTGTAATTATTCCTAATATTAGAGATAATTATTGTCACCTTAGCAAAATAATTTGAACAGCACTTACTGTGTAAGAACTACTCTTGTCTTCTTAGAACTGAAAGCTAATAGTTTGTAAAGGTGAATTGGTGGCTTTTAAGGGCAAATAAATGCTTTAGTATTCAGTGGGTGATGGAGGCCAATTAGCCATGCTATAATCATTGAATCAGAGATGGATAAGACCTTGAGATGTCATTTGATCTATCCCCTTGCCTACAAATAGTACTCTTCCTAAATGATCTGCAAAATGAGAGGGTTGGACTCTGTCTGGTGCCTTTCAGCTCTAATATTGCATAATGGTGTTAAATTCTGTTTGTAGATAGTAAAGGTCCTCAAGGAATGAGTTTGCAAACTTGCCCAGGAATTGTCACCCTATCTTTAGGTTTTTGTCTTTTACCTTGTTAAGGCATGGCATTATTTATAGGCTCCCTATATTTCCTTGTAGACACAATGAAGAGATGTGGGATGGACAAAAATATAGTTACGTAGGTTCCAAATTGGGTGTCTGGTAGACCAGTCCCAGAAGGTGATGATTAGTGGATTAAAATCTGATCAACAGGACTTCAACAGAAAATGGAAGATTAAGAGAGAAGCTAGGGGCATAAGCTGTCTAGCAAGATTAACTACAGAGAGTTTCAACATATCAGCATAGTTCTTATCATTTATAAGATACAATTATTCGAAAAGATTGTTGCAGGCTTTTGCAGATGCATTTTTGTGACTTAGAGATTTCCACAGAAGAAACCAGCCAGCCAGTGATGTATTTTTAAATAGGCTTCATTTAACTTAATAAAAAAGGAAGACATTTAATTTGAGTAAGAGAAAGTGTAAGAAGGTGAACCAGGAAAAATAGGACAAGAATACCTTGGGATTCTTTCCAAAGGTATAGGCAGATCTCTGGAGGGAGCAAGAGACACATGATCCACACTTTGGGTGCAACAATCTTTAGGCCTGCCAGGAGGAAGGAGATTTATGATCCAAGTGAGAGGTAACCCTCTGACTTGGCACTTAGGCTATGGGTTGCTTTTATTTACTCCTCTAGTTCTTAATATGGAGCCCTTGGGCTGACTCATGCAATAGGAGAGCACAGAGATGTGGAACAAGACGAAGGTTTTTATAAGAAAAGTTAGAATTTCATTCAGCTATATTTAATTGGTTTCTCTCCTCTGATATAGGCAGAAGGACACTTAAGTAGATTTCATAGAAGATTCAGTTGTTATGAGTCTTGTCCAACTCTTCATGACCCCATTTGAGATTTTCTTGGCAAAGATATTGGAGTGGTTTGCCATTTTCTTCTCCAACTCATTTTATGAATGAGGAAACTGAGGCAAACAGGATTATGTGACTTGCAGGGTCACACAATTAGTGTCTGAGGTCAGATTTGAACTCAGGTCTTCCTCCTCTGCACCACCTTGCTGCCCAACATATGGATTCCTCCAACAAGGAAGATACTAGATAACAGAGAGAGAAAGGGAGAGAGAATTTATTAAATACTTGCTTTGTTCCAAGAGCTGTGCTAGGCACTGGGGATACAGATACAAGCAGACAAACTAGGTCCTGCCCTTGAAGAGCTTATATTGTAATGGAGGAAGAAAGCACAAGTGAAGGAAGGAAAGAAAACAAGAAATGAGGCTGTAATAGAGGCAAAAATGAGCAGGGCGAAGTGAATACAAACAAGGTCATATCCTGCCTTTTCCCTTTACCCTTGCCTTCATTTTCTGTTGTGCCTCATTCTTAGAAACACCAGTTGCTATATAGGCAATAAGGAGGATAGAGGTATTGACCCATAACAGGAATTTTCCAACATCCCTAATTGTGCAGTTCTTTACTACCCTTTGCCTTCCCCATGATCATTTTTTCCCTGTTTATCATGAAATCTCTCTGAGTCCATGCCCTCTCATTTTTCTGGATGCTAGTTGCTCCTTGAGGTATGATGAGTGGTCTCTCTAAATACCAAATCCCTATGAGTTATATGCATTGTAAAGTCTCCACTTCCCACTATAGAATCTCTCTTTCCACCCCCACCCCCATGGGAGTTAGCCAGCATTTTGCCTGGGAATCCTTCCTACTGAAATGAGATTTTTCTTTTTCTTTCCTCCTTTTTCAATTCTTTCCATCCTCACCCATTTTCTTGTATTCTCCCTTCTTCCTGAAAAACTACAGGAATTATTTTCCCTTCATTATTAATCACTGACTTGAGTAGAACAGATCATACATTCCCCTCATTCTTCCTTCCCTTTCCCCTTTTATATGCTCCCCCTTCTGTAGTTTAGTCCCATAAAAGACACCGGCTTTACCCATAGGCAATTTATTGCAAGGTCTAGTCCCTGATGTTTCAGGTCTTTTCCTCAACCATTATACCTTCTATTTGATTCCTAATGTCTCTTTGTGTACATTAGAAAGAATTTGGGAAACAGATAATGAACTTCAAATGGAGACATGGTTTGATAGTGATAAGGGACTTTAGCTATTCAAAATTTTGCTGGAGTTCTCTATGATAAAAAGCAGCTGATAAATTATTTTAAAATTTTTTTCAAAACAATATTTTATTTTTCCTCCAATTATATGTAAAATAAATTCTTTGTTCACTTTAATGGTACCATCTTATTTTAAAAGAGTGACACAATGAAGGGAACTGCTATTCTCAACCTGCTTGAGACAAATCAGGAAGATGGTCTTTAGCCTGGGAAGGGTGAAATAGTTTAAAAGAGAAATGAAACCCATGGTAAGTGAAAAGATTATAAGAAAATACTTAATTGGGGCGGCTAGGTGGTGCAGTGAGTAGAGCACAGGCCCTGGAGTCAGGAGGACCTGTTCAAATTCGACTACAGACACTTAACACAAAACTAGCCGTGTTACCTTGGGCAACTCACTTAATCGCAATTGCCCTACCTTCCCTCCTCCAAAAAAAAGCAAGCAAGAAAAAAAAATCCTTGATTGCCTTCAATGAAGGCATTCATTGGGCTGGGTAAAACTATTCCAAGAGACTGAAAGGGTACACATGTAATTGCTTAGACATCATCAGATATTTTTTAAATTGTGGGTAATTGTCAGGGTTCTCTGTCAAGGTACCCTAACTTAACTGCAGGGGCAGCCGGTTACTTACCTCACTGAAGAAGGCGCTAGCACATTTTCAAGAACAGAAGAGTCAAGGCTCCAAGGTGAAAGTAGAGAAAGTTTATTGAGTCCTCTCTATGGGGAAGCCTTACAGCCAGATCTTAAGGCAGACTTCAAATCTGCCTCACCATTTTGAGTCTTATCTAGCCCAGACCTGCATACCATAAGTGACAAACAATAGAGCCCAGCTGCCTAGAACAGGATGAAACAAAAATGGGAGAGGAAAGGTACAGTCACAAGGGCATGAAGACCCCAGGGTGTGGAGACACTTATCTGGAACATCAGGTAACCTCACGTAAGAGAATCTTGAGCAATGCAGTACCCCATGGCCTCTAAGTGATCAGGGGTGGTACAGTATGCTCTGACCTCTATGTGACCCAGCTAATTCCAGGGCATCAGACACACTCTGTGCCTCAAACATAACCGCCTGCAGCCTGCATATTTCCTAACTCTCACAGGTAATGGAAGAGGTAATCCAAGCCTGGAGAAGGAAAAGGTCTTGATTTTCAAAACAAAAGAAATTAATAGAATCAGTAAACTGTAGGCCAATCAGCTTGGCTTTGATTTCTGGAAAAATTCTAGAAAGGATCTTTAAATAGATGAGTAATGGATATCTAGAAAAAGCCATGATTACTAAGGGCCAGCTTGACTTTCTCAAGAAGAGATTATGAGACAAACTTTCTTTCCTTTTCTGATAAGGTTGCTGAACTGGTATATCAGTGAAACACTATAGTTTATGTCGATTTTTGCCAAGAATTTGATAAAGCATCCGATACTCTTCTTGTGGAACAAATGGAAAGAGGTAGACTAGACAATGCTATAATTGGATCTAGAAGTGATTAAATTGCTAGATTCAAAGAATTATTCTTTTTTTAAAAAAATTATTTTATTTACTTTTAGTTTACAAGATTCAATTCCACAATCCCTTGAGTTTCAAATTTTCTCCCCTCCCTCCCACCCCCCCCCCATGGTGGCATGCAATCATGTATAGGATCTGCAAATACTTCCACATTGTATAATAGTTTGGTTATATAGAAGGGTTGTAACCAATGAGTGATCACTGAGAAAAAAAAACAAACATGAAAAAGAATGATAGCATGTTTTGCTTCAGTCTCCATTTAAACTATAGTCTTTCTCAATCTTTCTCTGAGTTTAGTTATCTCCTTCCATCCTGAGGCATGTAGAGTTGTCTTCTAGCTGTGCGTTGTTGAGGATAGTCCAGTTTATCATGGTTGGTCATCACACATACGATGTGTCCATCAAAGAATTATTCTTAATGGATCAATGTCTTTTTGGAAGGAGGTCTTCAGGGCAGCACCAGAGACCTTTGCCATTTATCATTTTGATTAATGATTTAGATAAAGGTACAGATGTCACACTCACCAAATTTCCAAGTCATACAAAGCTGAGAGCTACAAAGCTACCACATGGATGACAGAGCCAGGATTGAAAAATGTCACGACAGGTTAAGAACATCAAACCAAATCTAATAAGATAGAATTTAGTATGGATAAATAGAAGGTCTTAACATAAGTTCCAAATATCAACTTGACAAGTTTAGGATGGAGGTGGCACAGTAAGACAGAAGTTTGTCAAAAACATCTCACGGGAGGGTTATTTGAGTACAAGCTCAAAGCAATGTAACATGGTGGCCAAAAAGGCCATTTCTACTGTTCACCTCATTGAGAGTGATAAATTGCAGAAACAAAATGAAAGTTCAAAAGTTGTCTCTGACCTGGTCAGACTTCATTGTGTTCAGTTCTGGGACATACAAAGATGTACCTTGACAACCTTGAGTGTGTACAGAGAAAGACAACCAGAGTCATCAAGAGACTTGAGAACATGTCATCTGAGGATTTATTGAAGGAACTAGGCATGAAGTGAAGATAAATTTTGAGGGGGATGTTATAGCAGTGTCCAAGTATTTAAAGGACTGTAATGTGGAAAAGGGATTTATATTTGTTCTATTTGGAGCCACAGGGCAGAACTTGGAGGAGTGGGTAGAAGTTGCAAAGAGGTAAATTCAGGCTTAATGTCAGGAAATGCTTCCTGAAAATTAGTTATTGAAGAAGTGGAAAGGGCTTCCGCAGGAGATAATGGGTTCTGTAGCATTGGAAGTCCCTTTTTTAAAAAATTGAAAATTTTGGGGTGGCTAGGTGGCACAGTGAATAGAGCACCAGCCCTGGAGTCAGGAGGTCTTGAGTTCAAATTGGCCTCAGACACTTAACACAGAAACTAGCCATGTGGCCTTGGGCAAGTCACTTAACCCCAAGTACCCTCCAAAAAGCAAAAAAAAAAATTGAAAATTTTTTTCATCCAAAAAGGGAGAGATGATTTATTATATAAACATTATGCTCAACAACAAATAAAACATTGGGTCTAGATTGTGATGAGGGTTTATAGCATATAATTAAATGACTTGATTTTAGGCAGAAAGATCTTGTATTAAAAGATGGAATGTCCTGAATCAGGGAGGATTCAAATGGTAATTAGCATCCTATAATCAGATCACCAGGGCATGAATTATGGATCAGACAGAAAAACTAAAGTTTCAGTTATTTGTGACGAGAGGTCTGGCATTTCGTAGATCTTATGGCTTCTGTGGTCATCACGGTCAGGCTGCTTGGAACTCTTGCTAATCTTTTTCCTCTTGTGCTCCAATTTGTACAGTTGCTCCTTTCCCACTTGACTCTTTTAGCTGAATGGAAATCACTAGGATGACACTAAGACCAAGCAGTAATGAATTTATTATAATTTATCAGAATAATAATTAAATCACTAATTATATTAATACATAATAAATTATAATGTAACATAACCAACATCTTACATTTCATTTTAGCATATTTTTCTATTTTTGAAAACAGTTTATGAAAATTATGTTAGAAGTAGTTATTTTCTGTCTTATAGAATTTACCTGTAAATTCATCTGGTCCTGGATTTTTTTTCCTTTGAGAGTTTACTGATAGCTTGGTAAATTTCATTTTCTGAGATTGGATTATTTAATTGTGTATTTATTATTTCATTAATCTGAGGATTTTACATAATATTTATTCATTTTGTTTAAGCTATAAATTTATATTTGGTTTATATTTGGGCAAAATAGTTTCTAATAATTTCCTTTATTATGTATTTGTTGTGATTTCTCCTTTTTTATATATGGCAATTTAATTGTTCTCTCTTTTAAAAAAATCAAATTATCTAACAGTTTATTTCAGTAGTCTTTTTTTAAGACTCCTAGTTTTATTTACAAGTTCAGTAGTCTTAATTTTCTTTTCAATTTTGTTAATCCTTTCTTTAATTTTCAGAATTTCTGTTCTGTATCTTGTTGGAATTAAGTTGCAAGTTCTGTTTGCATTGATCTGGTTTTTTTCTTTCTTTTGTTGATGAAAGTGTTTGGTGATTTAAAAAAAGAGAGAATAATATTCCCTAAGGCCTATTTTTGGCTGCATTCCAAAAGTTCCGTTATATTTCTTCATTGTTATTTTTCTTTGAGGAAATTCTCCATTGTTTCTATGATTTGTTCTTTGGACCATGAGTTCTTTAGGATTAAATTATTTAATCTCTAAATTTGAATCATTTCTTTAAAGACTTTATTGGTTATAATTTTAAATGCATTGTGGTCAGTAGAGTATTGGTTAAATATTTATGCTCTTCTGCATTCATTTATTAGATTTTTATCACCTAACACATGGCCAGCTTTTATAGAGATGTCATATGCATCTGGAAGTCTATATATTCCTTTCTGTAATTGCCAAATATTTATCATATCTAAATTTTCTAAAATTCTCTTCAAGTTCTTAATTTCTTTCTTGCTTATCTTTTTGTTGAATGTGTCTAACTCTGAAATGAAGTACATTGTAGCCCCAACTATTATGAATCTGCCACCTATTTCTCCCCATAAAATACAATTAACTTTTAAGAACTTAAAAGTTTTGGGTATATAAATGTTAAATATTGATATTATTTTGTTGCTTATGTTGACTTTAATCATAATGTGGTTTCCCTATGTCTTTTATCATGTCTATTTTTATTATTGTGTTTCTGAGATCATGATTGCTGTCCCTGCTTTTTTTCTTTATTTCACCTGAAGCATAATATATTTTACTCTAGCCCCTCATTTTAACTCTGTGTGAATCTTCATGTTTCTCATATGTTTCTAATAAACAGCAAATTGTTGGATTCTGCTTTCTAAGCTATTCTGCTATCTTCTTTTGTTTTGAGGATGAGTTCATCCTATTCATCCTTCATTGTTAAGCTTGTTAATTGTGTGTTTCACTATATCATATCCTCTTATACTTTTGGCCCTCTTTACCTAGAAATTGGTGAAAGAGAAGGAATGTGATTGACACTATTCATCTCTAATTAAAGTGATCTATTTCCAGTAGACTGTACTTTCTTTCTTCCTCTCACCCAAATCCTATCACTGGTTCTCACAAACCATACAGACCTTCTTTCTTTTTAATCTTCACTTTGCAATCTACTTTCTGAAGGTGAAATCTGCTTTATTTGTGACTTACTCTCTACGTGATTGTAACTTCTCCTTTAAACCCTTTTTTCCCCTTTACCTTATACTCGTGTTGAGTTTAAGATATTATCATACTAAACTCTTTGTGTGTGTTTATCTATGTGTGTATATGTGTATAGGGGGGGTACTCAACTCTCCTTTATGTGATTCTGATAAGACTAAGGTTCATGTGATGTCCACATCTCTACTCTTTTATCTACATTTAATAACACTTCTTTTCACATACCCCAATTATGAGATATGGTAAATCCCACCCCCTTCTTCCACATTTCCTCCTTAGTATATTCCTGTTCCCTTTCCTTTTTCTTCGCTTTCTTGAGACCATCACCAGAGAGGTGGGGAATCTACTCCCAAACCTCTCTGTTGGTCTTAATTAATTTTCTCTGTTTACTCTTGCAGACATTAGGATCCCGAATAGAAACTTGTTCTTCTTGACGTATAAGAATGCAAGCACTTCATAATCGTTTATGCCCCTGAGTGTCAGCTTGGTGGTGCAGTAGATATAGCACTGGACTCAGAGTAAAAAAGACTTGAGTTCAAATCCAGACTCAGACACTTAATGTGTGACCCAAGGAAAGTCACTTAACTTCTGTCCTCACAGTTTCCTCAACTAGAAATGGGGACAATAATACCACCTACCTCTCAGGATTGTTATGATAATCAAATGAGATGTCATTTGAATCATTACTTGCTTGCTACTTGGAATTTTTCAGCTTTGATTTAAGAAGCTTTGGGTTTTGACTATGACAGTCTTTGTAGTTTTCATTTTGGGATCTATTTCCTAGTTTTTCTTGATCATTCTTTGATCTGGTGCCCATTTTATATCATTGCTGGAACATCTATACTGAGTCTTTTCATACTGTCTTCTCAGTCATAGGTCCATCTACATTATTTCAATAATCTTGTAGTTCTACTCTTTACAACACGTGAACACATGCCTTCCCACACCAAAAGTAAACATGGTTCCTAAGTTTCTATTATGAAGAATAAAAGATTTTCAAAAGTTTCAAATTCCTTGACCTTCATGACTTTAGCAGTGTTACTCTAGGATTGTCTGCCTTCCCCTTTCCTCCTACTTTTTGAATTGTTCTTCATTTGTGATGCCTATAATCAAAATATGCTTCTTCTCCCCTCTTCCTCCTTCTTCTTCAGAGTTACCTATTCCCTTTTCTCCCCTTCTCATTGAATTATAAAGTGCTTGTCAATCAAGGTGTAGCTATTATTTCTTAAATTTCCCTCCTGTAAAAATGGTACAGTAAATAAATAAAACCATTCTGAGAATTTGTTGCCCCTTACAACTAGTTGAAAGCACTTGAGTCAATATTTATTCATTCATTCATAGTTTTAAAATTGTTTTGCTTAGTTAAAACTCTTCTTTCTGGTTGATTTATATGTCAAAGGCCCCAGTCATGCCTACCATCTTTTGTGGAAATCTTTGGGATTATTTTATTGAATTTATTAAAAAATACATGTTTTCTCTCAAAAAAAAAATCAGTTAATTTTGGGATGAAACCTGATTTACTTTGATTTACAATATATCATGGACAGCTAGGTGGTACAATAGAAGAGTGCTGGGTTGAGGTCAGGAAAGTTCTACTTCCTGAGTTCAAATCTGGCCCCAAGACATTTACTAGCTATGTGACCCTGGGCAAGTCGCTTAACTCTGTTTACCTCAGTCCCTCATCTGTAAAATGAGCTGGAGAAGGAAATGACAAACCACTTCAATATCTTTGCCAAGAAAATAAAACAGGGTCACAAAGACTCAGACACAACTGAAATGACTTCAACAACAACAACAACAACAACAACAGCACACCATATTGTTTTTATCATTCCATTTCCTGCACGAAAGATCCTGGGTGATGTTGATAGATGTTTCTTACGCTTCTTATGTACTATGTCTGTTAGGTGTTCTTCCTCAAATGCTTGCATTATTATTTCTGTCATTGTAATTTTTCATTTTGATAATAGTAAATCTGGACAAGTTGGATCTGGAATTTGTCTCTGTTGATATTTTATAGATTCTGTTAACCTGTACCCTTACTTATAATTGAGTAATTCCACAAATTATTTCTCTAATTCTTATATATAATAGAATCTCAGAATAACAGATCGTTATTTCTACACATTTTTGGAGGAGATAAATAATCCTGAGGATATATTTCTGAGCTCTAGCCTATAATTTCAGGACCCTTTTGTGTGCTGTCCTCAAAGGTTTCTCAGCAAATTTGTGGTTTTATTAAACTATGACTCCAGTTGTTATGGATTGTTTCTTTCTGCCACTTTTTCTTATTTTTCTTTTATATATTTCTAACCCATAATTAACAATACCTGATTATCTTCTGTTGTTCTTAGAAATTCTGATAAGAAAAATAATAAAGATAAAAGATAATAAAAGAAAATGTCTCTTCTTCTATCCTATACCTTGAAGAATCTTGTGTTAGATTTATTTTCATCTCTGGTGGCCTCAGTAATATAATTTCATTATTTTTCCTTCAAATGTCTCCTCTTATACTCCATATTTATTCACCATTTTGAACCTTTATCCTTACTCGTGTTTTTACTCATTCTCTTCCCTTTTAAGTAAACCAACCTTTCCCATCAGGATTATTTTTGGTTATTTTCTTATTCTGACATATGTGGCACTACACTGAAGGGGACCAGTGTGACCTAGGCAATATTGCTCCTTCTTCCTTTCCCATTTTGCTAGAAGTCTTGGTTTAGAGAAGCTTGTGAAGGTCTTCAGGGAATTTCTTTGGTTCTTCATGCATTGCAGGGCAGTCTGCTTACACTCATTGTGAGCACTGCCATGTGAGATAACTGAACATCCCACAAAATGATGTTTCCTGTTGAGAACACTTTAAATAAATGCCCAAAAAGCCTTTTGTTGCCATTTGTGAGGAAAACCTGTACTTCATAATCTATTGTGACCTCTTTTAGGCCCAAGTTTATTCCACAGTGATTGGAATATGGTAAACATTTAATAAATGTTTTTGACTGATTTATTGATACTGATAGGTCAAATCAGCATGTCAGTTCTTGGTTATGAAGCCATATACCTGCAAGGTTAGGATGACCAGGAGGACCTGGGTTTTGGAATCACTGGGCAGGTAGAAATGGTGGGCTATAACCCATGGTTACAGTTACTGTAGGGGGCATCATGTGATCATGGAGCAGCTGGGATGGAACACACAGGAAAAAGCTTCCAAGTAAAAAAGATAAGCATAAAAAATAACCAGGACAGGACTAGCAGAAAGTGAAATGTAGAGAAATAGGTAGAAGATACTGTTCCAGGGCTCATTACAAAAAAATTCTGCATCATTGGTATAGCATGGCCTTTTGGACAGAGATTAACTACCCAGTCAAGCAGTGATCAGAGTTCTATGATGAATTGCTATTTCAAGATCTAGCATCAATGATACATCAATTATTAAGGACATCTTGACATCTTGCCAGCAAATGTTAGGAACCTATAAGCATTAAATGGACTTTGCTTAACTTTAAAGTGAAAACAAAGGAAAAATTAGAAGCTGCTAAAAATAAAAGCTTTCAAACTCCTGAATTACAGATTAAAAACAAGTTGTGAAACAATCCCATTGGTTTTTTAAAATTGAAATCAGGAAATTTGTAGATGATCAGACTAAAGTGAAATTGTAAAATCTCCCAAGGACTCAGAGAAACTGAACTGAAAATAAAGTTGATTTTGTAAAATGGACTAAATATCACTAAGTTTCCTAAAGGCACTCCAGGTATAATTGTTTATCTTCATCTTAGAAAAGACTCAAAGCATTTCTACCTCTTAAACAAAATGTTAATGTAAAATTCTGCATATGTAATTATAGGATGCCTTGTACAAGCATTTTACCCATCCACTTAGGACACTTCTGTGACTTCAAGCAAAACCTCTGCGGTTTTTGAAATTACATCATACATAAAACATGGTAACATGAGAAAATTTCATTGTAAAGGCAAGATTTGGCACAAATTTTGTATTTTTTCAGAACATGGTGATGGTGTTTTAAAAAAATTGACTTGCCTGTTTAACTGCTTCCACTTTTCTCCTGACCCAGAGGTCAAGCTTATTTTGTAGGTGCCACAGAAGGGGCAGCCAGAGAAAAGAGCCTCTCCTGCAATGATTATTCTAAATTAGGTTCATCTGTATAGAATATGGAAAAATGCCTAGCTGCATTGTCCACCAGTGAATTAATAACGGACGTGAAAGGGCTTCCTGAATTATGAAGTACTTTGCAAATGCATGGATGTCAGGACATCTAGGGGAAATTTTCAATTCCCAGTGCTTAATGTTGAAACTGTAATTTCCCACTTCCTAGTCGATAATAATCAAAGCATACGAATTAAGAAGTTTTAGAGGATGAAATCCAAACCATCAAAAGCCGTGGGAAAAATGTTCTAAACTACTAATAGTTGGAGAAATGCCACTTAAAACAACTTTGAGATACTACCTTGCACCCATCAGATTATAAAACTGGCAAAAATGGAAAATGACAAATGCTGGAGGGGCTATGGGAAAACAGGTACATTAATACATTGTTGGTGGACCTGTGAACTTGTCCAGTCATTCTGAAAGCAACTTAGAACTATACCCCAAAAGCTATAAACAGTGCCTATCCTTTGACCTTTTCTAAGTCTGTACCCCAAAGAGATCAAAGAAAGAGGAAAAGGGCCCATATTTACAAAAATGTTTATAGTAACTTTTTTTGTGGTAGCAAAAATTTGGAAATTGAAGGGCTATCCACCAGTTGGAGAATAGCCAAATGATATGTTAGATGAGTATGATTGAATACTGTCATGATACAAGAAATGTCGAAGGGGATGGTTTGAAAGAAACCTGGGAAGACTTGTATGAATTGATGCGAAGTGAAGTGAGCATAACCAGGAGAAGAATTTATATAATGACAACAACATCATAAATACAAACAACTTTCAAAGACTTTAAAACTCTGAACAATGCAATAAACATCCACAATTCTAGGGGACTCATGATGAAATAGACAATCCATCTCTAGATAGAGAGGTGATGGACTCAAAGTGAAAAGTGAGACATATATACATAAAAACATACATACATAAGATGCAAAAATATATATACAGACACATGTATGTATGTGCAAACATGTAATCAATTAAAACAAATTCCCTTAAATGTATTTGTAACAGGTTTTGTTTTTCATGTATTCTTAATGGAAGCGAGAGGGAGAAAGAGAGAGCTTGTAGACCTGAAAATAAAATAAAATTGAATTTTTTTAAAAAAAGCATATTGTTTCTCTTCTTCTGGGTTTGGATGGAACTTATGCTATCCACCACCAGAGAAATTATAGACTTGGAGCACAGATTTAAGCATAGCTTTTATCTTATTTTTATTTTTATTTTTTCAGACCATGGCTAATGCAGAAATATATTTTGAATGACTTGGTATGTATAATTAGTATTGTATTTCTTGCCTTCTCAATAGGTGTGGGAGTAAGAGAATTTAGTACTTAAAATAAGAATAAAATTGAACTTTAAAAAATCACAGCTAGGAGGAGGTTAGGTAATCTACACCACATCCCCTCCAGATGAAATGGGACCTGACCAGCCTGGCTATCACCCACTCTTCCTCCTGCAAGAGCCTTTCAGAGGTTCTGCCTTTGGTGAGAATATAACTAATTCTCTTTCTTGAACAGAGTGCAATTCCTTGGTGCCATCGAGGAATAAAGACAGTAAGCTGTACCAACTATTTTAACTCATTTATTTTATCATTTTTGAGCTGGGGCCTCTAAGCCTGAACACACAGAAGCACACTTTCAAGAAAAGTGACAGCCCCAAATGTGCAATTCTGCATTCATTTGTTAATAAACTATCTGGAGATTTTGTGTTCCATTAGGGAGTAGGAGTACAGAGGGAATTCATTTCTAATGGTATAGAGTGTACAGCACCAGGACAGATGCTTGGGCTTTAATATGACATTAACCCAGACAAGATCTCAAGTATGGCATATTTTTATTTAAATATGTGTATATATGAATATAGATGCGTGTGCACATGGGGCATATATGTGTGTATGTTTGTACTCCCTATGGCTTTGTCCCTGGATAGATCACAGTGACTTGATGAAAACCTCAAGTCTAGAGAATGGCATGAGTAGCAAATGACCAGAGATGTTTTGTTTTTTTTTTTCTTTAAAGGACTCAATGTCATTGTTCCTCAAACCAAAACCAATATTGAACTGATGCTAAGGAAACATGGCTATCCCCAGCTGATTATATCTGGGCTCATGAAATTCAGCTGAAAATAGTCTTAGAAATGTGGAGGAAGTTGTCCAGGTGCTTGTCCCACCCATCTCTTAAAGGATGGAGTTACAGTAGCTATTCACCTAAGGCATAAAGATTGAATAATAACTACTGTGTCTGTGTTTTACAGAGAGCAGTCATCAGCCAAACAAGCACAACTTTCATATTTTTTCACTAAAGAAATTAGCTTGCCTCTGCCCCATGAATCCTTCTGATATTCCTGTGTTGAGTGAATGAAAGATAAGGCAGTCTAGGCTACCCTCCCATTGGTTTCCCAGCTGACAAGGAAGGGGCTGACTTTTGGAACTATGAAAAGCTAAGTAAAAGGATGGTGTTCCTTAGCTGGTGGAAGAGCAAATGCTTGCTTTCTGAGACTGCAAAAGATATGTTCCAAGACCTAGTGTCAATGATTCCCACTAAGGTTTGTGTATCTTCTTCCAAATAGTGGTTAAGCTAACCATTCTTAGACTAGGAAAATCTAGAGGTCAGTTGACTGGCACACATACAACACATACCCCATCTCACACTCAGAAACTCAACATTAAAAAAAAAAAACCCATTATATTCTTTCCCGCTTTTTTCCCACAAGCTAGTCTTCTATGTTTATTATCCCATGACATATTGAACCTTTTAGTGTTTTATCTACTTCCCTTCCCCATCCCTGTCTCCTCCTTTCATCACCCATTACTCTGTGCCTATCCCTTCTATACCACTGTATTCCATAATGCCTCTGTATTCCATAATGCTCCCCCTTCCTCTACTTCCCTCAATCTGTATCCTCTCATCTCCTGTCCAAGAAGCACTTCATTTCTTTCTTCTTCCCGGTTTTTCTGGTCTCCCACTTCTCTCTTAATTCTTTCAGCCTGTTTTCTATTTTATTTCCTCTTTTTCTCCCATGCCACCTGTTCTTTGCTCTTCCTTGCTCTCTCTGTTTAAGGCAGGATAAGATCAGGCACTCTAAGCAAACACTGATTCAGAAAACAGGGGTCCTACGCAAACAACCCATGAGAGCTTGAGTTAGTTGAGGGATAGCTAAGCTAGGGTCAAAGGATTAGATCAGTGGAGTCTCCCTTCCTGAACTGGTGCCCCTCCATCCCTGGTGGTGCTGGAATAAAGAAGGCAGTATGAGGGGAATCATAGGATCATCATAGTTTCAGGATCAGAAAGGACATTAAAAATCATCTGCTCATTTTGTCAATAGGGAATGAGGCCAGAGGGGTAAGTGATGTGTCCAAGGTCACTCAGGGAGTTACAGGGTTGGGATTCAACCACAGACTCTCTGACTCCAAATATAGTATTTCTCTCCTTGACCCCAGACCTCACCATCAGGTTCTATTTTAGCTATCCCCAGGATCTACCACTTAGCTGCTGTTTTCCGCAAGTGGCAAACATGTCTTGGCACCAAATCTGCCAAAAACATCCTCGTGACCCTGTCACTTGGGATGTCCATGTGGTTATGGCACCATTTGCTTCAAAACAGAGAAACAAACTGATCTCTCTCTCTTGAACCCCTCCCAGGGTGTTGTTAGTTATCAAAACATTTTAGTCACTAAATCCAAAATTTTAGCACTAAAATAGGAAAAAGAACTCATTGTAAGGCAGCTTATCTGGAAAGTGTAGCCAGCCCAAAGACCTTAGAGTCAAGATAAGTGAGGCTTTCAGGTATGCTCTTTCCCTTGCCCAGTTTTTCTTCTCTGTTTCCCTTTCCCCATTTTCATTTCTTTTCCCACTTTTACTTTCCATTTCTTGCCACCATCAATCCAACTTTCTCAGCTTGCTCTCCTCCTTAACTCTTTGCTTTGGCTCAGGCTTTCCTCAAGCTGAGAGAGCAGGCATGGCTGGTCAACTTTCATCACTCATGAGGCCAAAGGAAAGCCCCCAAGTAACATGATGGAGATGCAGCACCTGGGAGTCCTCAGCCTCTGTGATTTCTTTCCTTGCCTGTGGCACTTTCATCCTTGCCCTGGTCTACAAGTGGGGATTTCACACCATGCCCATTCCTTTGGCTCCATATGAGGGCTGAGTGTGTTGGTGCCCACCAACCTGGCACAGTGCTGATTATAAGGTGAATATATGAACTGACCAAGTGGACAGGCCTTTGTGGGTTTAACTTAGAATTTCGCTTTCTAATCTCACTTATCTTCAGGTGGGCAGAGAGGTAGTTTAACCCCATTGTAGCAGGAAAGACATCATGTCATATTTCTTTCAGAGGTGGGATATCCCCAGTGTCTTGAAGGTTGACACTCAAGAGCTGTGGTGAAAGCTGTGTCACAAGAGGCCCTATGCTTACTGCTGGTGTAGACCATTGCTCTATGTGTCAACTTAGCCTCAGATTTTATAGAGGCAGCCAGCAGGGTAAGCCTATTTCTACCCAAGAGCTGGGCCTCAAAATGTTTTCCCAATCATCAATTTTAGGAAGCAATAGCTTCCTTAACATTAGTGCTATATGGGAGAAAGAAAACAGAGAATTGTTTCAGAGGCCACAAATGGCCACCACCAAGGAGAGGATAGAACAGGAGTGCAAAGAGTGCCTTCCCCCAGCATAGGAATATAACTACACCAGCACCTGAATTATCTAAAAGGTTAAGATCACAACTGAGGTCCCAAGAAGGTATCATGGAAAAACCACCTCTTTTTATCCTTCCATTAAGAAATGTTAAAACAATTGATCCCATTTCTTGGAAGGACAGAACCATCTTCTCTGACTCAAAACAGCAAAGGATTTCCAGTTGTCAGTGAAGATCCAGAATCAGGAGGGAACCAAGTTGTACTTTATCCCAAGGATTCAAGCTGGGTCTAAATGTGCAGGGTAGAAAGCAGGAGAGGAACAGCTTATAAAATGCACATACCTTGATATTCATATTGCATATGGGATACACCTTGATGGTGTACATGGTGCATACATAGAACAGGTCATACAAAGCAACCATGCCCTGATTTGTGCATTGTGCCCAAGGAGAGAACAATTTCTCTTGAGGTCTATCAGGATGCCTTATCAGTTAGGGAGGAAGGCAGCCTCTCTCTGAACAAGGTATTATAGATGACCTAATGACTTTCTTTAAGGAGTTGCTCTAGGAGATTTTCAGTATCTTAATAAACTCAGATTTTATCAGATCAAAGTCATTTTTTTGCGTAATATTTTAACTTCCCTTGTATTTTCCAAACCAATAGATCCATTCTGAAAGTAACTCCTGGGAGAGTATTCTATCCCAAACATGTGGAATGAAAAAACCCCACAATAGGAGTTTTTAGGTCCTATTGGGTAACAAAACTGCGATCTGGGGCATGGGGGCAGGAAAGAAGGAAGCTTCATGCTAGATAACCCTTGTTGTTTGGCTTGGAGAGTGAAGCCTCTCAGATGGGCCATATTCACGAAACTGGAGAGCTGACATTTCTACAAGGTCAGGTCCCATTGAAGATGGTGGATAATTGAGTTAAAGCACTTGACCTTTTTCTTTTACCTATTCCTTGATCACCTCTGAAGCATCTTGCCACAATGATGGGACATCTCTTACTCTAGTGAGTCTTGGGTCTACTAGGGAACCCAAGGAAATCCAAGCATAGTCTAGAGTGGTGGGTGAGGGGAAGCACTGTTCTCAGTAGGCTGTTCATTAGGTTTGGGTCAGCACAAAAGAAAAAAAGAAAACCAGAAGCAGAAAATAGCTCTATTCAGTGCAAATTCTTCCTGGTTCTCTCTGCCTCCCACAATTATGATTAAAATAGTGATGATGACTGTTTGTACAGTTCGGTCAATCCTGAGTTGCGACTGGCAAACTCCATGCTGAGCACGTGCCTGAGGATGGTGTAGAAACATGAGGGAACAGAGCTATTACTGAGACTCCTCCCATTAGAGTGCCAAGCCTCATCTTGATCCTTCCGCCTCCAAGGTGCTCACTTCTGACACTTGCCTTCAGTCACTCTTGACACCCTACCCTCTCTATCCCTCTGTGTGCAAGGTCCAGTCATCCCTCCCTGTGGTTCTTGTAGCCAGTTTGCCAGCAATCATTGCTTTACTTCTCATCCTCATCCCCCTCACTCATGCTGCTGATGGAGGCTGAGGCTGCTTTAGGGGAAGAAGGGGGAGAGGTTTTGTTTGGGAGCCATGGGAAAGTGGGAGAGGGAGAACGGGAAGGAGACCGACCCCTCGTTGGGCTGCTTGTTGGGCTCTGCCTTGGTGATAATGCCTGTAGCATCCGTCCACTGCGTTCTTGGAACATCTGTTTCTGAAAAGAAATTTGAGAAAAAGGCACTTGTTATGCAATAGTTGAAAGTAACTGAAATACAACTTGGGTTTATAGAGAAAGACAGAAGGGATGTCTTCCTTTATAGATAGGATTCCAAGAGCATGTGTGTGCCCTCAATACTTGCAGATCGATGTACCCTTGCATTGAATTCATTATATTCCATCACTTTATTTATGCTCATTAACAAAATAAGATTTAGATGGACTGAAATATTGATAACTATAGTAAGAAGATATTTTATTCAATGTGATACATTGACCCAAAGCAACAATATCCCCTGAACCCAGTATTCATAGTAGAACTCAAACATCTGATAGCTGTTTTCCACTTCCCATACCTTGGCACAAAGTGTTCCTAGAGCAGAACTAGGAGAACGTTGTACGCAATTACAGCCACATTGTGTGATGACTGACTTTGATAGACTTGACTCCTCTCAGCAGTGCAAGGTTCTAAGACAATTCCAAAAGGCTCATGATGGAAAACGCTATCCACATCCAGAAAAAGAATTATGGAGTCTGAATACAAATTGAAGCATACTATTTACTCTCTCTCTTTTTTGTTTTGTTTTGTTTCTTCTTTGTCATGGTTCATTCTGGTGGAATCCTAATAAAGTTGCCCCCCAGTCCCAATATTCTACTTTTCTTATAGGCTCCACTGAACAACAGGCCCACTGCTCCTACCTAGCCAAGCTCCCACTCAATATCCTGTTATGTAATTCCATCTTTACCCTATAAAAATCTATCTTGCTCTCTCAGAAGTTTCTGGTTCCTCTTGGAATTCAGCCCGCTTTATGAGAACCATCAATCTCAATAAATGCCTGTACTTAGATTAGAAGTGGTCTGACTCTGAATTCTTTGAGACGGTTCTACCACAACATATCATGAAACAGCAACAGGTTTTGGCATCCCTGGGTGGGCAGAGTCTAAACTGCAACAATTCTATTGGCTCTAATTCTTCTTTACAACATGACTAACGTAAAAATGTTTAATATGAATGTATATGTAGAGCCTATATCAGATTGCACAACATCTTGGGGAGGGGGAAGTGGGGAGGTGGAAAGGGAGGGAAGGGGAGAAAATTTAAAAGCTTGTGGAACTGAATGTTGTAAACCAAAAATAAATAAATAAAATTAAAAAAAAAACTCTCCCTCCAACGCCTTCCTTCCTTCCTTCCTTCCTTCCTTCCTTCCTCACTCCTGTCTTATAAAATCTCTAGTGTCTTTTTTTTTTTTGGAGGGCAATTGAGGTTAAGTGACTTGAGGAAGGTCACATAGCTAGTAAGTGTTAAGTGTCTGAGGCTGGATTTGAACTCCTGTCCTCCTGACTCCAGGGCCAGTGCTCTATTCACTAAGCTACCTAGCCACCCCTGCTAGTATCTTTTAAATTCCACCCAGGCCTTGCTTTCTAGCCCAGGTTTTTGCTGATTTCCCCCAGTACTGCTGCCATTTCTGCAATCTCTCCTCATTCTCCCCCGATTATTATCCCACTCTCCCCCTTTGAATAACTTTATATTAGTTTGTATATAATATATATTTACTCAGTTGTGGCCAGGTCATCTTTCTTACTCCCATTCCCTCACCAAGCTCCTTGAAGTCAGAGACAGGTTGGTTTTGTTGTTGTTAGTCTTTGTGTTTATAACTAGCACTGATTCCAGTGCTTAATAGGTGTTTGTAGAATTGAATTACATTGAATTGGACTGAATACTATCTACAAATGGGTTTATCTTGGGCCCTCACTCTCTGATAGGAGGACAAGCTCTGACCTCTATCAGATTCAGATCAGTAGAATAATAAGCCCCGTTACAGTACAAGATGTACCGTATTTAATCTCTTCTATACTATTAATAAAAACATATTTTGCATAAGTCTATTAAGCAGAGGTCTAACTGGCTTTCCTGTACATACCTGATATGGAACTGCCTTTTAAATCACCACATAAAGACTAAATTCTATTAATGTAGGTTGGAATTTACTGTGTTCTGATTTGTTGAAAGTCAATCACTTTTTAATAATATTTTATTAGCTAAATTGTTTGACTAATCAGAATATCTCATTCCCTGAAAATGCCATAAAACTGTGTTGAATATGCCTTTATCCTCTAGCTGTGGTACCAAACACTGCAACTTTTATTTAGTGTTTTAAGTGATGCTATAAGCAATGTCATTCCCATATTTTCAGATGAGGAAATTGGTGCTGAGAGACTAATAACTTGCACATGATAACAAGTAGGTGGTGGATGAAAAGAGTGATAGGCCTGGAGTCAGGAAGACCTGAGTGCAAACACAGCCTTCAAACAAAGCTGTGTGACCCTAGACAAGTCACTTAACCTCTGTTTGCCTCAGTTTCCTCAACTGTAAAATAGGGATGTTGATAATAACAATTCCCTTAAAGGGTTGTCAAGGATTAAACAAGATAATATTGGTAAAAAGCACTTAGCACATGCTCAACACATAGTAGGTACTCTATCAATGTTTATTCTTTTCCCTTTCTTAGTCGATGATATGACAGTAAAACATTTTGAGCAAAAACTTGTTGATCTCCCTGGCTAAGTTACCCATGCAGGCCATGTTCCTCTTCCAACGTACAGGATGTGGAGATTTGCTGATTTGGAGCAATGTGCTATGATCCCAAAGCAGAAAAAAAAGTGCTTTAACAATGTGACCTTCGGGCAGCTAGGTGCTGCAGTGAATACCAGCCTTGAAGTCAGGAGGCCCTGAGTTCAAATTCAGCCTCAGATGTTTGGCACTTGGTGTGTGGCCTTGAGCAAGTCACTTAACCCCAACTGCTTTGCCTTCCTCCCTAAAAAAAAAAAATTACCTTCATGAAACCTGGCATTTACTTCCTGCCAGAGAGGTGATAAACTTAAAGTGAAGAGAGACAGATATTTTCCAACATGTCCTACATAGAAATTTGTTTTGTCAACTTTGTTTGTTTCTACTGATACTTATTGTGGAAAGATACATTTATTTGCTCAATGGTGTTGAACAATGGGTAGAAGGAGATAATGGAAAGGGCAGATCAATAAAAGAAAAAAAGAATTATGAGTTGCAGTGTCATCAAAGACACCATATTTTGAGAAATTTTAAACCAAAAAATTATTTAACATGTTAAGATTGTTATTATTGTGGTTGTTTTTGTTACAAATGTCTATGTGTTACATTTTATTTTATGTTTAAGGTTGATTTTCATGTTAATAAAATTGTAATAAATTCCAAAAAAGGAAATGAAAGTGATATAAAAACAAATTTTACATATATGTTATATATATATAAATACATACATGCACGCATATAGGTATACATTTATAGAAATGTCAAAATGTTTAAGGAAAATTGTCATATTCATATGAAATATATTTTCCTCTTCTAGACAGAGAGGTAGTAGACCACAAATACAAAATACTGCATATATTGTCAGACATGACTGACATGTCAGTTTTTTTTACTTATTTTCCTTTGTTACAATGGAGGGTTCTACAAGTCAGCAAATATTTATTAAGCACCTGCTGTACACCAGGCACTCTGTTAAGCACTAGGGATATAAATTCCCCCCTCAAAAAAAAGAGAAAGTCCCTGACCTCAAGGAACTTAAAATCCAATGAGGCAAAACAAAGCAGAAATGGGGAGGGGTGGGTACCTATAATACGGATGGTGTTATTTGAAAGGACAATGATGCTAAAGAAAACAAGAAATCAACATTACAACATTTTAAAAATATATCATCTGCCTAGGTTGAGTTGACAGAACCCAGTGAAAGGGTATCCTTTGAAGCAGTAGTTGAAAACTCATTCCTCCTTTATTGGGCATTTTTTTTTTCATCCCGAGATGCCACATGTGCAAGGGTTACCCTTCTACAAAATCATAGAATATCAGAACTAGACTTTCTAGGTCAGAGGAAAAAACTGAGAACCACAGAGTTGAAGTGATTTGCCCAAGCCTCCCCACTAGGAAGTGATAAAGCAGAATTCTCCCTCAATAGAATAACGCCAACAAAAATAGAAACCAATCATCTCATTTCATCTCCTCTGATTTGTCCGGGGTCGGGAACCAGCAACCTTTCTTCTTCCCTAGATGTCTTCTCCTATTTTCATCTTATAGCCTTATTCTAATCTCACCTTAGATCTAAGGGCAACATAATGATATGGAATAAGCATTGAATTTTTAGTCAGGAGACTTAGTATTACCTAGATAACTTTGGCAAAGTCTCTTTACTCCTTTGAGCCTCAGTTTCTTCATCTACCTTTGGGGATAATAATATAGCCATTATTCCCCTTAGTGTTATGTAGTGTGTTGCTGAAAGTTTTTTGTAAGATATAAATCTCTATAGAAATGTAAATTTTTGCCAGGTCATTACCCTGAATTACAGTATACCACTGTGTGAAATTTTTCTTCCTAATGGGACAGAACTACCATTACATGCTTCTTTTTAAGCCCAAAACACAGCTTCAGAATTAGCGACTGGTCTTTGGTACATAGGCAACCCTCTTGATTATGCCCTAGCCCCTTACTACTTAAATGTCACCTAATCTTCAGTAACCGGTACAATAAATAGCAACTGACCACCTTGTATCAAGATGATTGGTCATTTCTGCTAAAAGACAACAAACTCATCTAATAAAATCAAATGGGGAAAAAAAAACTGGTGAGAGAAGTTAGGTACAATGGTATTCGCTCATATTAAGTCCATTTATGAGACAAAACTGAATGCCAAAAAGATTGGGTAACCTATTATTAATATGAGCTTTCAGAAGCCTTGAACTTTTGGAAGGCACTTAAAATATATATTTTATTACTATAATCTTTGTGTGTATTTTTTCGTGTCAGCCATTAGCCCTCCTCTGTGAATGGATTTGTCAGCATTGCCATTAGTAAAACCCCTCCCCCTCTCTTGTTTTAAAGAGAACTACATATTACTCATTCCTGGCAGTTTGACTCCAGACTCTCAGCGAGACTGTTCTGTTGAAGAGAATGAAAGATTTTGAATCATTAAGAAAACAACAGCATGGGACTTGCATTTACTGTTGTGTTGGTGCCAAATATTTCTCTAAATCAGTTTTCAGGCTCTTGTAACTGATTTCTTCCTAATTTATTTTTGCAGTGTGGGACACATGAAAAGCAGATGAATTGAATGGTCTTCAATGGGCTTCCTGGATAAAAAAGCATTTTATAAATGTAAAAAGGCAATTTCCTATGCCTTGATTTCTTGACCTGTAAAATAGATGCACTGCTTCTAGTACTCTGTATTTCATAAGGTTGTTTTTAATATTCCTTGAATATAAGATAGTAGGTGTGAAAGTGCTTTGGAAATGGGTTTTGAGTTTAGTTTAGTTTTTTTTTTTTTTAAAGGGAATGGTTAAAAACACTGGATAGGAAGGGAGGAGGCCTGAGTTCAGATACCAGCTCAATACTTAATACTTGTGTGGCCATGGCGGTGGAGTGGGTAAGAATCACTTATCTCATCCCAGGTTCTTAACCTTTTTTTGTGTCATGGACCCCTTTGGCAAGTCTGGTGAAGTCTATGGTCCCTTCTCAGAATAATGTCTTTAAATGAATAAAACGAAACGCATTGGATTAAAATTAAAATCAATTACTTATGTTGAAATATAGATAACAAAAAAAAATTTAGATACAAGAGCCCCAGGTTAAGAACCCCTGACTTAACTTCTCTGGGCCTCAGTTTCCTCATCTGTAGAATGAAGGTGATAACACTTATATTACATATCTCAGAGACTGTTGTGAAGATCTTATGATATGATACATGTGTGAAAGCCCTTTGTAACCATAAACCATAATGTAAATGCAAGTATTTCTTGGTGTTACTGTCCAACCACCAAGAGATAGATGGAGTTCTTGGGGTCTGGATCTAATACTTTCTAACTTCGTGCTGAAGGTCCCTCAGAGAAATATTAAGGTCCTGGGAAGTCTCCTAGAAGGTTGAGCCTATCTGTGGTTCTCTTAGAGTAGAAGCCTGTGCAATTATGGAATCCAATAAATGTTTTTATGGATTTAGAAGAGGACCTAATTAAATGTCTTACACTTAACAGGTGCTTGTGACGATCTGTTGACTTGAAGACCTTGCTATCTCCATTATACAAACAGACAAACCCACCATTTAAGCATTCTTCTCAGCCTCTGCAATGGTGTTTTGACCCTGTCTAAGAGCAGCTTAGTTTTGCTAGTACTTTATTTGCTGAGAATGCAGACCCTCTATTTTAAGAAGTGAGTCCCAGCCCCCAAATCCACAAATAAAGAATTATTATAATAATAGCATATTCATGAAAAGCAAATTACTTATCTTGGAGTTTAACATCCTTGTAACTATTCCTGTGCTTTTAATGTCAACAGAAAAAGCAATGTCGAACTCTGGTTGATATGGCAAATTAATGTTAATAACAGTTTTGACATGAATAGCACTTTATTTTAAAAAAAAGAAAGAAAGAAAGAAAGAAAGAAAAGCCTCTTGTCTCCAAGCTGGGTTTTGCCTTTTTTTTTAATCCCCTCATCTCACAGTCAATGAAGGTTTCCCTAGAACAATGCCTAGTATGATTTTATCCTTCCCTGGGTGAATAATATGAGTGTGGTCGGTGAAATCCTGCATTCCCTTTCTTGCCTGAAGTGTGCATGCCGAGGGGTGGAGGTGGGAAGAAGGAATCCACCCCCTTAAGTTTCCATAGAGAAGGCTTCTTGCCAGAAATATATTTCAGTGCCCCTGCCAGTCAACCCAATGCCTATGACATAACTAAAAATGAATTTCTGTCTCTTCAATGTTTTAAAATGAGGTGTAAAAAGCGTAGGCGTGTATTATGTACTCTGGATAAAGGTGGATGTTCAGGCCTGCCAGGTGTAGAAAAATGTATATTTCCACTTGGGACCAAACCAGCCCTCAGGAACCCTCCAGATTTATCCTCTGCTACTTAACTCCTATGAATTTCTATTACTTTCAAGCTTGCAAAGTGATTTCCTAAAAACAATAATATGAGTTGAATAGTAAAGAGAGTCTTACTCCCACTCTAAAGGTAAGGAAACTGAGGCTCAAAGCAGTAACTTGGTTACAATCACTCAGTTTCTTAGATGGGAACCTAGATTTTCCTACATTCAGTCAAGTGCTCTTCCCAGTGCAATCTAAGAAACGTTTGTTAAATACCTACTTTTGCGATGTAGCTGTGGGGTAGTGGATGGAGAGCAGGCCTCAGAGGCCTCTGACTTCCACCTCTGACACTGCAAATATAACATCCCACCTTGTCCCACCTCGAGTGCTTTTCCTCTCTTAATCATTTATTTATCTTTATATAGCTTGCTTTGTATGTATTTGTTTGCATGTTGCCTCCTTTGTAAGCTCTTTGAGTACAGGGACTGTCTTTTGCCTTTCTTTGTATCCCCAGCTCTTAGCACAATGCCTGGCACATAGTAGGCACTTGGTAAGTGAATTGAACTGAATGTAAGTCACTTATCCTCTAAGAGCCCTATTGGTAGGATGGGAACTCTATAAACCCATTGGTAGATAATTGAATACTCTACATTGGTAGAAAGTGTTTCCTTTTTTTCCAATTCCAATCAAAGCACAGCTGTAGTCTAAACATGTGTAAGTTATTATATCATCCTGTCTCATGTGACCTTGGGCAAATCTCTCCTTTTATGAATTTCAGGTTCTTCCCCTGTACAACGAGAGGCTTGGAAGTTGTGTTCAACATGACATTTGGTCTCAGTTATTCCTGGGTGGGGATGGGTCCTTCTACTATCTAGGAGTTTTGTGACTTCTAACTCTGGAATCCTTGTTTTTGTCATTAGTGAAATGTTTTATACTGAATAATCACACAATGAAAGATCTGAATCAGCCAGGAGACAGCAGTGACAATCCATCAATAAAATGATGAAGCTTGCATAGATTTTGTTAAGAGACTTCATGTGTCATAATAGGAAAGGCAGAATGACTAAGGCTGGAAATCAAACAGGACTACCTCTTTTTCTCTCAAAAGTCAAATCATGTTGCACAAAAAGTACCTTTGCAAACAATTCCTAGCAATTCTGCTGCTAATACCTGTTATTTTCTCCAGAGATAGAGGTATGATCTTTAGGTCTCAGGGGACAAAAGGGGGAATACAAGATGGTTTCTAAATATGTCCTTTTCCTCTTTTCTGGCCATTACCCAAAGTAGGTGGTAGGGAAGATTCAAGAATACAATTTCCTGCTTAAATTTTTTTTAAAAAGTAAACATCTTGTGCAACCAAGATTAGGAAGGAAGCAGAAAACGGGGAATGAATTTTTACAACTAGTGTCTCTGATAAAGGCCTCATTTCTAAAATATATAGCAAACTGAGTCAAATTTACAAGAATACAAGTTATTCCCCAATTGATAAATGGACAAAGGATATAAATTGTTTTCAGTTTTCAGAGGAAGAAATTAAAGCTATCTTTAGTCATATTTTAAAAATGCTCTAAATCACTATTGATTAGAGAAATGCAAATCAAAACAACTCTGATATAGTACCTCACACCTATCAGATCAGCTAACATGACAAAACAGGAAAATGATAAATATTGGAGAAAATGTGGGAAAATTGGAACACTAATTCATTGTTGGTGGAGCTGTGAGCTGATCCAATCATTCTGAAGAGCAATTCGGAACTATACCCAAAGGGCTATAAAAATGTCCATACCCTTTGACCCAGCAATACCACTTCTAGGACTGTATCCCAAAGAGATCATGAAAATGGGAAAAGGAACCACATGTAAAAAAATATTTATATCAGCTCTTTGTGGTGTCCAAGAACTGGAAATTGAGGAGATTCCCATCAATTGGGGAATGGCCGAACAAGTTGTGGACTACTATTGTACCATCAGAAATGATGAACAGGAGGACTTCAGAAAAATCTGGAAAGATGAATATGAAGAACCAGAACACTGTACACAGTAACAGGCACAGTCTCCAATGACTGATTTTGATAGACTTAGTCCTTCTCAGCAATGCCTAAAACCTAAAACATTCCCAAAGGACTCATGATGGAAAATGCCATCCACATCCAGAGAAAGAACTATGAAGTCACAATGTAGAGTGAGACAGACTATTTTCTTTTTGTTGTTGTTTTATTTTTTTTTATTTTTTCTTTCTCATGGTTTCTCATATTCATTATAATTCTTCTATACAGCATGACTAATGTGAAAATATGTTTAATAGGAATGTATAGGTAAAGCCTATATCAGCTTTCAGGCCATCTTGGGGAGGAAGGGATGAGGGAGGGGGAAAAATTTAAAACTTATAGAACTAAAAAAAAAATTTTAAAGCAGATATTTTCTTCCTTGGGGTTCGGCACCACGCCAATTGTTCAAACTTTCAGTTCTTTTGAGTATCCTCTGATGCCCAAAATGAAGCTGGAACAATCAGAGACGGGGTATCATACCCCAGGGCAGCGTCTGATCTATCTACCATCCCTCTAATCTGCTAGAGGATAGAAGTAAGCTCATCAGTTCCCATGGACTCAGTTATCATCTTTATGCAGATGATTCTCAGCTCTTTGTCCAGCCCTAATCTTGCTCCTGACCTCCAGTGTTACATCTTCAGTTGCTTATTGAATGTCTCAAACAGATGTCCCATAGACATCTCAAACTCAACAGAACCAAAACTAAACTAATCATTGTCTCCTCTAAACCCTCCCTTCTTCCTAACTTCCTCATTACAATAGAAGGTACCATTTCCCACAGTCTCTCAGGTTCTTAACCTAGGTATAATCCTCAGCTCTCACTTTCTTTCCCCTTCCATATCCAAACAGTTGTCAAGTCCTGTCTGTTCCACCTCTGTGCCATCTCTTGTGTCATTCCTCTGATGCTGCTTGCTGCCTCAATTGTCTCTCCACTCAGTGGTCAGATGAATCAAGCTTAAAATCAGGTCTTAAACTTTGTTGATCCAAGTCACTTTAGCACAAGGGCACTTAGCTTTTTTTTTGTCATGGATACCTTTGGCAGTTTGGTGAAACCTATGGATCTCTTCTCAGCATAATGTTAAATTATAAAATAAACACATGGAACTATAAAGGAAACCAATTATACTGAAATAACAATAAAAAAATTTTGGAGGCAGTTAGAGTTAAGTGATTTGCCTAGGGTCACATGGCAAGTACTTCAGGCTGGATTATGCTGTATCCACTTAGCTGCCCCTTACAAAAATATTTTTAAAATAAGTTCATGAACTCTAGGTTAAGAATCCCTGTTCTAGGGGGTGGAGCCAAGATGGCCACATAGAAGCAGGAAAACTCCATGAGCTCCCCACATAACTACCTCAAATACCTATAAAATATGACTCTAAAAAATTTTAGAGCTACAGAACTCACAAAGTGACAGAGAGAAACAAATCTCCTGCTGAAGGCATCCTGGCAGGTGGACAGGAAGGGTCCATTGTAGCATGCTGGGAGCCTAGCCCAGCCCTGCTTCAACCCCAGGTTTTAGCACCAGGGCAGCCCCAACTAGCAACGGCTAGAGTGCACCTGAGGAGAGTGGATCACTAGCAGTTGTAGCAGGTTTCAGAAATATCAACTCATAAATGCCCAAGACAAAGTAAAAGGTCAGTGGAACTCTGTTGGAACTGGTGGGGTGGTGGGGGGGGAGAGGTGTGGTCCAGCCTCTGCCTCTGGAGAGAGAAGTGGTGGAGGCACCGCGGCTGTGCAGCTGCCTCCACATGGCTGCTTCATAGCTCCCAGCCTGCAGATCTTAGGGAGGCCAAGCAACCTTTCAGAGGGGTAATCACTCTTGCTTTAACTTGCCTGGACCTGGATCTTGGGTGGTGTTCCTAAGGTGTGTGACCAGTGAGCCAAAGCTGGTGGGGGCTGTAGAGACAGCACCTGCCTAATAGCTCTGGTAGCTGGTAAAAGCCCAGCAATTTGGGACAAAGTTCTCCCCTCTGGAAGCAGAGTTCTACTGTGGCTAAGAGCTCAAAAGTCAAGTAACTGAGTGGCAACATAAGCAAGCAAAGGAAGCAAAGCAAGCACAGCAACCCAACTTTAGATTCCTTTTTAGGGGACAAAAAGGAGCAAAGCATGGAATGGGAGGAAGACAACAAAGTCAGAATTCCTGCATCAAAAGCTTCCAAGGAAAATATGAATTTGTTACAGGCCATGGAGGAGCTCAAGAAGGATTTTGAAAACCAAGTAAGAGAAGTGGAGGAAAAACTGGGAAGAGAAATGAGAATGGTGCATGGAAATCATGAAAAGCAAGTCAACAACTTGACTGAAGAAAATAACACCTTAAAAAATAGACTAACTCAAATGGCAAAAGAGGCCCCAAAAGCCAATGAGGAGAAGAATGCCTTAAAAAAACAAATTTGCCAGATGGAAAAAGAATTTCAAAAGCTCACTGAAGAGAATAATTCCTTAAGAATTAGCTGGAACAGATAAAGTGGACTATCCTCAACAACG
>CM053588.1:160989749-161002627 GCA_028646515.1 Pseudochirops corinnae | reverse complement strand
TCATAGATGTCTAAACACACGTAAATGAAGCATGGACCATATTCCCTTTGGTTATTAATATCTGTTGGTTAATCTACTCATGTTCAAAGTATTTAATTGAATTTTCTTCTTCCTGAGATCTTTGCTAATTTTCAGTCTTTTTTACTTTTATGACCTTGGGCAAGTCATTTACCTCCCTGTGCCTCAGTTGACTAATCTATAAAATTAGAGGATTGGATTAGGTGGACTCTGAGGCTCCTACCAGTTCTAGGTCTATAAATCTATATTCCTAAAACCAAGATGACCTCTTAAAGACTAAAGTCTCTTCTGGCTTTAAATCAATGATTTTCTTATCGTATCTATTCTTTCAGGCCATCACTTTTCAGCTTCAGGAAGAGAATATTGCATCTAGTATCACAAGTACTTTCCCACTAGCAGGCACTTATTGTCTACCTTTGCAGTTCTTGAGGATATTATCATCATATAATTTAAAGACGTAGCTATAATAAGAAGGGACTTTCCTGAGTAATTCGTGTGTACATCATTTACCTTGTGGGTAAGAACTGAAACTTTTCAAAAAGCATAAAATTATTACCTTAGATTCTAGATCTCTGTCAAGACAGAACAGGATGCCACATGAGGAAGGGGAATTGTCCCATCTGGACATGGGTCCAGAGGGTCCAGAGGCCATGAGTAGGGACTGAGGGTTTCCCATGGCACAGGCTGTTGTTTTTGGAGCCAGGGAACACAGAAAGGTATTAGCCAAAAAGAGGAAAGGAAGAGAATATAATATAATATGTATTTATAATACACATATAACACCTATTATGTGCCAGGTTCTGTGGTAAGCACTTTTTACAAATATTATATCACTTGGAAAGATTCCAAAATAGTGGAGGCCGGTCATTATGTGCTGGTGTTACCAGTGATTGCAAAGCTGAGCTGAGGGGACCGAAGCAAAAGGCCAATTCATATCAGAAGAATGTCTGTCAATCCCAAGATCAAACACTTTGACCTTCTAGCTCATCATCCTCTTCTACTTCTGCGCTCAGCAATTTCATTTCACCTAAGTCACTCCCAGGAATGACCATACCTTTGACCTCACTGTCACCCATTACTGTTCAACCCTCAAGATTGAGAGCTCTGAAATGCCCTTCTCGAACTAACTTTCTATCCTTCCCTCTGCCTCACTCCTAATCTTCATCCTCTTCACTATGACCTCGTCATTCCTTTCCTTTCCAATGTCCATTCTTTTTTTTTTTAAACAGGAGCAATTTAATTATTTGACTTTGACATCCAACATTTCTAAGAAACTTATACAAGCAACCGATATCCAGCATTGTAAAATTTAAAAAAAACATATTTTACAAAGAGAAAAACAAATTTTAAATGTGAAATATTCAATATCATTATTGATCAGAATATCACTGAACATATGTTGGGCCTCTTCCCAAAATCCCTCCTTACTGCTGATTTTTTTCTCCTTTTGTCAAATCCTCAAGGTATTTCTTAAATGGAAAAAGGCGGTGTTTGTTTCATAAAGTGAAAATGACACTATCAGAAGGGTCAGGGGAGCCATAAACCATAGATTATGAATTAATGAAAAAATATTTACTGAACTCCTATTCCTATTAAGTTCCAAATGCTGTGCTCAGTACTGGGGATGGACAATAACTACAGAAAGACAGTCTATGGTCAAGTTCATACTTGTGTGGGTGAGGAGACAACATATTAGAGAGTTCAGTTGCAGGGTAAATGAAAAGACTTTTAAAGTTCTAAGTCCTGAAAGTCTTACAAGAATGCACCAGAGGGGCAGATTGCATGGCCCAGATAGGCCTCTTCAGACTGTCGGAAGGTCAGGTGAGGGCATACAAGCAGGGCAAATGGTAAAACCAGGAAGTCCTTAGAAAGCAGTGTCAGAGGAGATAGCAAGGTGTGTTTCACAGTTCATTTTACCTGGAAAAAAAGTTGATGACTCCCATTACCCCAAAGTCATGTGAGCAGTCAAGCAGTCTGGATTGGTTTCTAGGTGGTTTGGAGCAAGACTTGTTGGATCTGTCAGAGATGAGAATATCTGCCTTTCTCTTCTTATTCTTAGTATATGTGAACAATTTCTACAGTTATTTATAGTATGTTTATAGTATAGTATATAGTATTTTGTTTATATTATTGAAGAAAAATGAAAATAGCACATAGAAAAACTGAGAAAGCATATGAAGAAAATGACCAAGATACCCATGGAAGACAGGGACAACACAAGGAGGTGGAAAGGGTAAAAAGACTGATTTGGAGATTATATTGCAGGATTACAGAGAGTGACCCTTTAAACTTCACCATCTGCAAAGTGTTAATTGAGTCTTCTCACTTCCTAGTTGCTCTTCTGACTAATCTTGGAGCTTCAACATTGCCTTCAACTTTTGAATGAGCAGGGACATGCTTCCAATCAACTTTCATGTTCTGAGTCATTTTATCTAGTCTAGCAAATAGGTCTTTGTTGGCAACATCTGTATTTTTACTTGTTTTCCAGCCATTTTCTTTCTAGTGGTCAATCCATCCATTCATGCCTTTGGCGATAAGATCGTTATTTGTGTGCACAGTAACGCCGTCCATATTTTGGACCTTTGCTTGCTCAATCCCTTTGGTAGCTGCTTCTAATGGTGCTCTTTGTTTGTCGTCCAGAAGATGTGCCACTCATGTTTAGATCATGACCTGGTCCCCACTGGATACCAATACCTCCTTGGGCTCCTTCTCTTCCATTATTTTTGCAGGCACCCTTGATATACACAGTGTTAGGGTTTGATGCCTGGTGTGGCTGCCCATACTGTCTTTCAGGGCCTCTAGTCTCCCAGCCATAGTCATAGTACCTTAGAATGTATTTCCAACTCATCTCCAGTCTCTCCAAAAGCTTGGTGAAAAAATAAAATGAGTCTGATTTTTAGAGACGTGACTCTAATGTCCATTCTTGATTCTTTGAACTTTCTTTACCATGCTACTGAGACTTCCACCCTGGAAGCTCATTCTATCCCTAGACTTCTCACGCTGGAAATGCACTATGCTTCTGGGGCCCCTCCTCTGACCGACCTCCAGAACCTCCATTTGAAGGAAAATACCCAGGCCAGGCATGTCTTCTTTCTTCCTCTCCAGGCTTCATTCCTAACTATCTAGATTTTCTCTACCAAGTCCTCATAAGATTACCTTCTTACCCCCTTGATGTCATCCTTGATTCTCATTCTCCCTCCCCCCTACATATCTAACTAGTTGCCAAATCTGGTCTTTTCTTCTTCCACAACACCTCTTTCATATAAGCTTCCTTCTCTCCATTCACACAGCCACTGCCCAAATTCAGACACCACCTCTTAGCTGGACTACTGAAAGAGTCTCTTAATTGGTTTCCCCACCTCAAGTCTCTTCCCCTCTCTGATCCATCCACTACACAACTTTTAAATAAACTTTCCCTTTAAGGCAGGGAGACCAATTTGGATGTGACTGCAATAGAGCAGTCAAGAGGTGATGAGAGTGTGTGAAAAGGGAGAAGGGAGAGATGCAAGTGATACTGTGGAGGTAAGGGAAGGAAGGGGAGGGGAAGGAAATTGTATATGTTTTTAATATATAGTGTCTACTGTGTGCCAAGCCCTTTACAAGTTATTATCTCAGTTGATCATTTGATTTGGCAAAAGAACCAGATCTGACAACTGATTAGATATGCGGGGTGAGGGAGAACAAGGAATTGAAGGTGACCCAGAGATGACGAACCTGAGTAACTCATAGGATGGCAGTGTCCTCAAGAGGAATAGGGGAATTTGAAAGAAGGGTGAATTGGGGTGAGAAGAGGACGGGAATATAATATAATGAGATCAGTGATGCGTATCACGTTTTATTCATGCCTGCTCATCCTGAATAAACTCACTGTCCCATTAAAAACTGACAAGTTATTGGGGATAGAGGGATGGACAAGAAGAAGCAGCTCTTACTTACCAACCTCTATATCAGAGCACAGAGCCCAGTACCTGCTAAAGCCACAAAGCGATCTGGAGGACAGGATGGGGATTTGCCAGGGGCTTAGTGGCAGAGAATTTTGCTGCCATAACTACTCCAGGTGCCTATGTTGTGGCTATAACTGCCCTAATGGGCTGGCTTTCAGGCACAGACCTAGGAGGCCAGCAGTAGATGATGGGGGTGGGGTGACTGAAAAAGTGTTGAGCCATAATAAGAGAAAGGTGTGGTATTATTGTGTTGGAGACAAGTTCATGATCGACTGTTTCAGGAGGGAGGGGGATATAACTCACTGTTTAAGTCATGAGCAGCCTCTCCTTAGGTGACTAATGCTCTAAATGATTTTTATCTGGTCATTTTTAGATAAATAATCCTACCCATGAATATTCAGTTTTCACCTGTGGCCTTCATACATGCAAATATGACTGGCACCTTGTGGGAATAAGACCTGAACTGTTGTGATGAGGTGGTATGAATGGGAATAGACAAGAATTCTCACCTGCTTCCTTTATGTGCTTGTAAACATCATCAGAACCAGCAGAGGAATATGGAATGTCATCATGGGCCACAAAGTCAATCTGTCCAGGAAAGAGAAAAGGAAATATCACTGCTGAGTTGGAGGGTAGGGCAAGTGGTACCTGAAGTCTTGGGAGGAGAGAGAGGTTGGGGAATACCTTCTTGGCATTAGGCACCTGAATTTGAAATTCATATTTGTAGTCAGAGTCTTCTCATCAAAGACATGATGCACTCTTTATTTCCATCAAAATCAGTGGAATCTGGACTTTGAAAACTTGAGTTTATTTTCTTTGCTGGCTCTTCTTTCTCCTCCATTATAACTGGGCATGGCCAAGGGTTCAGTTCTTGGCCCTGGATTCTTCTTTCCCTCAGAGATTCCATCCATTTTCCTGGACACTATTTTCTCTGTCCCCCACCCTGGAATGCCTTCTGCCCTCATCTCTACTTCCTGGCTTCCCTTAACTTCCTTCAAGTCCCAGCTAAAATTCAAACTTCTACAGGAAACCTTTCCCGATCTGCGTTGATACTCGTGTCTTCCCTCTCTTGATTATTTCCTATTTATCCTGTATATATAGTTTGTTTGTACACTGTTTTTTGCATGTCGTCTCCCTCATTAGACTGTGGGCCCATTGAGAACAGGGACTGCTGTTTATCTTGCTTATATCTCCAGAATTTGGCACAGTGCCTGGAACTTAGTAGGTGCTTAATAAAATAAAAACTATTGACTGACTTTACTGAAAGCTCCCAAATCTCCATCTCCAGTTCTGCCCCCTTTCCAGGCTCATAGCTTATAATAGCCCCATTTCATGTACGTGAACCACACCATGCTTTGTAAATCACTTTCACATCCTTTTTCTCAATTTGACCCTCATGACCCACTCTGGCCTGCAGGTGTTATCATACCCATTTCAGAGATGAGGAGGCTGAGGTCCAGAGAAATTAAGTGATTTGTTACACATCTGGTTGATGCAGAGAAAGGTTGGGGGAAATAATAGAATCTGTGGTCTCAAGATTTCTGACTTTGTCCATTATATGCCATCTCACCATTGTTTCCAGCTCCCTGTCTCCCTGCATCTCCTCCCCCTACCTGCCCTGTCAATGACACAACCATTCTTCCATATGCTCAGGCTCAAAATCTTCAAGTCAAATTCAACTCATCTTTCTCCTTCATCTCCCTCATTTAGTCAGCCACTGATTCCTACTTATTTCACTTCACAGTATCTCTCTTGTCTATTTTTTCCTTTGCAGTCACTGACACCCCAGGCCAGACACTCCTCCCTTGGTGCCCGAATGACTGCAATGGCTCCCAGATGGGAGCCTACTTCCCTACTTCTTGCTCCCCCTGGAATCTCTCCTGTGTGCCAATGCTGGACAGGACTGCTCCTAAAATCAGTGCTCTCTCCATGGCATTCCTGGTTAGAACAAACAAACAAAAACCATCAACAGCTTCATGCCTGAAGGTCCTTCAAGGTCCTCAATAGTCTGGTTCCAGTTTGCTTATCCAATTTTTTCCATTCCTTCCCCAACTAATAATAACTGATGGTTACAGATGGTTTTACATTTTGTAAAGTACTTTCCATACATGTTCCATACACTTTAACTTCAAAACATCCCTCTCAAGTCAGTGAGGCATCATCTCCAACTTACAGGTGAGGAAACTGAGGCTCAGAGGATTCACATGACTTGCCCATTGTCACTCAGTTACTAAGTCAGGGCACAGAATTCAAACCCAGGGCTTTTAAGTATTCTATTTACAACACCACACTCAAGATTTGGGATTTTGTTTATTTGTTTGTTCTCTTTCTGTGATCTGCCAAAATCCTACTCTTCCTTTGAGGTTCATCTCAAATGCTACCTCCCTCATGAAGGTTTTCTAAGACCTCTGGTCCTCCCATCTGACCCCATCAAATGTGTAAATGTGTCCACAGTGCTTTGTACTTTTACTAATGAGAGAAATGATGATTTCTCTTTTGTATTTAGTAACTAATTATTGAATAAGGACTAAGGTTTTTTCCCTTTTTCTAATTCCTTTTTCAGAAATCAGACCCTGTAGACTATTCAGGAAATACAGGGCAGATACTGAGAGGAAGAAGACTCAGATCCGTTCAAAATATAAAGTTCAGTGAAATGATGGACTCCAGCCTATTGTGTTTTACTCAGATGTCTGGGGAAATGTGGATTCTCCTTTTTGCAAGGTGGGTAATATGGATGCTGATAATTTTCTTCGACCAAAACTGGGTGATCAAAGTCATATACCCCAGACCCTCATTAGAATAGGTCTACCTCTCATAATATCCACTCTCTCATTAATTGTTAAACAATCAGAGTTGATTTTTCCCCTCAGAAACACCCACTCTTCCAAAGGTATATAAGATTGAATGAGTTCCATGAAGAGTCTTTGGTCTAAGAGAGATGGCCAAGTGACCATCCTTTTATTAATAACATGCTAGCTTTATTAATAAAATGATTAATTCTAGAAACTATGTCTGTCAAACTTTTTATATATCACACTCTCAAACTTTATATGTATATGTATATATATATTTATACACATATGTGTGTATGTATATTTGTATGTATAATATAGTATAGTTAACTTCTGAGCTGAATTCACATCCTGCTTCCAATTCATACTGATGGTGTGGCCTGGGCAAATCACTCAACCTTTCACTGTTCTGGGTCACTCTCTAAGACTATAAGTTGTAGCAAATGTACTGGCCCACATTGGTAGAGGGGTTTCCTCACCTGGGCATTACCTGTGGCCATTGAAATCCTAGGGCCAGCCTCAACGCCTGTCATATCACTGTACTGGACTATATGGCCCTTTGAACATAGTATAGGGAGTAGCTTGCCCGTATTAAGGCTTTAATCAGTTAAATTGAATGAAAGTGAACATTTTATGACTCTACATGCTGTTGCACACATTGTTTCCCATGCCCTGCTTTCTCCTAGCTCCCTATTCAATTTTCGCTCATCATTAATATTTAGAACCAATCCAGACTCTTCCATGTGATCTTCCTTGAGCACTAAATGTTCATTGATCTCCCTCTTCTCTAAATAGTACCAACAAAACCAAGCATTCCAGTTCCTTACACATTGCCTTGTACTGTTTACTTTTATTTCATGTGTGCTAATTTTGTCTAGTTAAGGACACAGTAAGCTCCTTGAGGTCAAAGACCATATCTTTTACTTCATCTGTATCCCCCATCATGCTGAGTATAGGCTGAGCCTATACTTGTGCTAAACAAGTACTCAAGATTGATTGGAAAGAATCATTTTGTAGTTCTCCCTTTTCTTTCCTTTTCATTAGAAAATTGTTTGATTTTCCTGCTATTACACGTGCACACACACACACACACACACAACACACACAACACACACACACACACACACACACACACACCACGGGTGCTTAGTTCCTATTCTTTTCTGTGTAGCTAGTTTAAAAATAGAAAAATCACTCAAATGGAACTTAACCTTATTTTTTTAAAATGCACACAAAGGCAGAGCACAGCTCGCCACATAGGGCTGGTAGGGGAATGCAAACCATATAATTTTCTGAAGACCAAACAAATTCCCCCCTCCACCCCACCTATTTTCCCTTTTAAAGAAATCTCATGTATGTATAAGCAGCTTCCAGGGATGGAAGCTTTTAGCATTAGCTTGACCTGCCAACTACTGGAGTCCATAGATTCCCATGGAAAGGATATAGATGAATGAGAAATACCTTGTGTTTTTCTAGGAACTCTGGTGTGAGTGTCCATGGAGCATCTCTGATGACTTCATCTACGTAGCGACAGTGCCTGAGAGCCTCATATCTTTCTGTTTCATTCATTACCGTGAAGCCTTTGAATTTGTGAGTGAGGTCATCACTGCAAACTGAAAAAAAAACAACCCACAAGCAAAGTCATTGAAGATGTTTATAATGTCTAGGCTTTTGGTCTGCTTAATCAGAAGTCTTTGAAGAGGATCCCACTAATTTAGCCAAAAAAAAAGGAGCATCAGAGAAGTGGAGGGGTTGGGGTGATAGGCTGCAGCTCCCACCGTAATGGAGCAGAAAGATGGCCCAGAGAGCTGCAATCTACTGATGAACTGGACATCTCATTTTAGCTATTAGTTTCAAACTCATTTCCCATCAGACCTTTTACCTGAGTTGTTATCCAAACTGCCCAGTCTGAGTTGTATAACCTTTCACTTCCTCTTTCTACTGTGTTGGAAAATTACTAATCAGAAAAGAAAAAGAAAAAAAGGAGAGAGCTGGCCAGAGGGGGATAGAGAGGAAAGAAGAGGCTTGGCTAATGAGCAAGCAAGCTTTGAACATGAAGAACTCCCTGTAGTTAGCTGCTGAGGGGTGAGGTATGAGTCACGTTCACACCCAGGCACATATGTATGAAGACACATACATGATCTTTTTCTTGTGCTCTTCTTTTCACTGGGGTGTAATGAAAGAGTGATCCTGATGTATCCAAATTGGGAAGCATGGTTCAGAACATCAGAATGATCAAGGAAACCTTTACTGAAGACTCCAGAAGAAAAAGAAAGGTGCCCATGCTACGGTCATAGTTCTGATACAAGTTTCTTAAGTCCCTGGTTTTCAGTTTCCTGATCTGTAAAATGAGCATGGGAATGTTGTTCTCCTAACAATCTTAGAGCAAATACTGGGAGGTCATATTTGAATTCATCTTAAAAATCAAGAAATTATTAAAATGTTAATATTCACATTATCCAAAACCTACTTACTTCTAGTAAGGAATGGAAACTTTTCTGTAGGCTTCTAACATATTGGGGAAAAGACTTGATGTGAACAAACAGTTTTAGGGGCAATAAGGTATAGTACATAGAGCCCTGGACTTTGAGACAAAAAGGTCTGCATGCAATCAGTGGTACACTGGGGTATTTTTAACCTGCTATCTGGAAAAAAATTAAAAAGCACAAGTTTAATTTAAGTTTAATTTGCATTATTAACACTTTCTACAGCCCATTCTTAGGTCTAGACAATGAACAGAACACTAAATCAAACTCTGGTTTGTAGCATTTGCCAATTTCTGAGCTGTAAAAATTGAAAATTTAACAAGAGCCAGTAAGAGTCGATTCTGCCACACCTCAGTAAGCATCCTGCCTCAAATACTTTATTAGTTGTATGATCATGGGTGTGATAGGACCAATGTCAATCAGGTTCCCCTCCTCCCACAAAAGGAGTTTTCCCTAAAAGGTGACAAAGCTGTGTCCCCAAACCTAATTGTCCCTGTAGTCCTGCCTCCCTTGACCCAGATTTCTGATCACCTAAGAAAATAAAAAGTCCCACCTACCCATGTGGATCTTTCTTACTTGGTGGGCATCTGAAGACAATGTTAGTCATTGTATCCTGCCCCTCTGCTGACCTGACAAGTTTCCAGATGGAGTCAGAGGAAAGGGTGTCCCTTCTATAAAAACCAGGTTACATTTTATTCTTGTATATCTTTGCTGTATTAGCGAAAAGTAAACCTCCTGTTGGTAACTGATGACTTACCAGCATCTCCTTTCATCTCTAAACTGAACCTCTGCTAATAGGGTGCTGTTGGGCAGCATAGGCAAGACACTTAAGTTCCTTGGGCTTCAAGCCTATGCAAAATAAGATAATGATAGCATCAGCCCAACAGAGTTATTCTGGTTCTTAATCAAGTTAATGTCTATAAAGTGTTTTGCAAACCATAGAATGCTTTGTAGAGTTGAGCTATTAGCTCACTGAGCTTGCTGACAGTAAGAACCTCAAGATGAGCTTGAGACTGACCCAAAAAGTATACCCAGAAATGGTTCCACGTTGTTTGGGCAACTCTCACAGCTCTGATCTTAAGAAAATCATGATAGTTAAAATAACATATAATACAGAATTTATGGTTTACAAAAATACATACAAATATAATACAGAAATTACATTTTACAAAGTGCTTTCCCGACAACAACCCCATGAGGTAATTAGTTCAAATTTTGTTATCCCTATTTTATTCACTAGAAAAGTAAGACTGAAAAGAAGTTAAGTGAGCCCAGAGTCACAGTGGAGCCAGGATTCAAACCCAGATGTCTTGATTCTAAACTGATTGCTCTTTTCATTACTTTTTGCCAATCATTGTTTACCTGGTTTTACTATCTTATTCATGAGTCTATTAACATCTATTTCCCTGTTCCTTTTACTTGATTTTTGTTCTGTTTTTGTTTTGGGGGTGGCAGTTATGTCTATTCTTAAAAGTAGCCTCAAATCCTTTTTGGAAGTAGGTGGTATAAAAGTCCTTAATACAGTAAATTAGGTAGTTTTTGCCTGTTTCTTGGACAGGCCAAGTTTGTCTCATCTCTCATTGTGATGCTTGATTCCAAGCCTCTTGTAGCAAAAGTGATAATGAAAGAGGACACTTCCAATTCTGCTCACTCCTGAGACAAGGCCAGGCAGAGTTGGCAGTTCTGCAGCACAGTAGGGATTGCTTTATGGAACAGTTGTACAGGTAAGGTCCCTGACAATTACAGTTTTTAAAGATGCCATTTGTTGTTGTTTAGTGGATTAATTGTGTGACTCTTCTGGATACCATTTGGGGTTTTCTTGGCAAAGATACTGGAATGGTTTTCCATTTCCTCTTCCAAAGATGCGTTTTAAAAGCAGTACAAGTAACAGATGTAACTATGACCAATGTGGTCATATGGCATTCTGGTCATATGACAGTCATCCGGAATTCCTTTTGAACTCAAGCACCGGTTAAGATTGTTATGTGTGGCAGTCTAACCTAAGCTATGCTTTAATGCAATGTCATTCAACTTCAAAACGAAAGCTAGCAAAATGTAGCTAAAAGGGGTGGGGAACAGAAGCTCCTCAAATATCAGCACTTGAAAGCGTTCTGCCCAGGAAGAACAAGAAGTCAGCTCTACCAGAGATCTTATGGTCCTCTAAAAGGAAACAGACATACTCAGAAGGCAGTATAAGTGTAGCCTTTAAATAAAGCAGTTTTAATGTGAATGAGACCAAATGTTGCTAAAAATGTGACTTTTTACAATTGGGGTAACGAGACCACTAGGTGGCAGTAATAGAGTGTCATATGATGTTACTAATTGCAATATGGATTTTTTTTTTTAAAGCGGAAATTCAAAATGGTGGAATCACCTCTACTGTCTGAATAACAAAAATTGATTTTGTAATATAATTAGACAACAGAATGTGTCCTTTCTTTAAAGAACACTGAGGACATAAGCTCAAAGCTGAAGCACCACCACAAGTAATGGTTTCAAGGATTATTTGATAAATTCAAGCTACTCACTTATTTGGAAGATGGACAAAAAAAGAGGAAGTGTATGTAGAAACATAAATGCATGTGTGTCTAGAATATATCATTCTAAAGAGGGCATAGAGAATGCAGGTGAATATTTATAGTCCCACAGACTTAGAGCTGGAGGAACTTTAGAGGTCACTCAGTCCATTCCCTTCATTTTACAGATGAAGACACGGAGGTACTTTGATGAATCTTTCCTGGTCCCAAATTCCTTTCCTTCAGTAAACATCTTGGCTTGGGGGATTTGGTTCTTAGCTTTTTTTGTGTTATGGACCCCTTTGACAGTCTGGTCACAATAATGTTTTTTTAAATTGTTGAAATAAAATATATACTATCATATTGTAATGTCAAGCAAAGGCAACTTCCAAGGTTCAGATTACCAGAATAGTAAACCTCATTTATTCAGGAAACATTCACAGAACAGAAAAAGTCAAAATACAGTGTAACTTGTTCCTTTAGCAAGTTCTCAATTCAATTCAGGTACTACTCCACCCCTAGACAGCACATTCATTTAGTCAGTCAAAAGTCTCTTCTCAAATGGAGATTAGTCTCCAATCATAAACAAAGTACATTCATTTGGTCAATCACTCAAAGGCTTTCCATCCCTGAATCTCAAAAGGGGCAGGAGAGCACAAAAGGCCATCCACCCTTGTTACAAGGTTAAACTCAGCATTGAATACCCAAGGAAAGGGCCTTCTTTCATCTTTACTCCAGGCAAGCCCTCAGCAATCTCAGTTCCTGGGGAGACAAGGCTCAACAAAACCATAGCCAGTGTCCTCCTCAAGTCACTCTCTGCCTGTAGAACAGTCCCAGAACCCTGAAAACATCAGCAAGGCCCTCTTCCAGGATTTCTGTTCAAGTACCACAAGAAAATCTTCCTTCAGGGCTGAACCAACAGCCAGGTTCCAGGACCTCTACAACAGCAGCACTGTCCTTCACCATCAGGTGAATCTGGCAAAACAACATCAAAACAGACAGACAAAATACCGGCATCACAGCCATGCCTCCTCAGTCTTTGGCAGTTCCGGATGGCAGTTCCAGGTGGCAGTTCCAACAGGCTCTTAGCAGTCTTTCTCTCAGCAACTCAGGGTCCACAAC
>CM053588.1:160967490-160989649 GCA_028646515.1 Pseudochirops corinnae | reverse complement strand
AGATATATATATTTTTTCCTTTCAAACTTAACAGTTCCCCTAAAATATATCCTTTGGGTCCCTGGACCCCAGGTTAAGAACCCTTAAATTAAGGTGATTAGTTTCAATTCAGTCTTATCCATATTTCTTTGGAAATCTCATGCAGATGAGTGACTAGGGACCAAAGTAGGAATTCAGTTTATGCCCTGGAGGCAAGTTCATTATGCTCTTTATATGCAAATGAGCTATTCAACCCTTCCATACTTTCTTGGAGGAGGTCTGTGTATTTTGTATCAGAAAACTTTCCCTATTACATTTCAATGTCTCTGTCATTTAGGGACCACAGGCCTTCAGTTTTGCTGAAGACTTATGTATATATACTGAGGCAGTATGCCTCACTAAACTGCACTAAAACTTTTGGGATACTCTATGTCTATTTGCCTGTGTATGTATGTATGCATGTATCCCTTTATCATCTGTCTTCCTTTCATCTATTTATACTTATGTGTATGCATAATGCATGTCTATATGTATCACATATGTATATTTTTGTGCATTTATGCACATATGGTGTTTTATAAAAGCACTGTCTATATATCAGTTATTATTACAATACCAGGCCATCTATTTTTCTAGTTAATCTTGTCTTTTTCCTTAATGTCACTGACAATGTTTTTTAGAGCCTTACTCACATATGAACCCTCACTTGTAATATATCACACTTGGAGCAAGAAGTGAAGGAACTGGGAATACCCAGTAGTAGGGGAAATTGAGTGAACCACACCAACTCCATCTTGTGACTTAATTCTGGAGCTAGCTCAGTTTGCTTTCTATTCAGTTAGAAACCTAGTCTAATTTCTGTCCTGTGAGAAAACTTTATGCAGTTGTGTGAATTGTGAGAAAACTTTATTACATTCTTTGAACCTTACCTCGCATGGCTGGGAAGCTGGCCTACTATTGCTTACAGACCCTTAACTAAGGACCCAAGTTATACTGACCAGAAACTCAGCTCCAAAGATTGATGCAAGGAGGTTTCTCACAATTATGCATCTCAAGCAAACTCTATGTCTTATCTGAAAATTGACCCCATACTGATCAATCAGTTATTGTTTCCATGCTCCTTTGATTGCTTATGACACTTGAAGGAAATGGAACATGACTTTTTTCTGATTTCAGGGAACTGCATCTGTTCTGTCTCTGCTCCAAAGTTAGAAAGTCCCTCATCTTTCCTTCCATTAGAAATCAGATTATCTTGGTTAATTGTTTTTTTAATTAAATGGTCTGATTTGATTAATTGCTTTTAATGTATAAAAGTCTGTTTCCCCCTGAATTCTCAGTCTAGTGCCAAAGCTGAGGAAATCTACTGGTCCCCATTTGTTGGGCTTGCTTAATAAATTGATATGCTAGGAAGCTCAAACCTTTATTTCCTCAGTCATTTCATCTTTCAACAGCCACAGAGGGTGGGTCTGCCCAATCTTGGTACTAAAGTATCCTTGTTGAATATCCTGTCTATGCTATCTATGACTAAGTAAACTTTTACTTTTATTTTTTTGTGAAGTGTTGAATGGCCTACAAGCCTGAATTAACAGGGACTGGCCTAAGGCATGCACCGCAAAAGTGGAGAAAGAATTCTTAGACTCTCCTCAAAGAGGTAAGTAACAGAGTTGGTAGGATTAGTTGCATCACGAACTCAAAAGGAACAAGAAATATAATTTTGTGCGTTAGTCATCAACTTTGCATGACAATGATGACGAGCATCAGCAGAGATGATTATGAAGATAATTGAACTTGCCTAACAACATCTGTTTTAGAAGATAATAGTAGATGACTCACAGCATGTGTTTGCAAAACACTTTACATGCATTATCTCCTTTGATCTTCATCATAACCCTGTGAGGTTGCCCATTCCTGTTTTACAGATGAGGAAACTCAAGTTCAGGTAGAATAAATGACTTGTCTATAGTCATACCATTGGATAGGAAATTTTACCCATATCGCTACTGATTCCTGGATAGAGTGCTGAGCCTAAATCCAGAAAAGACCTGAGTTTGAATGTGACCTCAGACATTTACTAGCTGGGTGGGCAAGTCACTTAACTCCATTTGCCTCAGTTTCCTCAATCTGCAAAATGAGCCAGAGAAGGAAATGATAAACCACTGTAGTATCTTTGTCAAGAAAATCCCAAATGGGGTCACAAAGAGTCAGACATGACTGAAATGATTGAACAATAACAACAAACTCGGCTGACTCCAAATCTAGCATAGTATCCTTTTTACTGCACTATATTGGAGGGGTAGAGAATTTTTATTAAGAATTTAACAAGAGTCCTTAAACTAAGTTAACACATATTTTTATATTCAATGACTCAAATGAGAAAATAGATAGTAGTTAAAATGGCAAAAGTTATGCTTGAAAATATGTTTGAGGAGCAAGAAATGAAAAAGGGTATTCCTTCTTATTGTGAATATTTTCTTCAATAAGAATGAGGTTTCATTATGTGTTGATTTGTGTTTTTGAATTTTGTTTTGTTTTCCCAGCATTGTTTATGGACTACTGTCAGAGAGGTTTGCATCTTTTGCATTACTTGTGGGGTAAAACAACAGTTATTCTTCATTTCCCACGCTGCCTCTCTGTACTCTTCTGAACTTCTCCATCATCCCCCCTCAACAAGCACCTTCTTCCCTCCCCCTTTTCTTCTTCTTTCCCTACATTGTCTTCCCCTATTAAATTGTAAGCTCCTTGAGGTCAGGGACTGTCTTTTACCTTTCTTTGTATCATCAGTACTTAGCACAGTGCCTTTTCACATGGTAGGCACTTAATAATAGTTTGTTGACTATGTGTAATATATACATCATTCCTTTGAGTGCTTACATGGGATCTGGGAGGATCTTATCCATCAAAGCCTCAATGCAAACTACATTCTAAGATTATAGTTTAGGAACTGGAAGAGATCTCATCAGCTACTATATAGTTGCTCATTTATTCAACAAATATTTATTACTACAATTTCTTATTTTACAGATGAGGCAACAAAAGACCTGAAAAGTTAAATGACTCACCCATAGAGACTCTGGCATGAAGCATTAAGTGTAGGATTTAAACCCAGGTCTTCTTTTTAGATCTTAGAAGTCTGTCTCCAACATAAGACCCAGTCCGTATATGCCCAGAGCTCAGGGATCTGGGCCACAGATTACATACACATTTGTGAAAGGTCAGTGATTCTGTCAGTACAAGGAACTTCCAACTGGGTAACTTCATCCACCAATGAAGATGTAACCTTTCTATGACTGCATAGATAAAGCATAGAGAGCTGTTTAAGACACGTAGAGGTGGTGAGTCCTTCAGCTAGTAAGAGTTAGAGGCAAGATCTGAACTCAGGTCTTTCTAACTTTAATCTCAGCTCAGCATATACTGTGTCATGAAATTTCTTTCTATGCCTCCCTTTCTCTCTTTCTCTCTCTCTCTTTCTCTCTCAGTATATGCATAGATATGTAACAAAAATGTTATATAAGACTTCCTAACCCCCCACAGGTATATGTGTGTAAACATATATGCATATGTATATGTATATAAATGTTCATGTATGTATGTATATCTTCCACTGAAATCTTCTCCTCATAACTTATTTTAGCACAGAGGTGGATCTGGGCTCTTAAAGACTATGCTAGCAGAGCACAGGTCTAAAAGATTCTACCAAACTAGTGTTAGTTTACAGGAACAATCATCTGAAATTGGACATTCCCACTTATTTGGGAATCAGCTGAGAAGAGTGAAAGCTGATGATCTGGGAACTTTCCCTGGACTATTTAGGGGTGCCAAACAGTAGGAAGAGGATTGATATAAAGGTAGTCTAGTCATATGCGGAATTCAGATCCAGCATTAGGGGCTTTTGGGTGAGAGGGGTTTGGGGATTTTTGTGGGATTTTCTGGGAATTTTGCCTTGGGTAGGTGACACCCAACTCTCAGGAGACTTGTCTTGTGAAATAAAGAGTTTCTGTCTTTACCTTGAGAAACCTCTGGATTTATTGGAGTAAGGGTTCTTGGGGTCTTTATCCCATACAATTTGAAAGAAGGAAGTTGGGGTTTTTTTGTTGTTTTCTTTTGTTTTTGCCTTTTTCTCTTGCACTTCTTGGTGCTTACCCAAAGAGGAGGAAGGCCTTCTATCTATCTACTATGTTGGTTATCATTCAAATGTATTCTTCATTATTCTGTCACTCCCTGGAGGAATTGGCTACAGTATTTACACAGGCAGGACCCGCTGAACTCATTCAGTACCATCATTCAGAGAGGGACCAAGGCAAGATTAAAAAGGGGAAGCTTTTTGGCAGACTTCTCCATACAGGATAATAATAAGACTCCAGAGACAGGGTCAGGGGTCAGGCAGAGTTAAAATGAAGAATACTGCTATGTCTTAGTGACTTAGCAGTTTTTATGTTTCTTCAGGGGATTATGTTTTTCTAAGCTGATTGATTAGTAAATCTTCTTAGTGCTCAATTTGTCTTCGGAGAATACTTAGATCTGGAGAAAAGTGTTGATGGAATTTCACTATTGCCCAGGACAGCAAACTGGTCATGTGATTCTCCTGATCCACGATTCAAAAGTTTTATTTCCTCATCACCGCTAGGATGCCTTTGGTTGGCATTCAAAGTCCTTCACAATTTGGCTTCAACTGATTATAACCCACCTTTTGAAGTTTCATTGAAAGACTTGGATGAGGAGCAAGGGGAGATGGGGGAAGGGCTGGCTGTGGGCATAAAGTCCCTTTTCCAGTATTTTCCAAGGTCCAAGGAGATTTCTTATTTGATCTGAGTGCAAACTAAGCAGAGAGTTGCTGACCCTGACCTTGGGGCAATCTATTTGTGATCAGGAGAGATAGATGTGCCAAGTACGGAAGGAATGGGAAAGCAAAGAGGAAGGAGAAGGAAAGAGAGCAGATGGATGGCTGTGGAGTCCTGAGCCAAGGCAATAAGAATGCTGCAAGTATAAACAAAGTCCGGGACAAATCCTATGTGCTAATACAGTGTGCTGCAAAAAAAGGACTGGAGATTTTTCATTACCTTGCCCTCTTTCCCTCACCAAATAGGTCTCTGAGTGGGTCACTTTTTATTTTATATCCCCACCACCACTTTCCCTCCCAGAATGGAAAGCATTTACCTTTGTTTTAAATGTTTATTTGGTTTCTTAAGTAGATAAATATGAAAAAACTGTGATCAACAGAAGGGCTGTGGATGTATACTAGAAAAGTTTCACAAAGACAGGGGAAAAGAGTGATCTTTATTATAAAGAAATAAAGGTCTGGTTTGAAATGAACCTAGAGATTCAGGAGCTACTTTTGAAAAGTTCAACAAAATGGATAAATGACACCGAATTGTATCGCCTGGCAATGAATCTGGGATTCAGATACCCCTAGAGATATTGCAAGTCTTTAAGAATAAGGGCTGCAGGAGAAGAAAAGCCCTTCCATTGGCTTCGACTATGCTCCTTTTAAAAATCACCAAGACATGCCATGGAATGGAAGAGGAAGTAAACGGCTTGAAAAGAGAAAGCTACCCCTCTAAAGGGGCAGCTAGGTGGCACAGTGGAGAGAGTGCCGGGTCTAGAGTCAGGATGACTCATCTGGCCTCAGATACTTACTAGCTGTGTGACCCTGGGCAAGTCACTTCACCCTTTTGCCTCAGTTTCCTCATCTGTAAAAATGAGCTGGAGAGGGAAATGGCAAACCATTCCAATATTTTGCAAAGAAAACCCCAAATGGGGTCACAAAGAGTCAGACACTACTGAGCAACAACAACAACTACACAAAGGGAGAGGGACCAAGATGTATATCCTTGGATGGTTGACACTATAGTCTGCCTAGCTCTCAAGCACCAACTGCTTCCTCCACTGTTCTAGACATTTCACTTGACTCCTCATGTGTTGTATGTTTGCTCCAGTCTAACTGGTCTGTTTGCTGTCCGTGCCCTGTTCCTCTACCAACCTCTATACCTTTGCCTGAACTGGTCCCCAGGAGCTCTTCCTCCTCTCCTCTACCTCTTGGAATCTGTAGCTCCAATCAAGGCTCAGATCCAGAACCTTCCCTAATACCCCTTCCCCTTCCCCCAAATAACCTTGTATATAATCTGTATTTACTTATTTGCGTACATATTATTCTTCTCAAGTGGAGTGTAAACTTCCATGGGGCAGGGACTGTTTCATTTTTGTCTTTTAACTTTAGTGACTAGCACTTTAATATATGCTTATTGAATTAAGAGCAAAATTTTTATTAAGATCATTAGTTTAAAATTAAGAGCAGATGTCTTTTGAAGAAAACACATTGGGATTTAGTAGTAGAGGCTCTTTCTCACATATGTTTGTTCATACTGGCCCCACAGACAATATCTAAATCACTTTCTCTGACATACTTTGCATAAACATTCAATTGAATTCAAACTTTTATTAAATTCCCACTCTACACATGGCACTATATTAAATGTATATAAAGACAGAGACCATGCTTGCCCATAGTCATTCTGATTCTTCTTGGTGAAAAATATGGCAAAAATAGGAATAAAATTACTTTGACGTAAATCCTCTCAGAAATATAAGATTATGTCTGCTAAATGATTAAATTTCATGGAGAAAGACACTATGGAAAGCACAGTTATCCTTGCTTGGGCACTGAGAAGTTATTATTCCAGGGCACTGAGAAGAGGTGGTATCTACCTCCATGCTCTCTCTGTTACTGGCTGATATTTTTTGGGGGGAAGCAGTTGGGGTTAAGTGACTTGCCCAGGATCACACAGTTTTAAGTGTCTGTGGCTGCATTTGAACCCAGCTCCTCCTGACTCTAGGGCCAGTGCTCCACCTAGCTACCACTACCTGATGAGTTTTTTTTAATGATTTTCTTTTCCTAAAAGAAGAATACAGGCAAGTTAGAAATCATTGCCATTACCATGCAGTCTGAATTGAAAATATAACAATATTTTATTTTATGTTATTTTATTTTTATGGCAGGCAGGAGATCCACTGAGGAATCAGATAAGGGAATGAAGGGAAAGTTCAGATCTTACCTCCTACCAGCAAGTAGCTGTTTGGAAACAATGTTTTAGCTTGCATAAGTGCTCTGGCATGGCCAGAATGGAAGAGGTCGAATATTCCATCTGCATATACTCTAACAGGTCTGTCAACTGTGGACAAAAAGAAACACAGTAATCAGAAAGGGGAAAAAATAACATTTGTGAGTCAGTCAGTCGATAAGTATTCATTAAGCTCCTACTATACACCAGGCACTGTGCTTAGTGCTCGGAATATAGATAGGGAAAAGAAACAGTCCCTGCCTTTCAAGGGACTCACAATCTAATGGGAGAAGATAACACCCAAAAGGAAACTGAAAAGTGGGGGAGGGTAAGGAAAGGTACCCTGCTCAGAGGTGTGGTGATAGAGATGTCCAGAAGAGTGTAGCCAGGTAGGAGATGAAGAAATGCTGGGCTCAGCACCCTCCTTAAACAGAAGTTCTGGGAGAACCTCTCCACGAACCTCCTCCAATCAGAGGGGCCCTAGATGCAGAGAGGTTTATCGATGACATATGAGTTCCAGGACTGAAGTAATCTTAAAGGATGAAGAGACAACTGACCTGGGCATCCTCCTTAAATGGATGTGTTCCCCCATGCATAGTCTTATGCCTTTATGGGTAAAGATTTTAGAGCACTGGACTTGGAATTGGAAAGACTCATCTTCATGAGTTCAAATCTGGCCTCAGACACTTACTAATTGTGTGATCCTGGGCAAGTAACTTAACTCTGTAAAATGAGTTGGAAAAAGGAGATGGCAATCCACTTTAGTATCTTTGCCAAGAAAATGCCAGACGGGGTCATGGAGAATCGGACAACAATGAAATGATTTAACAGCAATAAAAACTTTGCTTGAACAAGATATGATCTCTCTCTTCACTGAACTTTCCAATTTAAATATCAGTATTTAGGCTTTGTATAAAAATTTAATATTAAGGTTGTATTAGAAACAGCACAGGAGAGAGCAAAATGAGAACACACATTTTTAGTAAACATGAGAGAGGCCATGTGGGACAGTAATAAAGATTACTGGCTCTGGGGCCAAGGATATCCCTTCCAACTTTAACTCTATGAGCTTATGGCAAAGAACAGTATGTTTCTATCCTTGTTTTGTTCATTTTTCAGAGTTGCGGATTATCTTTTTCTACTCGGCATTGAGGCGAGGAGAGGGAGAAGGCAAAGTTGGAGTTAAAGTGATAGAAGGAGACAGATGATAGACAGAAGTAGTTTCTAAGGTCCAAGTCCTTTTGTACAGTGCTCACTGGTCTCACTTTTCTTGGATTACTGCTGGCACTGCTGGCATCAACTGCTGGCACTCTCCTCGATTTGTACCTGAACAGGAAAGAGCCACTCCCCAATAGATCAAGTGGAAACATTCTTCTCCTAGGGACAGGAAGGAAGGAGGCCATGTGATAGAACAGAGTTCTCAAAAGTGTTCGTAAAAGTGTTCTTAAAAGAACAATGCCAACCTCAAGTTAATAATGTGATGACTGTGGACCATATAATTCTTTCTAGATGCAATATAATCTAATTAATTTAAAACACAAGGGATGAGAGATAATGCTGAATTAACGAGAATCGTGCCGTTCAACATCTTTTAAGAGCAAATCATAGAGGATCAAGTCAGCTGGGGAATAGGAGTTATTTAAGATTAAACACTATTTTGAAGAAACACATACTGGCTTCACATGATTTTCCTGTACTCCTAAATTAGTCTTTGAAAATAGAAATTACTTTGCAATATAGCAAACCACCCTCGATTCCAATGGTCTTACTCATTTTGACTTTAAGACTGCTCACTATAACACACACACACACACACACACACACATCTTGGAGGAAAGGAGATGAAAATTAGGCAGGATTTTAAGTTTATACTATTGATTGAAGGTCATTGAGTTAAATTAATTCACAAAGCAGGGAATGGGAGATGGTGAAACAATGTCTACAGAGATATATAATATGTGTAAAACCACTTCTTAACTTGAAACAGGGAATCTCAGTCTCTTTTGAATGATAACAACCTGTCATTGTTGATTTGATTTTATATACTAAAACTAAAATTGTATGGAATGTGTTCATGTTTTATGTAAAAGCAAATTAAAATGTTTTGAGAATTCTGTAATGTCCTTTTGGATAAGTAAGAAATCTTTGGTGCACCATACAACCAGGACGAACAATCATCACTCTCAATACCAACCAGAGTTTCTTAAACCTGGTAGTCCACTGGTTTACAAACAGTGAGACAAGAAACATAATAGCATGCATAACATTCTTTCCACCCTCAAATTGGCATTATTTTTTTTAAAGTATTTGTAGCAAATTCTTGTACATCCACAGTCATTAAGGATAGGAGTTTTCTAGTTAATTAAGTATACTAATTAATCTAGAATTATCATGTATACCTAATATGGATGACTAGTTTTCAAATACTTGGTATAGAATAAAATACACTTGATTCCAAAATGATATTGATCACAATTTAACATTTCTTTAATTCCAGGGACATTTCAGGATCCTGCTGGGTCCTGATTGTCAAGTCCCAGATTGTGAAGTGGGAAGAAATTCAGCTTATTTCTGCTTTCTTGTTCATTGGATGTTGTATAAATAGTAATCACTACATGCTTATTGGTGCAAGGTATTGTGTTGGGTACCATATAAAATTTCTGCATAGCAGGTCTTTGCTCCATTAATGTCCTGGAATCTAATAATACAAGTAGACAAAACAGAGAACATTGTACAAATGCTAACTAAATATATACATTAAAATATTTACATTCTATAGAAGTGTAAGGGAGGGAGTTTCCTTCCCCACCTCATTTTGCTAAGATGATTACCTAAACAGGAGGCAGGGTACCAGCTCCCCATAGACATATTCCAGCAAAACCCTGAAGTTCACAACAAAGAATAATGATCAAGAAATCCACAATTCAAGAAACTACAATAAGTGGCATTGTCTATAGAGTGAGGCAATGAAAAACGGGGCCCCTTGAACAAAGTTAGCATAGGTCCGACCAGAGATTGGACACATGTAGCCTTCCAGGCTCTGGGTTCAAAGGTGGCAAGAGTTTGGGCTTCCCTGAAGAAGCCTTATAGTGAGAACTTTGGAAACCCTGTGTATTAGCATTGATTATCATGGTGCTGACAACCCTGGGCCAACATAGTGCTACAGTGCCTAAACTAGAACAGCCTAGCTACAAGGGCTCTGAGGTCCCTAATATTCGTATTCTGAGATGCCAGAAAGGGCTTTGAATATTTAGCATTTTGAATTCCAAAGATCCAAAAGGAACCTAACCTCAGGAGGTAGAAGTCAGCACAAGAATTTAGGGAACAGAAACTGAAACCAAACAGCTCCCCTAAGACTCCCCACAATGCCCAAAATTGTATTAGGAGTTGGGGCCTCACCTTGGCACAAAGCCCTAATTCATGAACTAAAGCTGAAGAGAGAAGTAGATAAAAGAAAACACCATCTAATATTCAAAGTATTGCAAATCTAGCTCTATAATAACTGTAAATAGAGACTCAAAAGAAAAGATGGATTGTCCACAGGGACTTGTATCACAAAGGCAATATTCATAGCATTGACGAAGACTATGAATATGTCAGCGTAGTTCTGAATTGCAAAATATAACAGATTCTCCATATTCAAGACAGAAGCAAAACATTTACTCAAACACCAGAAAGTCAAATCCCAGCACCAGAAAACCGAATCCATCATAGCAAAAAGAAGTTAATACACATTATCACTGCAGGGAGCAACACCAACCCAAAGTCTTCCCCATGCTTGGGCCTTCCCACAAACAAATACTCACAATCCTAGCTGTCTCCTTGCCTGTATCCTCTCTCCCTCTGTTCTAACTGCTCTGACTCATTTCCTGCTTCACCCCTTCAGCAAACTCTTCCCACCATAGGCTCCAAGTCATTACATTCAGCCTGTTAAGGGTCAGGAAAGATCTTCAAATTCCCGTTACCATTACAGAACTACACAAATACCTGGGAAAAAATGGAACAAAAGAATAAAAAAGGAAATAAAAGTTCTTATGGAAAGAACTGGAACGATAATGAGTAGCTTAGAGTAGAAAATTATCTAGAAGAGATCATTTGAAAAACACTGGACTCCTTGAAAATCTAGAGAAAAAAAAAGTCTAGACCCTGTTTCAAGAAATCATAAATCAACTCTGCCTAGATCTATTAGAACAAGAAGGCAAAGTGAAGATAAAATCCACCTCATGAAAGGAACTCCAGAAAGAAAGGTCCTAGTAATGTTGTAATCAAGCTCCAGAGCTTATATAGCTAGGAAAAAATGCTGTAAGCATCTAGAAAGGATCAATTCAAGTACCAAACAAATACAGTAACAGCTTCTACTTAAAACCAAAGGAGACCTTAGTATACAGCATTCAAAAGAACAAAATACAGAGACTTACAACCAAGAATAACTTACTTTAAAAAACTGAGCATAATCTTATAGGAGGAAGAAAATTAATTTTAATGGAATAGAAGACTTTTAAACATTTCTGGTGAAAAGATCAGAGCTAAACTTTAAAACACAAACACATGGATCATGAGAAACCAAGAAAGGTAAATTTATTTAAACAATTGGAAGGAGCACTATGATGATATAGTACTAACATTCTAATGGAGAAAGAAGAAACAAGTGTCCCTCTAGAACCTTACTACCTTCAAAACGTTTTGAAGGAATTGAATAATATAGGGGTCTCAAAGGTAGAGAAGTTCTGTTCTGAAGGTAAAAGGAAGGATAAACTAGTGTAGAAAGTGGGGTGTAATTTGTTATTTCTCATAATTGAGATACGTGAGGTAAATCTATAAACGCAAAGGAAGGGTGAGAGCAGTGAACATGAGATCAATCTCACTCTTATCTGAAATAGGCAAGGGAGAGTTGAATATAATAGGTCACGGTAGAAACTCAATAGGGAAAGAAGTGGGGATGGGGTTGAGGGAGGAGACTACCAGAGAGGAAATAGACACAAGCAAAACAATTTTCCCCATCCTGAAGGGAGTGTTAAAACGTTGGGGAGGGGAAAGAAAAGAAAAGAATGCAATATAAGAGGATTGACAATTGAGGGGATGGCTAAACAAATGACAGTAGCAGTAGCAGTAGTAAACACCTTTATAGCACATGCAAATTGCAGGCACTGTCCCAAGCACCGTATGCAAAATATCGTGCTTGTTCCTCACATCTCTGGAAGGCAGATGCTGTTATTGCCCCATTTTACAGTTGAGGAAACAGAGTTAAGTAACTTGCCTGAGATCACTTAGTAAGAGTCTGAGGCTGGATCGAACTCAGGTTTTCCTGGCTCCAAGCCCAATAATAAATATTGTAATGAGATATAATTGTACCATAAGAAATGACAAAAGAGACGACTGAAAAGAACCCTAGGTAGTCTGAACCAACACAGAATGGAGTGAGCAAAACCAGGAGAACTATTTATACAAAGAAAATAACATTATAGAGAAAAACAACTTTGAAAGATCAGATCAACCAACCATAGGTCCAGAGAACATTCTGATGGCATATTACTAAACTCCTGCCAGAAAAGTGATGAACACAGACTGCAGAGAAATGCATTTTTGGATGTGAACATTGTGTGGATTCACTTTCTTTGATTATATTTATTTGTTATGAGAGTTTTTTCTTTTTTTTTCTTTTAATTTTAATTCTCTTTTAATTGAAGGGATGATGTTAATAGAGATGCCTCCAAAAGAAGACCATTGTTTAAATGCACAGTTGAGGAAATTAAGAAGGAAGCAAAGATAAGCAGGACTGTTCTGAAAGTAATATGCAAAATTTATTATTTACACACACACACACACACACACACACACACACACACACACACACACATACACGTTTATACAAGCAAAATGGAATAGAGAGTCATGGTTTCATATGGAATTCTCTTTTTGTTTTCTGCTATTTATACAGAAAAGCTCTTTTTGGGTATTTTACTTCAGAATTAGAAAATAAAGTTTAAAAAAGAATGTGGTCATATATGATGAAGCTTTAATATATAAACAAGATGTGTTTATACCAGGAGCGGGGAACCTGAGGCCTGGAGGCCACATGTGGCCTTCTAGGTCCTTAGGTGTAGTCTTTTGACTTAGTCCAAATTTTACAGAACAAGTCCTTTTTTAAGGGGATTTGTTTTGTAAAGTGTGGATTCAGTCAAAGGCAGCCACATGTGGCCACATTGAAGCTGCAGTTTCCCCACCCCTGGTCTATACCCTGTGTTCCCGTAAACTTCTTTAACTGCATCAAGAATCTACCCAAGAAACCATGCCCAAAGGTCTATAAAACTGCATACCCTTTGGTCCAGAAATACCAGTTCTAGATCTGTGTCACAAAGAGATCATAAAAACGAGAAAAGGACCCACATATACAAAAATATTTATAGCAGTGCTTTTTGTGGTGGCAAAGAACTGGAAATTGAAGGGATGGCCATTGACTGTGGAATGGCTAAACAAGTTGTGGTATATAAATGTAATGGAATACTATTGTGCTATAAGAAGTGATGAGCAGGTGGACTTCAGAAAAACCTGGAAAGACTTAAGTGAACTAATGCTGAGTGAAGTGAGCAGAACCAGAGCATTGTAATCAATAACAGCCACACTGTGAGATGACTGACTTTGATAGACTTAGCTCCTCTCAGCAATGCAAGGATCTAAGATAACTCCAAAAGACTCACAATGGAAAATGCCATCCACATCCAGAGAAAGAATTTTGGAGTCTAAATATAGATGGAAGCAGACTATTTGCTCTCCTTTTCTTTTGTTGTTTTTTCTTCTTTTTCATGGTTCCTCCCGTTGGTTCTAATTCTTCTTTACATCATGACTAATGTGAAAATATGTTTAATATGAGTGTATAAGTAGAGTCTATATCAGATTGCACATCATCTTGGGGAGGGGAGAGAAGTAGGAGAGGGAGAAAATTTAAAATTCAAAATCTTAGGGAAGTGAATGTTGAAAATTTAAAATTAATTTTTTTTAAAAAGAATCTGCTCAAGTACCATTGGCTGAGCAAACAAGTGAGCCCCACCCCTGGTGGGTTTAAATAGTTTTGCAGGCTTGGAAACACTTTGTGCAGCCAGATCCTTTTGCCTATATCAGAGGAAGGGAAAGATGTTCTTCTAACATCATCAGCCATATTATTGAATTACTGGACCAATGGGGGACAATGTATCCAGCTGGCAGAAAGATACAGCTTGGGCAAAAACTATTTCCTCTCAGCAAAGAATGGTGGCTTTGAATTCAAGAATAGAGACTAGATAAGGGACCCATTCAACCATAATACTGCAACATAGGGGAACTATAGGAGAACTCTGGTAAAAGAGAAAGGACTTGCAAACCATGTAGTACCAATATGTATGTTACCTTTTTGCAGTATATGTATCCTGCATGTGTACCTCACTTCTATTGTACTTTAAGTTTGAGTCTACTCTTTCAAAGAATATTATGTGTATTTGTGGGTCAGAGTGCCCTATATTTTTTGGAGAGATGGATGAATTCCAATTGTTATTATTATTCCATCTCGGCAAATGCCTTTGCTAAAAGCCAATTTAGCATACTGACTGACTGTTAATCAGATATATATACAGTGGGGGCTTGAGAACGACAGTAGCAGGAAAAGCCATCCACAAGCTTAATCCTAGAATTCCAGGTAGCAGTCACTTTCTGGTGACCCAATTCACATGTGCTAATGTAATTTTGAGGAATAACCCAGCAGGAGTGTTACAAGAAGATTGTCACAGATCTGGATATTTGTAAGATTTCATTAAAAATTCATTTTATGAATGAAGAATACTACTAACAGTTTATGACTATGAAGAGTGAATAATTTGGTGAAGCTATAAGTGATAACATTTCTGATATTATTCTTTTTCTTCCCCTCTCCCTCTTCTCCTGCTTTTCCCATCTCCTTTCTGATAGTTTTTCTCAAATGACTTTTTTACGATATTGTAATCTATCATAAGATTTTAAAACTGGAAAAGTCCTTAGAGGACCTTTATATCTTCATTCAGATGTGACCTTATGTTAGTGATAATAATATTGAGACTCCCATAGGTGAATTGGGTTTTCTAGGGCCAAATGGCAGAGTAGAGATCCATACTCAGATCTTTTGACACCAGATTCAACACTCAGGTGATTTTATTTATCTCTTCTTGCTTCCTCTACTTATATGCCAATGGATCTGTTATCTCATTAATGGAGGTACTCCCTCCAACAGTCCACCCACACCATTTCACCCCAAGGGATTCTTGTTCCTATCCTCATAGGAATGCTCCACAGAAGATCTGTTCAATACGATAGAGGTCTTCATCTAGGCCTTTTAATGTTTCTTGGGTAGCAGGATAGGATTCAGGCTCTGAGTCAATAGCTCTCACTATATGAGAGCTACCTCCTTTTCTAATCCTGTCTTTCCCACATGGTAATTTTTTTTATGCCATTTCTTATAGGAAAGTGCTTTTGAAAATATAATGCAGTCTATTTATGTCTAGGTGTGGCTGGAGCACTATCCTCCCTATACTTCTCCACCCTATTCATATAAGCTATTCTAGGTTTTCCTTAAATATATTGATAAGACAGATCAGCTAGGTGGTATAGTGGACAGAGTGGCAGGACTGGAGTCAGGAAGACTCATGGGTTCAAATCTGACCTCAGATTTAGCTGTGTGACCCTGGACAAGTCACTTAACCCTGTTTGCCTCAGTTTCCTCAACTGTAAAATGAACTGGAGAAGGAAATAGCAAACCACTTCAGTACTTTGTCAAGAAAACCCCAAATGGGATCATGAAGAGTCAGCCATGACTGAAAATGACTGAATAACAACATTGATATCATCATCTAGGTTTAGGCTCATATTTCTTCCTCATCACTTGAGTATAAGATGGCCACAAGGAAATCCAGTCATACTCTGACTTTTGGCTCATGAAAAACCAATAGGTAACTTGTGCAAGGGAGCTTCAGTCAAATGAATCTACTTGAGGCATGCTTACTGCCAACCAGTGCTGAATATCGCTCATTTTTGCCTAAGTAAATCTCTTTTTTGCTAAATCTTGAATGACCCACTAGTGTCTTATTTTGCGCTAGTATCAAACATAAACTACCAGGGCACTAGCCAGAGTCAAGGCCAAGCCAGAACACCAGGTCACCCCCAATTCTCACCCTTTAGAGATGAAGAATTTATAACAAAGGAAGTACACCTGTGGATCAGCATTTACTGAGTTCTTCCAGACTGTCAGGGCTGGTTCAGTTCTGGGGTTGCAAACTTTCATAGATCCATGGCCCTAGGACATCCAGGCTGATCATTACTTCTCCAAAGGAGAACTGCCCCTTTTGTCTTCTCCCATTCTGCTTTGTGATGTGTGGGGCCTCCATGCTGTAGCCCTCCAGCTTTCTGGCCAGGCCTATTTGACTTCCTTGAGGCTTCCAGACTAGAGCACTCTGAGGCTATGAGAATTTAGAGGCCTCCCAGGACTGTGTCTGCCATGCCATGCTTCCTCGGTCTAGATATCCCCTACTTGGTACCCATAGATTTGGAGTTTTAACTTTTTCCTTTCTAGACAAGATGAAGGTAGTAATTATAGTTTCTCTATTTCTTAATCATTATTCAGTCTGGAACTCTTTTATCTTTTACTGGAGCATGCGTGTGAGAATTTGACTGTTCTGTTCCATTTTACTTGCCATTTGGACCAGAAGTCCCCTCTGCTAGATTTTAACCTACCCAAGGTTGAGAACCTTGTCTTTTTTAATTCTCCATAGTACTATGATTATTTTATTTGTATAGATTTGCATAGGATTTGTATAGATTGGAAACTCCACAGGTATGAATTAAATGCAGGTGTGTAACAATAGAATATTCTTCTTAGGCTATGGCAGTACCTGTGAGACCCTCCGTTAGGCATCAGTGAGGGAGCCTAATATAGGTTCACAGTTAAGTCACAGTTAACCCAGTTTTGACTTTTCTTCCCTTCTGTAGTCCACTACTTTGTAGCAAAAATTTGCCCAGAATACAACAAAAATCATCTTATCTTTATCTGGAAACAAAACCCCTTATAAAAGTACAGATGTTAATAAACAAGGTCTAGAAGAGCAGAAAACACTTGACAGTTTCAATTAGAGTTCATCTGGCAACTACAAGGTAGGTGAGCTAGAGGAGAGAGGGAATAAACTAGAGTTTATTTTTCCACAGAGCAGCAAACAGAACACCCAGGAGAGCAGCAATGTCTGTGCAAGTAGATTACTCATTAAGTGGGCTGATAAGTCAGACAAGACTCCTACTGCTCATGATTACATTCAATCCAGGGTAGCAATGCAGGCTCATCATTGGTGCACATTCACACTACATGCTTCTCCTCTACATCCAGAACAAACCTCCCATGATCCTTCAGGCCCTCTTTCCATGTACAAAAAAAACCCCAAACAACTTCTAATCAGTTCCTTTGCTGAAAAGGAGCTACACTTATAATTTCTACAGGTACTTTCAAAGCTAGGTATAGGCCCCTTTTGTGGGATTTATCTAGGAGGATTTTTATTAACTGTTTTTGATAGTGATATTTCTAATCCAGTTCCTATAAATGACCAAAGCCATCCAAAAGCTAATTTTGTTTCTTGTTTTCCTCAATGACTTTTTTTTTCTGTGAGTGTGTACTGATTTTGCTAGATTTATTGAAAAACAATTGGTACAATAAGAACATTTCTAAAAAGTTTCACATCTGCTGGTACATTTTACAATTATATTCCATCTTTCTGGTTTAGAGTGAAGGTAGATAGGACCTCGGGTGAAATAGCCATTAACAGAGGAATTCTGGACATCTGAGGCATGGAGATGACTGGGGAATGTGGGAAGGTGATAGACATGATGCTGAATTTTCTTTTTTTAGCGTATCATTAAACATTTTTCAAAACAAACGACTAGATTATACATCTAACAATGACCAAAAATCCTTAGTGTATTTGAGTTTGTCTATTAGCAAAATTTATCAAATCAATATTCTATTTATATGTTCTGTGTCTTGCTCTGACAATGCCTGCCTCTTGCTTCTAAAGTAGTAGTTCTCAGTTTGAGTAGTGGTTCACCAGCACATCCATTGAAGTTTATTTGTATAATTAGTGACAATGGCTATCAAGCCTTGGAAGTTATGGATCATTCATATACTAAAGATTAGACCTTGAGCCCATTATACACAATGCAACATCAATTTTAAAAATCAGTTAATCAATCAACAAGTATTTATTAAGTCTTTGCTATATACCAGCTAAATGCTGGTAAAAAAAAAAAAAAGCAAAAACAGTTTCTGTCTTCAAAGAGCTTATATTCGAATATGAGAGACTACATATATATGTATGTATGTATGTGTGTATATATTCAATACACAAAGAATAGATGGAAGCTAAACTTAGAGGGAGTGGCTGCTGGGGATTGGGTGAGACTAGGAAAAACTTCCTATAAAAGATAGCACTTGAACTGAGTCTTAAGGGAAACCAAGAATTCCAAGGGTTGGGTATAGGAAAGAGCAGCAACCTAGGCATGGGGAAAGGATATTGCAGAGTGCTCTACAAAGGGAAAAGCAAGTAGACTATGATGGCTGGGTGGTATAATGTATGGAGTGAGGCAGAATGTAAGAAGATTAGAAATTATGAAGATCTTTAAATGACAACAGACTTTATATTTATTCTGGTTGTAATGGGAAGCCATCGGAACTTTGGGAGTGGAGAGTGACTTGGTCAGAACTACCTTTTAGGAAAATAATTTTGGCAGCTGATTGAAGAATGGATTGCAGTGGGCAAAGACTTGAAGCAGGAAGATCAACTGGGAGGCTGTTGCCTTTTAGGTGAAGAATGAAAGCTTGGATAGGGTGGTAGCTGTGTGAGTGAAGAGAGGGGGAATTCAGAATCATAGGACCTTTATTTGAAGCCCAGCTCTTCTAAATACTATCAGTGTGACCTTAACATATGCTCAAAATATTTTCTGGACCTTAGTTTCCTTATATATCACACAAGAAGCTCTTAACTCTGAATTGTATGATCCAAGGCTGATTAACATGGGGCTGGTTATACAGCGTATAGTAGCAATAGTGGTTACAGTTATGTGGCATTTTGTAATTGTACTTTAATAATAGTAGCTTCCATTTATATAGCATTTTAAGGTTTACAAAGTACTTCATATATTGTCTTTTTTAAAAATCAATTTTATTTTCAGTTATGAATTCTCTCTCTCCTTCCTCCCCTCCCTCACCCAAGGAGAAGGTAAGAATTATGTATGTGTGTGTATCTTACCATATATATGTGTGTGTGTGTGTGTGTGTGTGTATCAAAATGTACCTCACCATATGTATCAATCTAATTAGATGATGCACACATAGTGTTATATATATATAGATACAGTTATTTATTTATATCATATCATCTAATTTTATCATCAGAACAACCTTGCAAGGTAGGGGCTATTATTATCCTCATCTTACAGATGAAGGTTTAGAGAAGTAAGAAGACTTATTCAGGGTCCCACAGTTAGTATGAGTATGAACCAGGATTTGAACTCTGGTCTTACTAATTCCAAGTCTGTCTCTCTAGCCACTCTTGCACGTATCTACCTTACAACAATCCTCTGAAGTAGGCCATACAGGCATTATTATTCTCATTTTGCAGATGAATAAATTTAGCCTCAAAGAAGTTAAGTAAGTTACCCAGTTGTAAACCTGGTACTAGAAGTAGGACTTGAAACTAGATTGTCAGACTACAAATCTGTCAGCATCTCAGGGCCAATGGGATGGTTGAGGGGTTGGAGAGGACAGTGAGCCCAGGAAGGGGCTTATATGCACAATATACTCCCCTGGACCCATTTTCCTTCTGTGTAGAACAGCTGAAGGGAGCAAAACTTAATTGACAGCATAATTTCTATTGCACTATTTAGAGATGCTGGGAAGTAGGAACACTAAGGGACACATGAGTGGTTTGATGGACACAAAACCTAACTATTATTTTGTTTGAAAGAGCACTTGGTATACATCAGTGAAATGAATTCAGGGAGAAATTGATAGAGGTATGAGACATTAGACAGTAGCAACCACAGAATTTGCCTTGAGTTTCCATCATTTTGCAATTTGGGGAGGGGATTCTATTCATAGATTCTTGTTTCAATCTGGGTTTGTGGTTTAGGTAGTTCCAGTAACCACTGCTTCTACTAAGGCAGAACTGGGGAAGCAAGATACCCCCTTGTTAAGTGTGGTCAGACCCAGTCTAGTATTGTCCATACAAATTATACCAGCTGAACTTATATCACATAATTAACTACATTGCCTAAATATGTACTTATTTACTTCTTACTTTTGCTGTATGTATTATCTACTTCATTAGAATATAAGCTCAATGAGAGTAGGGAGCATCTCATTCTTTATACTTATATCCCTAACACCTGGTACACAGTAGTAGCTTGATATACAGTAGGTACTTAATAAATACTTGGTGAGTGGAGCCAAGATGGCCACGTAGAAGCAGTAACACTCCATGAGGTCCCCCCCATAACCACCTCAAATACCTATAAAATATGACTCTAAACAAACTTTAGAGCTACAGAACCCACAAAGTGACAGAGAGAAACAAATCTCCCGCTGAAGCCAAGCTGGCAGGCAGACAGGAAGGGTCCATCACAGCACAAGCTGGGAGCCAAGGTCAGCCCTACTTGAGCCTGAGGTTTCAGCCCCAGGGCGGCCCTGATCAGCTGTGGCTGGTGGGACTTCAGGAGAGTGAATCATCAGCAGCTGTAGCCATTTCAAGAAATATCAAACCATAAATTCCATAGGCAAAATAAAAGGTCATTGTGGACTTTGGGAACAGGGGGACCAAGAGTGAGATCTGGCCTCTGCCCCTGGAAGGGAGAAGCAGCTCTGGAGTGGCGGCCACACAGCCGCCTCCATATGGCCTGCAAATCATAGGGGGACCAAGTGACCATTCTGAGGGGTAATTGCTCTTGCTTTAACCTGCTTAGATCTGGATCACGTTCTTGGGTGGAGATCCTAGGGTGTGTGACAAGGTGCCAGAGCCTGTGGAACCTTCAGAGAGGGCACCCAACTAAAAGCACCAGCAGCTATGAACATCCCAGTGATTTAAGACAAAGCTCTTCCCTCTGGAAGCAGAGTTCTATTGTGACAAAAAGCTCAAAAGTCAAGTAATTGAGTGGCAACATGAGCAAGCAAAGGAAACAAAGCAAGCACAACAATCCAACTTCAGATTTCTTTTTGGGGGACAAAAAGGATCAAAACATGGAATGGCAGGAAGACAACAGTCAGAATTCCAGCACCAAAAGCTTCCAAGAAAAATATGAACTGATTACAGACCATAGAGGAGCTTAAGAAGGATTTTGAAAACCAAATAAGAGAAGTGGAGGAAACAGTGGGAAGAGAAATGAAAATGGTGCAAGAAAATCATGAAAAGAAAGTCAATAGCCTGACTGAAGAAAATAACACTTAAAAAATAGACTAACTCAAATGGCAAAAGAGGCTCAAAAAAACAATGAGGAGAAGAAAGCCTTAAAAAGCTGAATTTGCCAGATGGAAAAAGAATCTCAAAAACTCACTGAAAAGAATCATTCCTTCAGAATTAGACTGGAGCAAATGGAAGCTAACGACTTTATGAGAAACCAAGATACTATTAAGCAGATCCAAACAAATGAAAAAATAGAAGGCAATGTGAAATATCTCATTGGAAAAGCCACTGACCTGGAAAATAGATCCAGGAGAGATAATTTAAAAATTATTGGACTACCTGAAAACCATGATCAAAAAAAGAACCTAGATATCATCCTTCAAGAAATTCTCAAGGAAAATTGCCCTTATGTTTAAGAACCAGAGGGCAAAATAGAGGTTGAAAGAATTCACCAATCACCTCTTTTTTTTAATTGATTTTTTATTTTATTTCAGTTTACATCATTCATTTCCACAAAATTTTGAGTTACAAATTTTCTCCCCATCTTTCCCCTACCCACCACCCCAAAACAGCCATCCCAGTGTATCCTCCCACCTCCAATCTATTCTCTCCTATGTCTTCCCCCCTCACCCCTCTGACTTTTTGGTAGGGCAGGATGGATCTCCCAACCACAGTGCCTGTGTATCTCAA
>CM053588.1:160939790-160966990 GCA_028646515.1 Pseudochirops corinnae | reverse complement strand
AAAGCCATGATCCAAAAAAGAACTTAGAAAGCATCCTTCAAGAAATTCTCAAGGAAAATTGCCCTGATATTTGAGAACCAGAGGGCAAAATAGAACTTGAAAGAATTCCCCAATCACCTCTTGAAAAAGATCCCAAAAAGAAAACTCCTAGGAATGTTACAGTCAGGTTCCAGAGTTCCCAGATCAAGGAGAAAATATTACAAGCTGCCAAGAGAAAGCAATTTGAATACTGTGGAAACACCATTAGGATAATCCAGGATCTGGCAGCTTCTACATTGAAGGATGGAAGGGCCTGGAGTATGATACTCCAGACATCAAGGGAGCTAGGATTAAAACCAAGAATCACCTACCCAGCAAAACTGAGTATAATGTTCCAGGAGAAAATATGGTCATTCAGTGAAGTGGAGGACTTTCAAACATTCTTGTTGAAAAAACAGAATGGAAAAGAAAGTTTGACACTCCAACACAAGAAGCATGAAAAGGTAAACATGGAAAAGAAAGCATAAGGAACTTATCAAAGTTGATCTATTTACATACCAACATGGAAATGTGATAATTGTAACTTATGAAACTTTTCTCAGTATGAGGGTAGGTGAAGGAAATACAAATATATATATAGTATACTTACACATATGTCTATGTAGGAGGGTGTATATATGCATATGAACACATATCTGAGTATATGTACATATGTATACATAGAGGGCACAGGATCAATTGAATAGGAAGGGATGATACTTTAAAAGGTGAGAGAGGATTAGAATGAGAAGAGACAGGGAGAGACAGAACGGGGTCAATCATTTCATATAGAAGAGGCAAGGGATAATTGTTACAATGGAGGGGAAGAACAGGAAGGCAAAAGGGAAAGGGTCAACCTTACTCTCATTGAATTTGGCTCAGGGAAGGAATGACATAAACTCTAAACTGGGTATCTTGCCGCAAAGGAGAGTAGAGGGGATGGAGATGAGAGGTGGGATGATGGAGGAGAAGGCAGGGTTGGGGAAGGGTTGCTGGAAGTACACACTTCTGTAAAGGGACAGGGACAGGATAGAGAATAGGACAAGGGGCGGATGAGACAGGAAGGAGGGACATATAATCAGTCTCTCACAATATGTCCACTGTGGAGATGTTCTGCGTAATTTCACATGTACAGCCTGTATTGAATTGCTTGTTCTTCCAAGGGGGGTGGGAGATGAGGGAGGAAGGGAAAGAAACTAGAATGTAAAGTTCTCTAATCAAATGTTAAAAATATATATGTATATATATATTATTATTATTATTATTATTATTAACTACATGCAACTGGGAATTAAGATATACAGGTACTGGGGTAGGGAGACCCATCTTGCCCTACTGGAAAGTCAGAGGGGCGATGGGGGAGGACATAGGAGAGAGCAGATTGGGGGAGGGGCTATACAGTGGGATCGCTGTTTTAGAGTGGTGGGTAGGGGAAAGATGGGGAGAAAATTTGTGACTCAAATCTCATGGAAATAAGTGATGTAAAAAAGAAAATAAATTAATTAATTTAAAAAAAAAAGAAAGAAAGATCAGTTTGGCATGAGAAGCCAAGTGGTTCTCAACCTGCCTCTGACTGACAAATGGATTATATTGGTCTTCTCCCATTGTAGGGGAAGAAGTTTGCCCTAACCACACTTATTCAAGATAATTCAGTTAAATCTAGTATGATGGCAACCACAGTCATGGTCTGGACAGCTTATACTTCTATCTTTTGGGCCTCCTTGCATCATTGACTTTGATTAGGGCACCTATTTTATTGCTAAGCAGTACCAAAATTAGATTCACTAGCATCATATTCACTGAGTTTTCCATCTCCTATTTTATCTTCTGGTAGCTAGTGTTAAATGTTGGAATGGACTCTGGCAACAGCAGCTACGTATTAATGGTCTTGATTATTAGAGCTAGTTATCTTACTCCCCCCACAGATACTTCATCTGTGATAAATTAGCACTCCCCTAAAAAGAAGGAGGGCTCTCCATTCCAACAGTTCCAGGAAGTCTTACCCAATAAAGATGGAATACTTTAAGACACAGTCCCAACTAACTCCCTCCAGACCTTTTTTCATTCTGTCTGCTTTGAAAAGATTCAAGTCCTGATGTTTTTGCCCTTCAAACGTTTCTCTATAGCTTAAGGGAATGATTCAGGTCCTCATACACTGGCAGGTCTCACTTCTGCTGGGATGATTTGGGCAATTCCTTCCTAGGAGAGCTTGAGGGAGCAAGAGGGTGGGGTAGGAGAATGAAGTAGAGAGACCTTTCCTCTTATTATACTTTTCAGGAAGTACAAGGGAAGAGGGAAAAGCTGAACTGGGAAAGCTGGGTTCTTCCTCCTTTCTCAATCCTCATTCTTCTTGACCTCTCTGAGGTCTCTTCTCCTTGATACTCTTTTCTCTCTAGGTTTTCAGGACAGCACTCTATTGTGGTTCTCCTCCTACTTATCTGACCACTCTGTCTCAGTTTACTTGGCTATATCCTCACCCAGGTTGCAGCTTTTAATCACAGGGCTCTGTCCAGGGCCCTCTTTTCTTCTCTCTATACTACTTTACTTGGTGACTTCATTAGATCTCCTAGATGGAATTACCATCTCTATGCTGATCCCAATCTTCTTATCTTGTTCTAACCTCTCTGCTGACCTTCTGTTTTGAATTTCCTATTGCTCTTCTGACTTCTCAAACTGCATGTCTTGTGGCCATCAGACTCAACCTGTCTAACACTGAACTTGTTATCCTTCCTCCAAAACCCTCCCCACCGTCTAACTTCCCTGTTACTATAGAAGGCAAACCATCTTCCTAATGCCTCAGGCTTGCCACCTAGGTGTCACCTTCACTCAACTCCTCACTATCTCTTACCTCTCCCCCTCCCCGTCCCCCCCTACAGTCACTCTGTTGCCAAAGTCTGCCCATTTCATTTTTGCAACATCTCTCGAATATGTCCCCTTCTTTCCTCTAATATTTCTACTACTCAGGCCCTTGGCACTTCATGCTTGGACTATTGCGATAGCTTCTTTGTCTGCCTGCTTGCCTCAAGATTCTCCCCACTCTAATACATCTTCCATTCAGTCACTAAAGTGATTTTCCTAAAGTGCAGGTCAGTCTATAATCATTCTGCTTACTCAATAAACTCCAGGGGCTCCCTGCCACTTCTCAAGAGATTTTTTTCCCTGATATCAAACAACAATTTTCCCTTTCCTCATTCACACTACCCTTGTCCAAGGAAGCTAGCTAAGTTTTCAGATTGGTGACCAAAATATTCCCCAAAATGCAAATATTTAGCAAGAGGAAGGAATTGTTTATATTCCCAATTTCTGATAATGGATTCAATCACTGGCTTGAAGCACTACTTTTCTGCTGCAAAAATTACTACTACTGGGACTCAGTTTCCTTTTCTGTTCCTACATACTGAAAAAGGGATTTCTAGGAGGATATCCATTATAACAAAATTCCATTACAGCAAGCACTCTGGAAAGTTCATTGTCAGGAAAGTTTACTTCCCTTCACCATGGAGCTTATTAGGGATAAGGAACAGAAAGTCTGAATGAGAATGGAAGAGTAGCTCAGTTGGTAATAACTAAGGTGTTTCCTTTCATGATGTTTCTATTAGTCTATTATTCTTATTATTTTCTAAATGTCAGTATAAATAACTCTTAGTGTTCTTTTGTATGAAGGTCAGGCATTAATCACGTGAATTACAAACAAAAATACCAAATCAAAGACTTTGCTGGGAGAGGAGGGGATTACATGGAAATGAATCTTGAGCTCCATGGGCTAGCCACGTGCAGCACCACATATTATTACACACGATCACACCTCCAGGGCTCTCTGCTTTATGTTCTAATCACTGTTTTTTCGCTTCTGTCTTTGAGATTGTTTAGTGTGAAACTGTCTCTTTATCCCCAAGCAAGGTCAGGTTCTCTGGCATCCGGTATAGCTTGGTTCATGCTGGGATAAAAAGGAAGGTAGGAATGTTAAAACAATAATGGCTATGGTCTGAGGCCTGCAACGGGTAATCAGATCCTAGCAAGGCAGAGGCTGTTTCCTGGGAGATTATTGGAAGAAAATAGGTCTAGTTTGAGATGACTTATTTTGTTCCTACCTTTCTTGCTTTACTTAACCGCTTCCCCTCTTCGCCCCATGTCTGAGTGATCAGAGTAAATTTTTCTCTACATTTACTCCGCCCTGGGACACTGGAAAGCTTTGCACTGTCACTGGGAAATGTCATAAAAGTTTCAAAGTAGGAGGCTGACGTGCTATGGATTGCCCTTTAAACCTCCTAGCCCAAAGTCTCCTAGTGACAATCTTACTTTGATAGGATCAGATGGGATCAAATGAGATAATATTTGTAAAGTACTTAGCACTGTGCCTGGCACATAGTAGAGCTTAATATTCCATCCATCTAGATAAGGAAAATGCCCTAGTAGTAAGCCTGCAATGCTCACATTGATTTAAGCCTAATATGCCGGAGTGCAAATTTACAAAACAGATAAATTGGGAAGTGACTGTTTGCATAATGACAGGACTCATTGGAGAGTTCCCTGGAATGAGTAGCACACTCAAAACATGATTCAGTTTGCACATCACTTCTCAAGGACACATCCGATGAGCAAGGCAAGGTACCTCAGTGATGGCTGTCGGAATAATACTAATGATGTGTGTTTCCGGAGTGCTTCACAAACATCCATTATTCATATCTTGTCAGTATATTTTTTTATTCTCAGGCTTTTGATTTGTTTTCCTCTCAAGTTAATAGTACCCAAAGTAGGCGTTGGTGGAGGAGGGCAAGGGGACACAAGTTAAAAGGGATAAACACAAGGAGTTTATCGATGCAACAGGTCAAATACTGCCTTATGTTGTATTCCATGAGGACAAAAGGATGAAATCTGCGTCTTAAGGGAATTGAACAGAATACTGGTAATTTGGGTTCACCCACAAATTTTATTTTATTTTTTTGCTGAAGATGAGATGTAACAAAGGTACTATACTGAATTAGGTAAATGATGAGCAACCATTTCAATTTCTACTGTACTCCTTAAAAAATCTATAATAATAATGTAATGTTTATTATTTCTTAAATTCAAAATCATCTTTTAGATTATGGTGGGTTATGTAATGGTTCCTCTTCCAGATTATTATTCATTTTATTATTAATGATAATACTAACAGTCCTTATTGTCATAGTGCTTTACAGCAATAAGATACTTTTGCATTTTATAGATGAGGAAACTGAAGTTCAGAGAGTTTACATTGTTTGCACAAGGATGAGTAATTCATAAGTGGGAGAGACAAGAATCCGGCCCAAGTCTCCTGAGTCCCAGCTCTTCCCAGTTTTTCTACTTTATTTTTCCTTAAAGTATAAATTAAGTCCAACATTAGTATAATGTCATGAATTTGAAATAATAGGGGAAATGGATAGCCTGAGTTACTAAAAAGTCTGACCCAATAGTTGCTTTTTTAAATTAAATGAAGTTGTCTTACTTTCAGGTGTATTTAGGAACAAAGTAAACAAAAGGTTACCTATTTGAAGTTCTTTAATTAATAAGAGATGAGTAGTGTGGAATGAGCTTATTAAAGTGACAGTGAAAAAGATTGGTTTTTGTTTATTTTTTTAGTTTCTGAGGATGTTTAAAAACAGTTTATTTTCTCAGGTATTTTAAAGTGATTTAAAACATTACTGTATAGGGAGATTGGAAGGTGGGGGGACAAATCCATAAGAGGAGAACTAAATTATAAAGGTTTTGGAAACTCAGTTTGGATTGCACCAGTGCAAACTGTCTGGGGTTTTAGGGTCCCACATTTAGTGGAAATAGGAGTTTATTTGAGAGCTAGAGAACAATCCCAGGAGTTATTGTGAGTAAACCGGGAGCTGGGAGCCACATGAGTGGTTAAACAAGGCAGCTTTTTTTTCTTTCCCCCAGAAAGCAGCATATTCACCAGACTTGAAAGAAAATCACATCCCAGGAGGGGAGAGAATTGCTAGAGAGATTTTACCTACAAGGGGAGGTGGGAATGAATTCCTCAGCAATCTGGTCCAGGTTCCAGGCTCAGGGATGATTGTCAGTTTATCATGCTTTGCTCCCCAGCAGGGCTGGGGTATAAGAAGGCATATAAGAAGGTAGAGAGGCAGAAAATGACAAGTTTGGAGAAGAGTTTCTAGGGCTGTTTGTCTGTAGTATATGCAGGGGAAATATAAAATAGTATATGAAAATGAATTAATGAGGGTTTTATATTTTAACCATTATATGGTCCAATAAAACAACCATATCCTCTGAGAACCACTGGACACATCAAGTAATAATAGAGTGGAATTTTACTTCTGAGAAACCTAAGGAAAAAATGGTTAGATTTTTATTTTCCATCTTGCTGACCTGAATGTTATAGCATTCATTTATCCATTCAACAAATATTTTTGAGCATTGACATGCTAAGTCATGGATCTCAAAATTTGACATTAACATAAATGCAACAGAATTCATAACTTGTCAGTTTCATCATGCTCCCAGTTCCTACAAGTTAATCTTCTTCAGTTTATCCCTGAGCAGTTAGATGTGTTTTAGTGCTAGGGTGAAGGGATGGAGATGGAGGTAGAGGTGGAGGTGATTTGGCTTAGAGCTCTAGGATCCATATTAGGACAGTTCTAACCTCCTTGTATTCATTAAGATCAGACTTAAAACCAGCCCTTATCTCTCTAAGACTCTTCTGGATCAGGAATGACCCAGTGACCAGAGTTTGAAGCCTGGTTTCCCATGACTACTTTAGACCAGCTATAGGACTGAGGATGGAATCAAACCAACATCTTGGAGGAGTGGATTGTGAGCACTTGGAATTGAATACTAGTTCTGCTACTTACTACCCCCAGTGACTTTTGACAAGTCACTTTCCCTTTCTAGACCTTCCTTTTTTTAATAAAATATGGGATATTGGATTTCATGATCTCTAAAATAAGACTGTGCTGGGGGCAATTAGGTGGTGCAGTGGATAGAGTACCATCCCTGCATTCAAATCCAGCCTCAGCTATGTGACTTTGGGTAAATCACTTTACCCTGATTGCCTCCAAAAAAGAAAAAAAAAGAGTGTGTGCTGGAGCCAGCTTAAGAAAGCCAATTTTAAAATTTTGGGGGATGAACAACCTCAGAAATTGGCCAGAGATACCAGTCAGAGTTTTATTTGTTGTTTTATTGGTCATCTAGCCTTAAGAAAGTGATGGAGAAAGTATAAATAATACAGATTAAACTTAAAAGCATATGCTGAGTTTGGGACCGGTTATTAAATATTTAGCAGAATAACTTTATCTCTAAGGTACCTTCAAAGTTCAGTCTCTAGCATCACAAGTTCCATCTGCTGGGGCATTCAGTTCATAGCCCTTTGTGCTTTGTTGTATACTGATATCAGTGCTGACCCTTTAAATAGGGGTTTGGAGGCAGGGTTAGCCTTACAGTAGGCAGACTGATTAAATGAGGGGCACTGAAATTCTCCCCATTATATCTTGTGGTTCTGTCACAGAGTCTGGAATTACTACATTACTTACTCCTCTGCCTTAAGACACTGTAAGCCCCCTTTAAAATGCGAATATAATCTGGTTAGGATAACATATTAATGCAATACCTGCTGCTAATAACTTAGCCCAAATAAAGACGAGGTTAGTGAGCATTTAGAAAATGGAACGATGATCAATAAAAACCATTATGGCTTCATAAGGTTCATGCTAGACTAATTTTATTTCTTTTCTTGACTATTAAACTGTTAGATCAGGTGAACTGATATAGATATAGTTTACTCAGATTTTCAGCAAAACATTCAACCAAATATTCCATGTTACTCTTATGGGAAAAGTGGAGAGATGTGGGGTAGTCAATAGTTCAATAGAGAGAGCTTCTTATATTGTGGGTCATGACTCCATATGGGGTCAAACAACTGAATGTGGGGGTCGTGAAAAATGTGGCACCAGTGAAAGTTTTCTGAATACACAACGGCCAAAAATTAATTTGAAATCAAACACGTAATGAATCTGAGGTGTTTCTGGCAGCACTTGCCTGTATTGCATCTCACAACTTCACTACAGCCTTGGTTCTGAAAACAGCATTGACGAATACAAAATAAAAATATTGATCAACTCTAAAAAACATTGAAGACGCTCTATGTCCTGCACTATCAAATATTCTGCCAAGATTTAATTCTTTGTGTAAAATAAATAAGGATAATCTCATGTAAATGAATGTTGAAAACTAAAAATAAATAAATAAATTCTGAAAAAAATAAACAAGCATATCCATCTCATTAGTATGCAAGTTTGTTTTCATCTTTAATAAAAGGTAAAATTATATGTATAGCAAAGAACCACTTTAAAATAAATTTCTTTATGATTTATTATCAATAAGTGTTTGATTTTTATACCTATCTTATATAACTATAGACCCAGAGTCACATAAAAATTTCTTGGGCAAAAAGGGCTTGCAAATGGAAAAAGTTTAAGAAACCCTGGGCAAGTCAATAGCTCAATAGATGGATTTGTGACCAAGTGAAAAGTTGCAAAGAATAGTCATTATTGGTTCTATGTCATTTTGGAAAGAAGATCACAGTGGATTGATTCAGGGACTTGCACTTGAACCAGTAATGACATCTGATAGGATCCACTTATGAGTTCATCTAGACCTGAGTTTGTTTTGTTTTTTTTTTTTAAGAGTTCATCTATAATTTGTCTCATTTTTTTTTCTGGATTCAGATTGTTTCTTGTTCTGTTAATCCGGTAACATTATTAGAGTAGTTTTTGATGGACCCCACAGATGGGAGGGGCTGTTACAAGTATCTAGTTCTGGAAGTAGTTCAGCCCTACCTAAGCATGTTGCAGTTTGTAATTTTGGCCCATCTCACTAGCCAAGCAATCTTGAATGAGGTAAATCAGAAGGGTGTGTGGAGAAAGAACAAAGCCTGGAAGTTTCAATAGCAGCTTTTGAAATGAGAGTTTCTTTTTCCCAGGTCACAGAGAAAGGAAGGCAGGATGAGGAGGGGATGATCAAGGAAATACAGACTGCTGTGTTCCTTTATTATGCTAAAAAAAAAATTGTGCTTTGCAGAGATAGTTTAACTTATCAAATTTTATGGTCAACCCAGACATGTCTACTTCCTTGTATTCATTGGTTGGCAGTATAACTGGGCAGGGGACGACTTTGGAAGCCACACAGAACATAATGGCTTTGTCTAGAGACAGTGACTTTTCCTAGATATAAAGCCTTTGACTACAGGCTTATCTGTTATATAATGATCAGGCTACGGAAAGGCTCATCACCAGGTTGGTTGAATGGTGACCAGTTCTCAAAGACTATCAACTCATTCATAATAATTATTAGACAAGTAGATGGTTCACTTGGAGTCTGGAAGACCTGACTTCAAATTCTCCCTCAAATACTTAGCTATATTTCATTCATTCTCCAAATCTAGTCCTCCCAAAGCAGAAATTCTTTTTGAGCATTCCCCTAACCTGCTCCTCACTTTTGGGTCCCCAACAAAGCACAGGAGTGGCACAGCATGTTATTCAAAGGTTCACTGTCTCATAATAGACACCCCACCAATTCGTAAAATAGGAACAGGACATAGCAGGTAACTTATGACATTATGAACAAGTTCTGTGAAAGTTCCTGTGATTATGGTCAGCCCAGATCATAACTGGGCAAGTCACTGAGCCTTTGTCTGCCTTGGTTTCCTCATCTATAAAATAACATCCAACTTGCAGTATTGTTATGAGGATCCAAGGAGTTAAAGTATGTAAAGCACTTTGCAAACTGTAAAACAGTATATAATGTCATCATTTTCCATAAAGGGGTCACAATCTGCCAGTTCAATAGCTTCTTGAGATATAGAAATAAACTATGAAATGCTCTATAGGTATCTGATTTTTTTTTTTTAATTTCTCTGTCTCAGAGTAGGTTCAAAGATTGGGAACGTCTGTCAAAATCAAGTATCTATGCATGCAACAAGGATTACATATACTTAAATTTCTATATTTCAGTGTTCCATTGGCATAGCCTTTTTGAACCCAAGCCACAATGGAGCACTGGAGGAGGATTAGCTATAATTTACATTTTTATGTCATTTTAGAGTTATTGCAGTCCATCACCCTTGTGTAGAAATGATCCTGTGTTTTCAAAGGCTTTGGAGCAAAGCACAAGTGTTAGCAATTCCTACAAGTTAGAAAGGCTTCATGCATAACCAGACAACAAATTCCATATTTTTCAGCTGAGGAATAGCCTCAGGTGATGAATATTTCAGCAGTGGTGTTAGGAAGGGAAAAACTACCTCAATATAATCACAGAATCCTTGAAGTATTGACATGTAAATAAGGTGTGCCTACATGCTCTGTCTTGAGTGAAACTCAGAAAGCTACCTCAGCTTAGACTAAGATTGCCACACTTATGGGGCACCTGTGCCAAAGGCTATGCTACCACCCTTTCCTATCATGTCACCTTAAAAGTGAAGGAGAGGAATTTGGAGAGAGACACAATAAATTCCGGCACCAGCATGCATTAGCCTGTCCCTCTGCTGCTGTCAGCTTTAGATTTGTGATAACCAGGCATTAATCTCTGATTCGTTTGAACAAAATCCCCTTTCAGTGCTGGGGTTACAAAGACAGATAGGGGCATGAGCTAGACTCTGGATCAATGTTCCTGGTGCCCTAGACTTGAAACTGTCACCCTAAGGATCACGGGAACTTTCACAGAGCTTGTTCATCTTGTCATAAGTTACCTGCTGTGTCCTGTTCTTATTTCGCAAATTGGTGGGGTGTCTGTTATGAGACAGTGAACCTTTGAATAACATACTCTGTCACTCCCGTGCTTTGTTGGGGACCCCAAAAGTGAGAAGGGGGTGGAGGAATGCTCAAAAAGAATTTCTGCTTTTGGAGGATGAGGTTTGGAGAATGAATGAAAAGTGCAAACTATGTTACATGCAACGGATGCTTCTATTTCTACTAATCTAATTAAATTGTACATTTAAACTAGGACCTTGAGTGAAGGTAAAAGAATGAAGTCCCTAGGAGTGGGAAAGAAAGAAGGATGTTCAAGGTGGGGATTGAATGAGAGAATGATTGATACAAACTCCTAGATCAGTGAGCAATAGTTAGTTGATGTATAAACATATGGCTTGGAGTCCTGACTCTTTGCAAGGCTCAAACTTTTATACTTGCCATATACGGTTACAAAGCACTTTCATATATATTAATGTATTTGATGCTTTATAATCTGAGATGATAATGTAATTATTATCTCTGAATTTAATAAGCTGAAAGAGTAATTTATTTTTATCTCTGCTTTTTATAGACTGAGAGAGTAACTTATTCCAAAGGTAATACCCAGGTTCTTTGATTCCTAGTCAATTTTTTTTTTCAAATTATCATTATATACAATCTTTACCTATAAAGAGAAAGAAGGGCAAGAAAACCCCAATATGATACGGCATAAAGAGAATTGGCTCTGGAGCTTTGTGAGCTACGTTCAAACCCTATATCTGGCAATTATAATCTGTATCCTTGGGCAATGAGTCACTCAGCCTCTCTGTGCCTCAGTTTCTTCAACTGTTAAATGATCTAGGTTAGCTAGATGACCTCTAAGGTTGTCCCTAGCTCTAGATCAATGAGCCTATGAGGACCTCAGAGTACTTCTCCATCAGGCTTTGTGGGGCCATAAATCATGGAAAGCTGAGGATGGCTATTCCTGGATCCCAGTTTCCAGGGCACTTTTGTTCACTGTAATCTCCCCACTTCCATAATAAAAGAATGTAACTCATTACTATGTGACTGATCACAAAACAAAGTGGGGAAAGTGGTTTAGTCAGGAATAAGTAACTAAAATCCAGATTTTTAAGTCAAATATGGGGAGCATTTTTATGTTTTAGGAAATGGGACCTAAAGCAAGTTGGGGGAAATAAGGATGGAAAAGTAGACTGGGCCAAGATCAGAGAAAAGGGGAAAAAAAGGACATCCAAAATTCATCTTTCAGATCTCCATCTTTTTGAGAACTTTTCCTCTCTTTCTGAACCGTATCTTTTACTTTGCTCCACACTGTAGTTAGTATGTCTATGCTTAAAAATTTGGTTAGCAACTCAGGATGCTTCTGACTATGGTATTATCCTAATACTATTTTACATTTACTTATAATACTTACATACTTCTATAGAAATGGAAAAAAAAAAAGGAAAATGTGACTGATCTGAGATTCATTTCCCTCTCCACCTTTCCATTATCCTGGTCAGGAGTTTAATAAAGCTATAGATAAACAGTTAAAAAGTGACTAAGTTTGTAGAACCTGTAGCTTGAAAATGATAAAAAGCATAGTTCATTTTAGACGCTAGATATTTTCCCGAAAAGTTTTGCATGAACTGAGCTTTGATACATTGAATCATATTTTAAATGCAGTGGGGGTAAACTGCAAATTAAAACATCTCTGTAATGAATCCTTTTTCAAATTGAAGAATCATTTTGTCTACGAATATGGATAGTTTTTAAGCTCAGATTTTTCATATCTTGCATTTCTTTAAAGCAAGTACAACTCTGATTCTATTAAGCAGTAAGGATTTTTCCCTGGAGAAACTGAGGAATGTGATCTGTTTCTATCTCGATAAGTTAACCAGCCAATGGGGAAAAATGACTGTGGAAGATTTCATACGGACCAAAGTCAGGAGGACAAAGCCCTCCACTTGGAGCAGAGAGGCAACGTGTTTCCCAAACACTCCTTGGAACTGGGAGAAATGTGTGGACAAGTCAGGAAACCGTTTTGAGGTAATTTGATCCCATTAGTCTCCTTCCTCTAGGGCTGTTTTTCAGGACAGAGGCTTGGGGCACTTATCTTGCCTAGTAAACATCCCTATTTGTTATTGACTTCTCAGACAAGATAAAGTTGAAGTAGTTTGTCCTTTGAGGTGCCAAGGAGTACAAGGTGCTTGTCCTAGATTTCCTGTGATTTTTCCTAAACTCAGTATATTTCTTCTTGAAAAAACAGAAGGTGATTAAAAGATTTGGTTTGATTTTTTAAGCAGCGAGATAAATGTCCAGTAGTATAGTCTAAACTGTAGCTGGAATTTGCTTCTAATCCAATCCAATAAACATTTATTCAAGGCCTGCTAGGTGCCAGACACTACGCTAAACACTGGGAATACAATTAATAAAAAGAAAGAGAGTCCCAGCCCCCTAGGAGCTTATAATCGAAAGGATTTGCTCTGCACTAGGGGTAGTTAAGGTGGCTATGCTGGGAAAGCTCTAGAGGCTTCTGTTATGGTATTATCCTAGTGATTACTTTGCATTTACTTCTAAGTGTCCAGGTTATGTTAACCCCTCCTCCCCCAGCCCCAGTCTAAGAAAGTGTTTTCTAAGCCCCTAGGGGGCAGGGAGTGTTTTGGTTTTGTCTCTGTATCCCCAGGGCCTCATATATATTTTTGTTGTTGACTTGACCTGTGAATTCTTCTGTATTGGGTGAACCTTGTTAGAAATTTCCTTTAGCAATGCAAGATTAGAAACTTTCTCTGCAATTTATAATCTTAGAGAGTTGCCTGAGCATTGAGAAATTAAGTCATTTGCCCAGTGTCATTCAGTCAGTATATGTCATCATCTTGGGAAGCAATTCCTGCAGAGAAGAGACCAGTCACCTTGAACTGACAACCAAATGCCAGAGCAGGCACATCATCCTGGCAGAGGTAGAGGGGTATGCTGAGGGAGAAGCAGGAGGCAGCATATGCCAGGCAAGTCAAACCACCAGCATTGCCACCTTGGCCAACACCTCCCCTTGATGAGGGATAGGTTTTGGGGGATTTCTAATGAGAAATCCTTTCTAGGTTTGCGTCTGAAAAGAATTACAGGCTCAGCTGTCCTTCGGCAGATTTATAAAAGTTTTATTGATTCACAGGGCAAAAAGGGGTAAGGTGAGGAAATCTGGCTAGGAAAAGCTGGAAAGGTGCAAGGGTGGGGGGGGGGTGGTCAGAGAAGCTTGGAAGTGTGATGCTCTGCAGAGGGCAGATGGCCTGCTAGAATGCCTATCTGCTAGAACAGGCTACCTGCTAGAAAAAGGCCAACCTGCTAGAAAAAGCTACCTGCTAGAAAAAGCCATCTGCAAAGAGCAGGAAGTGAAACACAGTTTTTAAGACCTAAGGCTGTCAATCATAAGTTCATTAGGCTAATGAGGTGTACAAAGGGGGAGGGACCAGGGAGTGGTTAATACTTAAAGGGACATGCACCCTTCACATCAACTGTGCATGTGTTTTGCCCATAATTCACTGGGACAAACAGCAGGAGGGAAGGGGTGAGGGGTGTGGTTTTAGCCCTGAAACATCATAAGGTCAACCAGCGGTCAGATTTGAGGTCAAATTAAATGAGATGTACCCATCCAGATTTGCAAGTGGATGGGTTTGGTTTGCTAGGACAAAAGGAGGTAGCACCTTGAATGAAGAGTTAATGGTTTGAGAGGAAATACCTCTAGGCTGGGGCAGGGAAAGACACAGTACAGCTGGGGGAAGCGGAGAAACAGTTAATACTTTACATCTGGGGGAGAAGAAATGTGGCTTTTACAACTTAACACAAAACTGAAATTACAACAATGTTATAAAATCATAAAGTTACCCCAAAATATATTACATAGGCCATTCAGCACCGCTTCACCCTTAGACCCTGATGGAGACAGCCCATGACCCTGAGCCCAAGAGCTTTGAGAATGGCAGTGTCCCTCAAACCAGAGGTGTCAAAATCACTGCCCTGGGGCTGTTTGCCCAAACCAAATTAAAATATAATTGGGAAATATCTCACACATACAAAAAAAAAAAATACAATACAACATAAATCATGTTAATTTGTGATTTTCTAAATAAATATGTAGGGCAACTAGATGGTGTAGGAGAGAGAGCCCCAGGCCTGGAATCAGGAGGACCTGAGTTTAAATTTGGTCTCAGACACTTACTAGCTATGTGATCCTGGCAGGTCATTTAACTCTGTTTGCCTCAGTTTCCTGATCTGTAAAATGAGCTGGCAAACCATGCCAGTATCTTTGCAGAGAAAACCTCAAATGGGAGAGCTCAGATACCACTGAAATGACTCAACAGCAATAACAAAAACAACAAAATATCTGTTTCTACTTAAGTTTGACACCACTATCCCAAACCACCAGGCCTGCTCTCAACATGGCCCAGCATCCGGGCAGTCATCGTCCAGGAGAGAAATCAATGTGGAAAACTGGCTTATCTTCCTCAATATCACCAGCAGCAACTTCTGACCAGCTGCCGTAACAGGCGAACGAGCATAAGAGCTGCCCCCCCATATCACTGGTCAGCTGGCTTCTAGCCTGACCTGCTCAGTGATAGCCGGGTAAGCAACACCTGTGGAGACAACCAGCTGTCCCCACCACCCAGACAACTGGCACCCACAAAGCAAGAAAACCAGGTTAACTGAAGTAGTGGGGGACCCCAAGAGACAGACAGGAGGCAGCAGGTGCCAGACAAGATGAGCCGCCACCATTGCCTTTGCCACATATCTCTTCAGACCTCAATAGAGACTAGGACCCTGAACCCCAAAACCCTGAAAATGAGAATGCTTCTAGCCTGGTGTGGGGCAGCTGGGTGGCAGAGTGGATAGAGTGCAAGGCCTAGAGTCATGAAGACTTATTTTACTGAGTTCAAATCCAGCCTCAGACGCTTACTAATTGTGTGACCCAGGCTGAGTCATTTAACCCTGTTTGCCTCGGTTTCCTCAACTGTAAGATGAGCCGGAGAAGGAAATGGCAAACCACTCCAGTATCTTTGCCAAGAAAAACCCAAATGGGGTGGCAAGGAGTCAGATATGACTGACACATTTCGACAACAACAACTAGCCTAATGTCCTTGGCCATCATCCTGGGTAGCAAGTTCTGGGGAGGTACAGTCTCCAACTATTCTTGCAGGTGCCACAGTTATAGCTACTAAAGACTCAGAAAGCAAAGTTCTTGCCTCCAAAGTTGGTGGCCCTATCCCGATGGTTCAAGGTCACAGACTGATAGGATTTCATCAGGGAAAATGACATTAAAGAAGCATTAATATCTGCTTTGCTGCAGCATCCCAAGGACCATGGGACTTTTCTATGAGCTCTTCCATTAGATTGTGACTCCCTTGCCAACAGAAACTGTCTGCTTTTTCTATTTTTAGCTCTACCACCCTACAACAGTGCTTTGCACATAGTAAGTGCTGAATAAATACTTCATTCATTTCAGAGAAAATCTCTGAACGTGGGCCTTCCTGATTCTGAGGCCAGCTCAGCTTTCTATTCACTGTCCCAGATTGCCTCACTACCTGCCTGCTACATACATAGTTAAGGCTTGATAAATGCTTGTTGAATGAATAAATGAATACGATAAATCAGAAACTAATGGATAAACCAGAGACTATCTTCCTGGTTATGATTATGTTGTAATTTATTTGAGTCCAGGAATTGTGTCTTTTATATCAACAAAAATTAATGTATTAAGTACCCTAATATGTGCAAGGAACTATGCAAAAATTAGGGGACATAAAGATGAAAAATAACAACCTCAAGATGCTTATGACCTACTGAGGGAATACAACATGTTTACAAATAAAGACTGTATGAGGTAGAGTATCATAGGGGCAAAGCAAAGAGAAAAAGGAAAATTGCTTTAAGAAAAAATGTGTTGAGGGAATTATCACTTTCAAATGAGGAGATCTGAGAGCTCCATAAAGAACCTGGCACCTGATTTGATCATTGAAGAAAACAAAGGATTTGAAAAGTAGAAATGTGGAAGGAGGCTATTTTCACATTGGAGGTGGGGATGCGGGTGGGATGGCCTGTACAAATGCATGGAGGTACACAGATGGCATGTGAAGATCAAGGAAGACTTTTTTCCAGTTGGCTAGAACACAAAAAAATAAAATAACATGGAATAAAGCTGGAAAGGTAGATTGGATAGAGATTATAGAGGGCCTTACAAGTCAGCCTAAGGATTTTGCAACAGGGTGCCATTGGAGTTTTTTGAGCAGATGATTGAAATAATCCATCCTGGCCTTAAGAATATCATTTTGGCAGCTCTGTGAAAGATGGACTGGAGAAGGGGCGGTGTGAAAGCAGGGAGATGACTTAGAAGACTCACAACAGTCTAGAGGAGGGCTGGTAAGGTAGTGAACTAAAGTTGAGAGGAAAGAAGAGGACAGATTGTGACATGTGCAAGAAGATGCAATAATCTGACATTTCTATGGTGTCTTAAATTTAACAAATTATTTTCTCATGACAACTCTACGATGTAGGTAGTCTATGTATTCCCATAAAGATAAAGAGAATGAGATTAGGAAAGCTAAATCGGTTTGCCTAAGGTGACAGAAGTGAGTGTTCTGTATTGTGATATCATCCTTCTCCCACCCCCAACAGAATGTAAGCTCGTGAAAGGCAGGGACCTTTGATCTGAACATTTTGTTTCACTTTCACCCAGAAGTGTGTTGCAGTGGATAGTATGCTGGACTTGCAGTCAGGAAGAATTAGGCTTAAGTCTCATTTCTGATATATCCTGACTGTGTGACCCTAAGCCAATCATTTAATTTCCCAGTGCCCAACATATCTCTCCAAGACTATATGCAGCAATGGAGGCTGGTGTCAATCTGCATTGAGAGTTCCCTATGCCAACGCAGTTTTGGTTCACTGCCCCCTCCACAGCTTCTCCCACCTCTGCCAAAAAACAAAAAACAGACAAAAAAACCTCCAAAACCCATCACTCAACACATTTCTTGCCCCAAAGTAGATATAGCAGGCACTCAACTTTTTATTTTAAAATTTTAATAGTGTCACCATTTCATGATGTTCCTGGAATCAATAGAACTTGGTAGCTGACTAGGTGTGTGTATGGGGGGGGGGGGGGCGGGAACCAGAGGGTAGTAAAGGAGAGGAAAGGCTGAGGTTTCTCCCAGGTTTCAAGCCTGGGTACTTACTGGGAGAATGATGATGCTCCCAGCAATAGAAATGTCACTGCTTACTTCTCTTACAGTTCTCCCCAGCACCTAGTCCCATTGTAGACCTCATCCATCAAGACATGTCACTATGACTGATAAGCTCTCCATTACAGGATGAGGTGTTTCATAGTACAAAACATATCATGATATTCTCATTATCTGGATGACGAGTAGACATCCTTTTGATTTCTCACACTCTGAATCTTGTCAAATTGAATAAACTAGAAACAAGAAAGAGCATGACAGCGCATAAGGAACTGGCCTTGGCATCAGGAAGACCTTTGTTCAAGTCCCATCTGGAACACATCTCTGACTATACCACCCTGAGTAAGCTTCTAAACCTTTCAATGTCTTAAGCAACTCCCCAAGACTGAGTATTGCAGAGAAGATACTGATCTGCATTTGTAGGAGTTTCTTCATTGGGATTTCCATCTATCAATGAAATCTCAGTTTCAGTCCCCCAAGCCTCCTAAAAGTAATATGTAGTTGGGTATGATGTGGTCAAATGGGCAGCTAGATGGTACAGTGGAAAGTACTAGACTTGAAATCAAGAAGACTTGAGTTCAAATTCTTTTTAATGTTCAGAATTCTCTAGCTGTGTGACCCTGGGCAAGTCATTTAACTCTATTTGCCTCAGTTTCCTCATCTGTAAAATGAGCTGGAGAAGAACATGGCAAACCACTCCAGTATCTTTGCCAAGAAAATCCCAAATGAGATCATGAAGAGTCAGATACAACTGAACAACAACAAAAATGAGATGGTTAAAGGAAAGGGGAAGATGCAAAGAACAAATGTAATGATGGAAAGATCATTTTCCACTGATGAGAGGAGGGAAGGCTTTATGAAGAACACTGCACTGACTTCAGTTATGCAGTCAAACAGCATTAATGAAGCACTTAGGATGTGCCAGGCATTTCCCACCCAGCTGCCCTCCTTTAGAATTGCTTTGACTTCTCCCATCATGCCCTGTGCCAGGTATCCTTCCCACTTTACTTTTGTGTGTCTTCTCCAACTGGATTGTATGCTCCTTGAGGACAGGGAAATGTCTTTCCTTTTCATATTTGTATCCTGGGAATTAGCACAGGTCCTGGAATGTGGTAGGTACTTACTAAAAGTTTGTTGACTGACTGTCACTAAGCTAAGTTCTAGGGATCCTCCAAAAAAGGCAAAAATGATGTTCCTGCCCCTCAAGGAGCTCACATGCTAATAGAGTAGACAGCATCACATAAAACTATATGTTCAAGTTATATGCAATGTTAATGAAATGCAATCTCAGAAGACACTGGGTTAGTAGGGAAGAGGGGAGTAGAGGACTAGGAAGATGAGAAAAAAATCTCCTTAAAAAAGACAGAACTCAAGCTGAGGCTTTAAGAAAACCAAAGAAGTCAGTAGGTTTAAGTGAGGAGGGCAAATATTTTAGGCACTGGGGAGAGCCAAGGAAAAGTCAAAAGATGGATGAAATATTCTGTGTGAGAAATTGTAAGGGGGCCAGTGTTACTGTATGGTAGAGCATTTGAAGGGGAGTAACGAGAGAGAAGATTAAAAGGGAAGTAAGGGAACAAGCTATATAAGGCTTTAAAAGTCAAATAGAGGATTTTATATTTGATCCTGGACATAACAGGGAGCCACTTATAAGAGGGGATATAATGGTATCTTGTTTTGTTCCCACAAAAGTTATTGGAAGATAATCAATAGCTGTGGGGAAGCTCTCCTTTATCTTACTTTACTAAAACCCTGGCCTTCCTGGAACTATGACAATGGCCAGAGGGAACTAGAAAGGTGGGAGTGTGGCACACAGCTCTGACCTTAGAAGAGGTCAGGCCTGGTCAGGTCTCAAGTATCCTCATGCCTATGTAATCTGCATATAATCTGCATATATAGAGAGAAGGAATGTAGGGAAATAAAGTGAGGAATTTGACTAACCCTAAGTCTACCAGGAGGGACAGAACTATATAACTTCACTCAGGCTTCTGCATTAGTGCAGGTATGTCCCCTGTGAGTACCATACCTGCTCCCATGCAGGAAGCTTAATAAACACCTTCTGTACACTCTGTTTCTGAGTTCTTTCAGCAAAAAGGAGTTTGCCATTTTAGGAGGTACATCATGTGGATCTTCCTAAGGGCCCCAAAGGGAAGCAGTGGGCAGCCAGCAGAAGCTCATCCAGGCTATCTCCCTGACCCTGCCTGGGTTTTGATCCCCAAAAGCAAGATTTTCGCACACTGGAGTTCATTGAGTAAAATGGTCATACCTGAACTTTAGGAAAACCACTTGGGCTACTGAGGGGATGGATTGATTGGGGTGGAAAGAGAACTAAAGCAGGTAGCTCAACCAAAAGGCTATTGCAATAGTCCAAGCCTGAGGTGTTAAAGGCATGCACCTGGGTGATAATTGGGTGATTGGAGAAAAGTGGACATATACAATAGATGCTGTGAAGGTAAAAACACTAAGACTTAGCAACCAACTGGATCCTGGGGTAAGTGTTAATGGGGAATTGAGGATGATATCAAGATTGTGAGCTTCAGTGACTGGGAGGGAGGAGGATGGTGGTTCTCAGAAACAAAAAAGTTTAAGAAAAGGGAGGGTTTTAGGGAAAAACTAATGAGTTCTGCTTTGGACATTCAATCTGAGATGACCAAAAATCTGAGATGACTTGAGAATGGGGCCCAAAAAGAGAGAGAGTTTAATTGAAAGTAAAGGGTCCTGAATGGTTGAAAATGTGGAAGGAATATATTTAATATATTAGGATGTCCCAGATGTGTTGTGAACTCACTGTATATCCCTGGATAAGTGGCTTCCTCCTTCTGGGCCTCAGTTTCCTCATCTGTAAAACAAGGGAATTGTACTAGATGATCTCTAAACTTGCTTGCATCGATTAAAAAAATGTTGTTCTGAATGTCTCCACCTCATTTTATAGCTGATTCTAATCTACTTAGATTAATTCTTGTGGAAAGAACTATTTCACATGGTAGAATGGGGTCTGAGAAGAGAGACTATATCAATTATAAAAGTAGTTGATAGTTCCATGCCCCAAAGCTCTAATTCTATTACCACCGTATAAAGGATGGGTTTTACATCTGATCAAGATCAACTGAAAATGGCTAATTATTACTCCCAAGCAAAGGTCAAATTAAGAAAAGTAAGTGTGCATTGTTTTTTTTTAAATTAAATTTTAACCAGCTTAGCAAAAAGCCGGTACCCAGAAGGAGTTGGAATTTTTTTTTTTAACTTCTTAAGTTGAAGCAGTAATTATACCAAAAATCAACACATCTTGACCTACCTCGGACTCCCTTACAGGTCACAGGCTGCAGTGGTAAGTAAGTAGTGGAAAAAAAGAGAGGGAAATGACTTCTTTTTAAAAACAGAGTCCTTCCCTGTCAAGCTCTAATGAGGCGTGTCACTCTCCTATCTATTGATTGCCCTATTGCACCTTTTCCACGACAGCAGTATCTTGGCACACAGCTCTCTTGTGAAGCAAAGCCTAAAATAAACTTATGCGAATCTGGAGTGTTGACACAGACTAGTCTATTTCAAGGGCTCCTTTAGTCCATTTTGACAGATCTTCACCTCATAAGTTATTGTTCACTTGAATTATAGTTTCCATTTTACAGTAGAGGAAGTCCTCAAAAAAGGCTAAGATCGTCCCCAAAAAATCCATGGCCATTCCAGGTTTGTTGTGGGATATAACCTAGGGAAAAACACTGTACTAATCATTGTCTGGAGTTTATCAAGAAATAGAGAACACATACTCTTGCTTTCAAGGATCAAACAATCACCTCCATTTTTCTTCTAATCTAAGGGGAACCATTGTATTACACCCAAGAGCTTCTCTTCTCAGGAAGCAAGGCTCTGAGTCACCTTGCATCAACTGTATAGTCAGAGAAATAACAGTGAATTAAAAACAAGGAAAAAAATCTAGAATAAAGGCTGTTTCAATTATAGAGAATTGCCAGAATCATTTCAAATCAGCGAACTGGTGATGAAATCATCTCTCTAGAACTGTTAGTTCTATAACTTTCTGCCATCCTGGATAATTTTTCATAATTTATTTCATTTATTCTTTTTTAAAAGAAAAAGTTTATTCATGAGCTTTGTTTTTACATCATAGACATTTACAGATTACTTCTACTTTGTGAGAGGTCTCTTGTAACAAAATAAAACAGTTAAGTAAAACATAATACAGTGACCTCATCTCAAACTGTATGCAACATTTCACATTGATAGCACCCTTCTCCCAACCTCTCTATTTTTAGAAAATGTATAAAAATCAATTTTATCTCCCTTCCACCCTCTGCTCTCCTGGAAAAAAAAAGGAAAATAAATTTTTTAGAATAAATATTCATAGTTAAGCAAAACAAATTCCCTCAATAGCTGTATGCAAAAATATATGTCTCATTGTGAGGTCAAAATCCATCACTGCTCTAGAATATAAAGTGTGTTTCATTACTGGTCACCTGAAAGCATGAATAGTCATTGTATTCATCATAGTTTTTACAGTTTTCAGAGTTGTTTATTTTTACAGTGTCATTATATATAAATTGTTCTCCTGGTTCTACTCATTTCATTCTTAATCAGTTTTAAAAGTCCTTAAAATTGTTCATTTTATAATGTTGATATTAGAGAGTAGGCTTGGGAACCTCAAGCTTCGAGGCCACATGTGGCCCTCTAGGTCCTCAAGTGCAACCCTTTTACTAAATTCCAATTTCATAGAACAAATCCCCTTAATAAAAGGATTTGTTCTATAAAACTTAGGACTCAGTCAAAAGGCTGCTCCCAAGGGCCTAGAAGGCCACATGTGGCCTCAAGGCACAGGTTCTCCACCCCCATGTTAGAGTATAAATTATTCTTCTGGTTCTGCTTAATTCATTCTATATCAGTTCATATAAAACCTTCCATATCTTTTTGAAATAATCTATTTCCTACAGCAGAATCAGGGGTATGCAAGAGCCAACTTGAACTATATCGCAAGAGCTGATTGTTAATTTTAGTGTGAGCATTTACACTCTGGGAATTGGCAAACTATAAATTAAGGTTTGATTTATTGTGATGAAAATGTAAATATTTCAGATTAAACTTGAAAATGTGTTGTGCCTGCATTTTTTTGGAAGACTGGTTGTTAAACTTTTACCATCAATCGACTGAGCTTAATAGTACTCTATCACATTGACAATCATTTAATATCAATTTAATAACCTCAATAAGGATCCAAACCTGAATTAATCAATCATACTGCTTTGCTTTGCTTTAAAAATGCCCTTTCCTGTGTCAGCAACTCCAGAGACCAGATAAGGCTGAATAGTGGAATTTCTCTCATCTTGGGGGCATACTCTATACAGGAGAAAATACAGACATCCTGAGATCGTAAATTCCAACTGACCCTACTTTGTCTATTGTCTTGTCAATCTGTATTTACAATTAAGAAACTTCTTTCCCGTGGTATGGATAGTAAATATATGGAAATCATAAATTTGAGTGACACATCCACCCTGAATTGGGATGGTTCTAAAATGTATTTAAGCTTTCTCATTCTTTTGTTCAACAGTCAGAACTTAGGTTCTGGCTGTGTGTATACATATCTGTTAGCTTTGAGGGAATAAACAATGTAAATGTATATCACCTAGCCTGTTTGTCTCCTTTAACCAAACTTTCAAGTTGACAGCACTCGTATATCAAAACTTATTCAGCCATTCCTCAACTGATGGGCATCTTTTTAGTTTCCAGTTTTTTGCCACTGTGAAAAGAAAAACTTTTTCCTTGTTTTTTGATCTATTTTGGTATCTAGCAGCGGTATAGCTGGGTCAAAGAGCACACATTGTTTAGTAACTTTTTAATTATAATTCCAAATTGGTTTCTAGAATGGTTCTACCATTCTGGTCCACATATCAATGTGCCTATTTTCCCACGGACCCTCCAGTATTTATAATTTTCTCTTTTTTCTTTCTTTTGGTCTTTTCTGACACTCTAATAGGTAGTTGTGAAGTGGAATCTCAATATTACTTTAATTTGCATTTTTTTGTGTGTTTATTTGGAGTATTTTTGCATATGGTTATAAATAGCTTGAGATTCTTTCCTTGAAAACTACATGTTCAAATCCTAGATCATTATCAATTGGGGAATGGGTCTTGTTCTCATAAATTTTGATGAGTTCCTTAGATATCTTGGAAATAAAATCTTTACCAAAGAAACTTGCTACAAAGATTTTTCTCCTCTCAGTTAATTGTTTCCTCTTAATCTTAGCTTTATTTGATTAATGCAAAATCTTTTTAATTTTATGTAATTAAAATTATCCATTTCATCTTTTGTTATACCCCCCCTATTTCTTGTTTTGTCAGGAGCTTTTATTCTACCTATAGATCTAATAGGTTATTTTTTTCCTACGTTCCTCTAATTTGTTGTGATGTGACCTTTTATATCTAGGGCTAGGCCATGTGCCCATTTCAAGCTTATCTTTATATAATGTTTTATATAAACATTTATAAACTTTATAAAAAGTTTATATATAAACTTTTAAAACATATAAAACTTTATAAAATGTTGGTCTAAATCTAATTTCTTCCATACTGAGGCCCGATTTTCCTGGCAGTTTTTGTCAAATAGTTGTTCAAAGGAATTGTCAATATATCCTAGTAACTGGCACGCAGTGTTTATCAAATACATTTTTTCTATGTGTTATATACTTAACCTGTTCAATTTCTCTATTTTCCAATCAGCACTAAATTGCTTTAAATATTTACTGCCTTATAATATAGTTTGAGATCTGATACAGCTAGGCTCCCTTCATTCCTACTTTGCATTACTTCTTTTTATATTGGTGACTTTTTTTTCTTCCATGTGAATTGTTATTATTTTTTCTAATTTTATAAAATAATCCCTTGGTACTTTGATTGGTATGGCATTAAATAGGTAAATTAATTTAAGTAATGTCATTTTTATTACATTGGATCATATTTCCTATGAGCAATTGAAATTTTTCCAATTAATTAGGTCTATATTTCTGCAAACAGTTGTTTGAAGCTATATTTATATAGTTCTTGTGTGTATCTTTGTAGGTAGATTCCAAAGTATTTTTTCCTATCTCCTCCTCCTAGATTTTATTGGTGTTGTATAGGAATGTCAATGATTTATATTAATTTCTTTTAACCTACAAGTTTCCTGAAGTTGTGGATTGTTTCAATAATTTTTACTTGATTTCTTAGCGTCCTCTAAATATACCATTATATCTGTGAAATGTGATAATTTCGTTTCTTCCTACAGTTATTACCCCAATTTCTTTTTCTTTTCTTATTGTGATAGCCAACTTTTTTAGTACCATGTTAAATAAAAGTGATAACAATGCATATCCTTGTTTTACCCCTAAATTGGAAAGAATTCTAGTATATCTAGTATATTACAAGTAATGGTAGCTTTTGGTTTTAGATATATACTATTTGTCATCTTAAGAAAAGGTCCATTTGTTCTTATGTTTTCTAGTGCTTTTTTTTTTAACAGAAGTGGTTGTTAGATTTTGTCAAAAGCTTTTTTCAGCATCTATTGATCTAACCAATACAATATAAAGAAACATTTTTCCTAAGCATTATTTTTGTTATTCTTACTCCTTTCCTCTCTTGGTCTTTCATTCCTGAGAGGCTATCAAAGTGCTGTCCAGGCTGTTATCTATTTATTAGTATTGAAGAACAAGATAGTATTCTCATTGTTTTAAAATTATATTCTATGGATGTGTTCTAGCTGCCATCTTCATTGCAAAAAACAGTGATGCCACTCTCACATGCCATTTTTGAGCAACTTTATTGGATTAGACAGGGTAATTCATCACTGAAAAGAAACTATATACAATGGTTGAGTTGAAACACATACACACACACACACACACACACACACACACACACACACACCCCTTTACCAAGACTGATGATCAGAGGAATATATCTATATTCTGGGACACCAAGAAAGACTTTGTAACCTACTATCTTCTTTTTTAAAAAAAAAAAAAATAAATTTATTTTCTTGTTTACATCATTCAATTCCATGAGATTTTGAGTTACAAATTTTCTCCCCATCTTTCCCCTACCCAGCACCTCAAAACAAAAAAAATATATACATATATATTTTTAACATTTGGTCATAGAACCCCAAACTCCAGATTCTTTCCCTTCCTCCCCCATCACCCACCCCTACTGGAAGGACAAGCAATTCAATACAGGCTGTACATGTGCAATTATGCAGAACATCTCCACAGTGGGCATATTGTGAGAGACTGATTACATGTCCCTCCTTCCTATCTTGCCCCCCCCCTTGTTCTATTCTCTACCCTGTCCCTGTCCCTGCCCCTTTACAGAAGTGTGTGCTTACAGCAACCCCCGCACCCTGCCCTCCCCTCCATCATCCCATCTCTCATCCCCACCCCCCCTACTCTCCTATGTGGCAAGATACCCTGTTTAGAGTTTATGTCATTCATTCCCTAAGCCAAATTCAATGAGAGTAAGGTTGACCCTTTCCCTTTTGCCTTCCTGTTCTTCCCCTCCATCGTAACAATTATCCCTTCCCTCTTCTATATGAGATGATTAACCCCGTTCTGTCTCTCCCTGTCTTCTCTCATTCTAATCTTCTCCCACCTCAGAATTTCACCTTTTAGAGTGTCTTCCCTTCCTATTCAATTGATCCTGTGCCCTCTATGTACTCATATATACACATACTCGGATATGTGTTTGTACGCATATATAAACCCTCCTATATAGACATATGTGTATGTATACTATATATACATTTGTATTCGCTTCACCTATTCTCATACTGAGAAAAATTTCATAAGTTACAATTATCATTTTCCATGTGGACATATAAATAGTTCAACTTTGATAAGTTACTTATGATTTCTTTTCCATGTTTACCTTCTCATGCTTCTTGTATTTGCATGTCAAGTTTTCTTTTCAGTTCTGGTTTTTTCAGCAAGAATGTTTGAAAGTAGTCCACCTCACTGAATGACCATATTTTCTCCTGGAATGTTATACTCAATTTTGCTGAGTAGATGATTCTTAGTTTTAATCATAACTCCCTTGATCTCCGGAATATCATATTCACCCTTTGATGCCTTAATGTAGAAGCTGCCAGATCCTGGGTTATCCTAATTGTGTTTCCACAGTATTCAAATTGTTTCTTCTTGGAAGCTTGTAATATTTTCTCCTTGATCTGGGAACTCTGGAACCTGACTGTAACATTCCTAGGAGTTTTCTTTTTG
>CM053588.1:160903534-160939290 GCA_028646515.1 Pseudochirops corinnae | reverse complement strand
TTTTGGGCCTCTTTTGCCATTTGAGTTCATCTCTTTTTTAAGGTGTTATTTTCTTCAATCAGGTTGTTGACTCTCTTTTCATGATTTTCTTGCATCATTCTCATTTCTCTTCCCAATTTTTCCTCCACTTCTCTTATTTGGTTTTCAAAATCCTTCTTAAGCTGATCTATGGCTTTTAGGAAGTCTTCATGTTTCTTGGAAGCTTTTGGTGTGGGAGTTCTGATTGTGTTGTCTTCCTCCCATTCCATGCTTTTATCCTTTTTATCCCCCAAGAAGGAATCTAGAGGTCAATTGCTATTCTTACTTTGCTTCCTTTGCCTGCTCATGTTGCCAGTAAATTACTTGATTTTTTATCTGTATGTAACGCTGCTTCCAGAGGGGAAAGTTCTGTCCCAAATTGCTGGGGTTTTTGCAGCTGCTGGAGCTATTAGGAGGTTACCATTTTTTTTGCAGCCCCCATCAGCTTTGGCTCACTGAAAACACACCCCAGTATCACCACCCAAGACCATGATCTTGACCCAGGCCGCTCAGTGCAAGAACACTTAGCCTCTGAACGATCGCTTGGCCCCACTGCAATCTGCACTCTGGGAGCTCTGAAGCAGCCACATGGAGGCAGCTGCAGGGCCACCACTTCTACTGCTTCCTTGCCCTGGAGGCAGTTTGGTGGGACCATTTTTCTCCCCCAAATTTAGCTGAGTTCCACTGACCTTTCACTTTGTCTTTGTTTCTTATGGCTTGATATTCTAGAAATTGCCACAGCTGCCGCTGATCTACTCTCCTGAAGCTCCAGCTGTGGCTCATCCTGGCCACCCTGGGGCCAAGCTATAGTTTCAGGCTGTGCTGGTTTCGGCTCCCAGTGTGCTGCAATGAACCCTTCCTGCCGAGCTGCCTTCAGTGCGAGGTGTATTTTTGTGAGTTTTGGAGCCCTAAAATTTCTTTAGAGTCATATTTTATGGGTATTTCAGGTGTCCATGTGAGAGCTGTGGAATGTTGTAGCTTCTATGCCGCCATCTTGGCTCTGCCCATCCTACTATCTTCTAAAATTCCTTTGCCATAAACCTAGGATTGTGAGTGGTAACTAAAGAGGACCATAAGTCTACAGCTAGAAGATCCTCAGATGCTGTGCAGTCCAATCCTTTAATTTCAGAGATAAGAAAACTGAGCTGATTCTCTAGTTAAATGACTTGCCCAAGGTCACACAATTTGTCATCAGCATAAGAGGTGGTATTTGAAACCAAATCTGTGTGGGAGTTCTGCTAAACACTGCAGAGGATCAATTACTCTACCTATGACAGAAATACAAGTTTAACAGTGGCCCTTTGTTCCCCTTTTAATTCTTTGCTCTGAGTTTAGACTTAGGCCTCATTTTGCTCCTCTGTCTATAAGGGAGTGGTCCTCAGTTGGAGCTGTGCAACAGTGTGCTGTCCTAAATTGTCAGTCATTCTTCACATGGTTACCAAGAAGCAGCTGGTATTCCATATAGCACATAGTTCTATAGCTCTGAAAGTTTTACAAGATGATTTTGGGTATATGGGTTAAGAGAGAATACTAGAGCTACTAAGAAACACAGTTTGCTGACCCCAAATGACTGAAGACATCACACAGAAGTGTGAGATTCCAGCTTCTTATGTGTGAAGGAAAGTACTACCAAAGTGTGCCACAAACTTGAGAGAATATCATAAGCACTAGCAAACCCTGGCCTGCATTAACTTTATATCAACAGAAAGAGATAGCAAGATGCTTTAAGTTCATAATGTAGGCATTTTTCTGGACTTCTCATTCTCTTTCACTTCAGATATCCAATTTGAGTTAGCTAGGTGGTACTATAGACAGACAGACAGACAGATAGATAGAGAGATAGAGAGATAGAGAGAGAGAGACAGAGAGATAGAGAGAGAGAGAGAGATAAACAGAGAGATAGATAAACAGACAGATAGATAGACAGACAAAGAGATATAATGGTCAATAGACCAATTGATCAATTGATAGATACATAGACACAAACAGAGAGAGAGAAAGAGAGAGACAATAAGCTCTAGGCCTGGAGTAGGGAAGACTAAGTTTGAATCCAAATGCAAGCCCTTAATAGCTGTGTGACTGTGGGCAAGTCATTTAGTCTCTGTCTGTCTCAGTTTCCTCAACTGTAAAATGGGGATAATAATATCACCTTTTTCTGGGCTGTTGCAAAGATCAGATGGGATTAATATTTATAAAACCCCTGCCACATAGTAGACACTTAACACATACTTATTCCTTTCCCTCTGTCTCTTTCCAAACAGTTGCCAGATCTTACCATTTCTGCTTTCACTTCTCTGTCATGCCTTCTCTGGTCAGGCGTTTCAGTCACATCCAACTCTTTGTGACCCCATTTGAAGTTTTCATGGCAAAGATATTAGAGTGGTTTTCCATTTCCTTCTCTAGCTCATTTTACAGAAGAAGAAACTGAGACAAAGAGAGTTAAGTGACTTGTACAGGAGCACACAGTTAGTAAATGTCTGAGGTCAAATTTGAACTCTGGTTTTCCTGACTCCAGGCCTGGTGCTCTGTATATACTGCTCTACCTGGCTGTCCTATTTACACATCTACCATCTTAGTTTAGGTTTTCATTACCTCTCACCTAGATTATTGAAAGAGCCTCCTAACTGGTCTTTCCCAATTCCAGTCCATCCCACATTTTACTGCCAAAGTAATTTTCCATTGGTGCATATCTGACCATGTGGCACATGCTCTACTCAGTCAACTCCAGTGGCTTCATAATGCTTCTAGGATAAAACCGGAACCTCTCCATTTAGCTTTTAAATCCCTACATGGTTTGATCCCAAACAATCTTTCCCTCCTCATTAGACATTACTTCCCTTCTTGCACTCTGCTATCTAGCCAAACTGGCCTTTTCTCTGTTCCTCACACATAGCACTCCATGTTTGACCTCTGTCCTTATGCTAGCCATGCCAGATACATGGAATATATTCCTTCCCTCCCTCACTTCAAAGAGCCCTTCTTTTCCTTTAAGTCACAGCAGAAGCACCATTTTCCACAGTAAGTCTTTCCCCATTCCTCCTCTCAAATGGTAGTGCCTCCCTCCCAAACTACTTTGTATTTAAATCCTTTGTATGCATCCTTATTTATTTACTATATGCATATATATATATATATTATACTTACCTAGATCATATATATGAAGTGCATGTGTGTGAGTATTGGGCAGCTAGGTAGTACAGTGATTAGAATGCCAGCCCTAAGTCAGGAAGACTCATCTTCCTGAGTTCTGATCTGGCCTCAGGCACTTACTTGCTGTGTGACTCTGAGCAAGTCCCTTAACACTGTTTGTCTCAGTTTCCTCATCTGTAAAATGAAGTGGAGAAGGAAATGGCAAACCACTCTAGTATCTTTGCAAAAAAAACCCCAAATGAGGTCACAAAGAGTTGGATATGACCAAAAAACAACTGTACAACAAAAGCATGTTTATATATTTTAGAATATATGAACACATATTTTTCATATAAATTAAAGATACAGAAATATATGATATGTGTGTAAATATAAATATATATTAATATATACATATATATTCTTGTATCCCCCACTAGAATGTAAGCTCATTGTGAGTAGGGATAGTATCATTCTTGTGCTTATATCCCAAATGCCCAACACAATGTCTAGCACACAGTAGGGGCTTAATAAATACTTGATGATAGATTAAGCCACATTCTGAATGAGGCTTATTGTTTAACAATGAGTGTATAGGCATACCCAACTAGGGACCAGAAAGTTTTTACGGTCAGTAAAGGATTATGGGGAAAATATGTCTTGTGTCTGAACTTCCTGCCAGGGTCCATTTGGATCAAGAAGAAACTTTGAAAGCATATTACTGAATAAGATGTTAACTTTGGCTGGCATCAAAAAGTCTAGAACTATACTTTATTACCCTCAAAAAGGGCCCATTTCTTGAGCATTTCAGTTCCACAGTGATGAATTGGAGACCCTGAAACTAAGATCTCAGTGGCGTCAACATATGGCATTCCTAGTAGACACACACACACACACACACACACACACACACACACGCACACACACACACACGCACACACAGAGCCACACACCCACAAATTCCCACCCCTCCACATCCTCACACAAACACACTTCTGCCAGGAATGATGCCAGAGGCTTTATGCCATACTTGCTAATGGTAGGGTGAGAACCTTCCCTAGTATTTACTTAGTTTTTGGTATTTCTGAAGACAGAGAGCCTGAAGACACTCATAAACCATACATCCCTCAGCTAAGAGAGAAGCTAAAAGAAACTTACTCACCTAGCTATAACTTCAGTTCAGAAGAATGCTGAGAGAAAGAACCAATAAAATTCAGAAGCCTGAATGGTATGGTCAAAACTTTGAATAAGGAGGCAGTTTTTTTTTTTTTTAAGAAATCTTGGAGCCAAGATGGCAGAGTGAAAGCAGGAACTTGCATGAGCTTGCGCCCCAACCACCTCCAATACCTGTAAAAAACAACTCTAAACAAATTTTAGAGCTATAGAACCCACAAAATGACAGAGTAAAATACATCTCCCACTGAAGGCAGCCTGGCAGGCTGACAGGAAGAAATCTTGAAGTTCATGGAACACACAAGTTCATAGTAAGTTATTTAATGCCTGTTGGAAAGAAAGAGACTAAAACTCTTCCAACATCTCTCAAATATACTCCCTTCTTTCCTTTGACACTGCCACCACTTTAGTGCAAGCCCTCATCACCTCACACCTGGATAATTTCAATAGCCCTCAGGTAGGTCTGCCTGCTTCAACTATCTCCTCACTATAGTCTTTCCTCCACTCAGTCACCAGCAGCGATTTTCCAGATGACAGATCTGATCATGTTACCTCCTTACTCTTCCTATTGCCTCCAGGATCAAATACAAAATGCTTTGGCATTCAAAGCTCTCCATAACCTAGCCCCTACTAGAAAGGTAGGCCTTTCCAGTCTTCTTACACCTTGCTCCTCAATGTGTACTTTTTGATCCAGTAACACTGGCTTCCTGGCTGCTCCATGAAGAAGACCCCCTCTCTCTTGGCTCTAGACACTCCCTTTGGCTGTCCCCCATACCTGGAATGACTTCTCTCTTCAAATCTAACTACTGACCTCCTTTATTGACTTCCTTTAAGTGCCAATTAAAATCCCACCTTCTACAGGAAGCCTTCCCCATCCCCTCAATTCCAATGCCTTCCCTTTGTTTGTTATTTTCTATTTATCCTGCTCATAGCTTGTTTTGTATTCATTTATTTGCATGTTGCCTCCCCCATTAGACTGTGAGCTCCTTGATGACTGTCTTTTGTCTTTTTTTTTTTTTTTGGTATACTTCAGTGCTTAGCACAGTGCTAAGTGATAAATGTTGATTGATTGATTGATTGAAACTGATTTACAGAATAGCTCCAGAACTTGGGAGGGGTCACATAAAGACACATAAAGACAATTCACTGAAATCATTGCCTGTAGGAGAGTTAGTCAAACACAAGGAGACAAGCAATTAACAGTTTTTCCAAAGACTCCCTGAATCAGATACCGGCTTAGACATTTTAAGTGATGAAGACTTGATATTCGGTATGTAACTCAACCACCAGTCCAAAAAGGCAGTGAGTACTGAACCCACAAGTAACACCTTTCCTGCCTAGGATTTCAGCTATAGAAATATTTTTGGTACAGAGACTGCCTACCAAACACAGTAACACAGCTGGACAGCCTGGACCCTGCAAGTTCAAGTTTGGGGATAGAAGACCATGGTGCTAATAAGGATGAAAAATGGTACCATCATACCACACTACCAACTAGTTCAAGCACAGGGACAGATAGATCAACAAATCATAAAAGACCCGGATCTATTCAAACTATAACCAAACTAACAAGATTTTATAGAGGAAACTGAAGAAGTGGTTCCACATAGAGCTAAATGGCAATGCTACTGTTTACTCAAGTAAGACATGCCTTACAAATAATTGCATATGTTCTTCTGTATATGTGCTACTTGCTGAATATTTGTGTACCATAGATACATTTGCATAATTTTGCCATTTGTCTATTTGCATGTTGTTTATTCATGGCCTGTTATTATGTATTTTTGTATTAGATATTGTACATATTTATACTTATGGATATGTCTTACTACTATGACTTGTATATAATACATATTGCATGTAATTTAAACCTCAAGTCACCAGAGAGCTTTCCAGAATTTGGGATGATGGACAATTTATGCTCAAATATATCCCAATTGTTTTACTAAATGTTTAATTTAGGGTATAATGTGAAGGAGCAGTCTTTAAAAGCCGAACGCCTTACAACAGAAACAACAATTAGATTTTAAGATAAATGTAAAAAATATGGCCACACCAGATAATCTCTTCATAAGGTACAACTTATTCCATTGAATGATTCAGAAAGGAAGCATCTCAACAGGATGAAGAATAACCTACAGGGGCTACATTGCTGAACAATTCCTCCCACCTCCACTTCCACCTCCAGCCAGACTATAGGACCCCAAGGCAATAATCCTGTACCTCTTTTTCCTCCTTGAGTACCTGAAGCCTTTTCCTCTGGGCATGGAGGATGGTGGTTAAGGGGAGTTTATTTATCTTTATTTGTTTTACAATTTCACTCTTTTTTTTTTAGTTGGCATTAACCTCTGGTATTTGCTACTCAGGGTGTACTTAGGAAAATATTTTTGGAAGGAGGCAACTGAGGAGAAGCATCCCCAGAGAAGAGATCAAGATGAATATAACATTGAGGTATTTTACCAGAAATCTCAACTTTGGCTGGGGGCTCAGAGTTAGCAAAAGAGAATTATAGATCCTTGGATACTACTTTCCAGAATAGAGAAGGAAACCCACCTGGACAATAAGGCCTGATCATCATGTCATCCCTTTAACATTGTAAAACATAAAATAAAGGAGTTAGACTCAATGATCTTTAATTTTTTTTTTTGCTTTTTTTTTGGAGGGCAGTTAGGATTAAGTGACTCACCCAAGGTCACACTACTAGGTTTTTGTGTGTGTGTGTGTGTGTGTGTGTGTGTGTGTAAGTGTCTGAGGCCGGATTTGGTCCTCCTGACTCCAGGGCTGATGCTCTACTCATTGTGCCACCTAGCCGCCCCTCAATGATCTTTAAATTATCTTCTAGCTCTATATTCTGTGATACTACTTAGAACCTGAAGTTTAAATATAAAGAATAGGCATACTCATCTGGAGCAGCTAGGGGGTACAGTGATTAGAGTGCTGGACCTAAAGTCAAGAAGATTCTTCTTCCTGAGTTCAAACCCAGCCTCAGACACTTACTAGCTGTGTGACCTTGGGGCAAGTCACTTAACCCTGCTTGCCTCAGTTTCCTCATCTGTAAAATGAGCTGGAGAAGGAAATAGCAAACCACTCCAGTATCTTTGCCAAGAAAACCCCAAATGGGATCACGAAGAGTCAGACACGACTGGAACTACTGAACAACAACATGATCATTTAGACTATAGCTCTACACAGGCAAATAAAGTGCTCTTATAAAAGATAAGATTTCAAAGAACATCTATTCTAGCTTCCTCGTTTTATGGATGTGAAAACTAAGGCCCAGAGAGGGAAAATTATTTCTCTAAGTTACAAGATCTGGAAATAAACTCCAGATTAATTTCTCTTTCTAATATATCAAGGTTGATAGTGATTTTCCAGTTGGCTATAGCCCCTATTTAATTAATAACAAATTTTATTTACCTATGATAATATTAGAAAATTGAAATCCAAAGATAGGTTACTGGAAGTAATCTGTTTAGCTAACAGATTCAACCTCTTCCCCCCGCCCCGTCTTAAATTAGAGCTGCTGACAAGGAATAAAATAAGTTGTGTTTCACTTTCTTTCCTTTCCCTCATTACCCTTCAAGGTAGAAACACTGGAGAGTAGTAAAATAGCTTAAATGTAGGTGAAGGAAGGAAAAGAAAGACAAGCAAGACACCAAAATAATGAACAACATGGAAAGTCTGTCTGACTTTGAAGATGATTTCCCTCCTCCCTCTCCCCTTTTCCTGGGAAATTCTTTTAAAAGTAGATGAAAGAACAGTATAGACACACACTTGAAGTATTGCCATAATTTTCTCTTCACCACTATCCTGTGATTATAGAGGGTTATTTAAATGTCAGTGTAGATTTTTTAAAAAATCTAGTTAATTACATCAGTGACTTCTAACATCAGTCTGTTTCTATTTTCTAGTTCTAAACTACAGCAGAAGTGTTACATCTTGTTAATCTATGTTACATCATGTTAATCTAATGCCTTAACAATATGCCTTCATTTATGGGGTCTGTGCTGGCATGGGGACCATGTAGCATCACTGTCCAAGTCCTTCAGCACAACCATAGCATTTTGGTGAAGGGACAGTGATTCCCTTGTTGGCAACTCAGAATAAGATGCCCTCAGAAAATACATGGCAATCTCATGGAGAAGAAAAAGTCTCCAAAAAAGGAAAGAATAATGAACACAGATCTCTAGCACAACATTTTTCCATTGTTCCCTGGTTTATACAAAGTTAGTTTAAACCTATCCTTGAATCTTTATTAGGAAGTCTACATTCTCTTTGGGGCTAGACTTTTAGATCCAGAATATTTATTAATTTTGGAAGTGTTATAGTACATGTTATCTCAAATAATTCTAGAAATCATTTCAAAACTTGAGCACATAGCATAGACATTCAATACCTTCTGGGCCTCAGTTTTCTCATCTGTAAAATGAGGGGGTTGGACTAAAGATGGTCTATAGCCAGATTTTAGTTCTAAAGCATATGACCCGATGTTTGTACTTTACTTCCAAGGTAGAAAGGTGATGGTGTCATGTCTCTTCCATTGTTTAGTAGGAAGAGAAGAAATACAAAGCCATCCAAAGTTTTACAGGACTTCAGACAACAGAAAGTTAGCCATACCTTTTGATATTTTCCAGTTAGGAAGGCCTCACTTGGGGGGCCATGCAGAATGAACCTACAAATCCAAGGTAAGGATCCTGAACAACAGTAGAGTAGTTGACCAATTTCAGGAGAACATAGATGAAAAGATACCCCCTCCATTCTGGGGGGCTGCTATCTTAGAACATACTATTTCCATGCATTCATTGTTAAATGAATGCAGCTCTTCTCCAAATATAGCTTCCCCCAGTTCCAACTACCTGAAGTGAAACCCTGCCGGTGTACTCTGGAAATCTCTTACAACTCATTTAAGATCCAGGTGCGATGGTCATACTATTTAGAATGCAGCTTTGAGAAACTGTTTCCTTTTTTGAGATTAATATAGAAGTTTTGCCTCTATGTCATTTTTCTTTTCCCAAATTAGCATTAAGCACACAATCGGAGGATGGATACCTTTACTCCAATTCAGAATTTAATGGGGGATTTCCCAAAGATAAATAAAGGAAATGCTATTTCAAAATTACATGGTATCCATTTCTCTTCAGAAGTAAATACCCCATGTAAGGGTAACGCCATCCCTTCCTTCCTAACACAGAAGCACAGTTTATTCAAAGCAGCCTGTTTCTTACCGAGCCCATACAATAGTTCCTTATAAGCTAAAAACATCTCTGTAGAGATACTATCTAATGATAGCATTAGATTGTAGTCAGATTTTCATTTATGAAAATCCTCTAAGCATTGCTTTCCTTACTAGCTAAGACACCACAAAGAATTCCTTTGTGAATATAAATTTATATGTAGAGAGAGAAAATGCATATACATATCTTCTTATATATATATGTACACATGTATATAAACACATATACATATGCATCCTTTGTCTTTACTTACCAATCGAGGCTGAGGACATGTGTGCTCTATTTCCTCCATGGTTTCTGAGGGAAGCTCATTGGAAAGGGATTTTGGGATACCTGTTTCTGACTCAGCATCAGTGGTGAGCACTGGCATGGCCAGTGAATGCTCCCGGCAGCTCTACTCCTTCTGTTGTTCTCCTTTCAGGCGGAAAATGTTTTCTTTGTCACATACTTCCCCCAAACCCCTTTCTTCTTTCTTCCTTCCCTGGAGGGACTAAAGGGTTTTGTTGTTTTGTGGTTTGGTTTTTGTTTTTTTTCCCTTCGCCTTCTTTCCAGGAGACGCAAGGCGGCAAGGCCTCACTTTATCACTATAACAACGAGCCGGCACTGAAGCAGCTGGTAGGGGATACAGTGGTCTCATTTGCATGATGCTCTCTGGTTGGCTACTGTCATCATAGTACCACTCCATTGGAAGTACGTGCTATATTGGCAGGGTGGCCGGGTGCACACAGCAGCAGAACTTGAGGCTTTTGTATCTCTCTTTTTTTAATTTGGTGGCAAAGGATTGTCAGTTTGGGTGAAAGGAGTATAGCTGCACTACATAGATAAGAAGAAACCATTCACTGAGATGCACAAAGCCACTCGCAGAATAAATACCAGAATGTCCCTTTCTGAAAGGAGAAATGGAACTGTGGCCTTGTATGGTCACAGGGGGTGTGCAGATGCATGCTCATTTGTACAGAAATTGCTGTCCTGTGATAGCCCAGAATCTGAACTCACTACTTACCAACACATTTAATAAGCACTTCCTACGTACTGAACACTTTGCTAGGTACTAGGGGAGATCTCTTATACCTTGGTAGGTAGCTAGACACATGCAGACAAATGCAATACACGAGCAAATTACATGAGAAGTACAATAGAGAAGTACAAAATAAAATGCCTTGCAATGTCCAAGATAGGAATTTTCACTGATTAGGGAAATCAAGGAAAAAATTAATGGAGGAGATGGCAGAATATAAGCTTAGAAAGTAGTTTAAAATACAGTACAGAGTATGTGGATAGGTGTTTTATGAAATAAAAATAGAAAGATACAGGGGCACCAGGCTGTGGAGAATTTGAATGCCATTCAGAGTTCATACTTTTTCTCAGAGAGAGAGAGAGAGAGAGGGAGAGAGGGAGGGAGGGAGGGAGAAAGAGAGTATTCCTTAAGTGTTTACTCAGTGCCAAGCACTATGTTAAGTTTTGGGAATAAAGATAAAAATAGGGGCAGCTAGGTGGAGCAGTGAATAGAGCACTGGCCCTGGAGTCAAGAGGACCTGAGTCCAAATCTGGCCTCAGACACTTGACAACTTACTAGCTATGTGTCCTTGGGCAAGTCACTTAACCACAATTGCCTTGCCTTTCCCCCCTCAAAACAAAACAAATAAAAATAAAGATAAAAGCATTTAACAGTCCTTGACCTCAAGGATTTTATACTTGAATAAGGCGAGATAACACATGTAGGGGGTGTTGGAAAGAGTTGGGAGGGAAGAGGAAAGATTATCCCAAATAGGGATAATGCAGCAGGTAAGGAGAAGGATGTATAATCCAGAAAGAATAAAAGTGAGTGAGTTGAATTGTGGTTGAGGAACTTCCTAAAATGGGCATGGAGGAAGAATCACCGGTAAAGAGGGGAACCTTTCCAGTGCTCCAGGGCAGAGGCTTCCCAGGGTGGCAATGAAAACCATGAGGTGAAGGGGATGGGAATGGACTTAAGAGCTATTGCAGAGATGAGAACAACAGGATTTAGAAATTAATCAAACATGAGAAATGAGGGAGAAAGAGGAATCAGAGATAGCACTAAGGTTTCAAACTTGGGAGACTGGATGAATGGTGGAGCCACCAACAGAAACAATGAAGTAAGATGAAAAAAGCATACTTAAAGACAAATAGATAATAAATTCAGTTTTGGATTTGTTGTATTTCAGGTGTTGGCGGACCATCTTGGTGGAGATGTCTTATAGGCAGTTGACACACTGATCTGGATCTCAGAAAAAAAGTCAGGACTAGAGATGTAGACTTGGGAGGCATCTCTATAGAGGTATTACTGTGGGAGTAAATGAGATTTACAAGAGACAAAGTGTAAGGAAAGGAGAGGAGGGGATAAGGGACAAGGAGAAGAATCAGAGAATCACAGGATTTAGAGCTGGAATGGATCTGAATGATCATCTAATCCAACCTTTTCATTTTATGGATTAAGAAACTGAGGTTCAGAAAGATTAAATGCTTTGCCTAAGCTCATATAAGTGGTAAGCAGTTGTTCTATGATTCAAATCCAGGTCCTATGACTCCAAATCTTCCATATCCTCAGCACCTAGAACAGTAGTGCCAAATCTTGTCATTTTTAGCTACACAGCATTTATCGTACATGTCCCCTTCTCTTCATTCATATATAGCCATCACCTTAGTTCAAGTCCTCATCACCTTTCTCTTTAACTATTGAAATGGTCTTCTAATTAGTCTCCACTTCAAATATCTTCTCACTCCAAAGGGGCTTCCACTCAGCTGCCAAAAGTGATTTTCCTACCAGGCAAAGACCAGCATCTCATGCCATAAGTTCTAGCATAAGTTCTAAATGGGTTTTTGGCTTAGACGTAAACGGTGCCATCAAAACAAATGAGAAAGACAAGGAATAAATTACCTTTTAGATCTATGAATATGGAAATAATTCATCACCAGTGAAGGAGAAGATCATAAAAGATAAAATGGGCAATTCTAATTACATAAAATCAAAAAGTTGTTTGTTGGTTTTTTTAAACAAACCAGACCAATGCAGCTAAAAATAGAGAAGTAGATATCTGGGGGGAAAAAATCTTTGCAGCAAATTTCTCTGATAAAGATTTCATTTCAGAGACATATAAAGAACTGATTCAAATTTATAAGAATAAAAGTCATTGTCCAATGAATAAATGGTAAAAGGATATGAGCAGGAATTTTTCGATGGAAGAAACCCAGTTTCAATAGCCTACTTTAAAAATGTCCCAAATTACCAATAATTAGAGAAATGCAAATTAAAGCAACTATAAGGTTTTACCTTACATCTATCAGATAGGAAATGCTGTCGAAAACGAAAATGACAAATTCTGGAGGAGCAATGGGAAAATGGATACATTTACACACTAGTTGATGTAGCTGTGAACTAAGTCATTCTGGAAAACAATTTGAACTATGTCCCTAACGCTATTAGACTGTGAGTACCCTTTGGTCCAACGCTACCACTGCTAGGTCTGTATCCCTAAGAATCAAAGAGAGAGGAAAAAGAACCATAAATACAAAAAGCATTATAATAGCTCTTTCTCTAGTGGCAAAGTAGACATTAAGAAAGTGCCCATCGATAGGGGAATGGCTGAACAAATGAAGGTATATGAATGTGTCAGACTACTATTTTACTGTAAGAAATGATGAAGGAAATGTTTTCAGAGAAACCTGTGAAGATTTGTATAGAGTGAAGTAAGCAGAACCAGGAGAACAATGTAAATAATTATAGCAAAAAATAAAAACAAGTACCTTTGAAAGACTTAATAACTGATTAACATAATGACTAAGTACAATTCTAGAGGATGCTACCCACTTCATGATAGAGAAGTGATGGATTCAGGGTACAGATGGAGACACATATTTTTTGGTTATGGATGATTTGGGAATTTGTTTTAGTTGACTATGTATATTTGTTATAAGGATTTTCTTTTTCATTTTCAATGGGGGTGGGGTGGGATAGAAAGGAGAGATAGAGGATTATTGTTAATTAAAAAAATAAATTATTTGTGTTTTTTTTTTTTTAAGTGCAGGGAAGGCACTAAGAGATGATGAAAATTAGGACATTAGAGTGAAGGGAGAGATGATTATGAGAGCAATCTGTTTAGGAAAACCAGAGGAGATGAGATAAAAATACATGTAGAAGGGTCAGCTTTATTAAGAAATAGGGTCACCTGTTTCTCAGAGAGTAAAGGAAGAGAGAATGAGGCATGATCATTAAGACTCCCAATTTTTTTCTATTGAGTTAGTTATTTAGTCTGACTTAAATATTACCCTGTACTAATTAACCAAATTTATTAATATTATAAAAATGAACATAAATACATTCCTAGACCTCTGGGTCTGAGATGGTGCTAGAAATGTTTTTGCCTAAATTAAAACTAGCTTAAATGACATAATAAAAAAAGCTTAAGTACAACATTTCATTCTATTCTGCTTGAGCAAAACAGTTATGACAGCAACATTTTTTTGCATAAATTAAAATTGCCCTTAGTTGGAATAAATTGTACTTATCAACATCAGCAGCTGTGTAGTCATGATGAAATTATTGTTATTATTACTTGTTAGTATTTATAAACACTTTTACTTTCTAAGTGCTTTACAATCACTTATTGTTTAATTATTATCTAATTATTTATTTACAAGCAATCTTACATGTAGTTCAGCTTAATCAAATCTCCAAATGCAGACTCCATCATACAGGAATAGTCAACATATTTTTCTCCCTCCCTCAAGGGGCTTAGGTCCACAGACATATGACTGAAAGGCAGTGTGAAAGAAAACCACATTTATCAAGGGATTTGAACATACTACAATAATTTTTTGTAGGTGAAGCAAACATTTAAAATGTCAATTTGTAAGTGATTTTGTGCCCTTGCCCAACCAATTTTCATGCACATCTTACTTTTTCAGTGGGAAAAAAATTCACAAAATTAAATAGTAAGAGAAAGCTATATGTTCTGATTGACCTGTTTTGATAATATTCATGAAGATGCTAAAGAGAAGTGTAGAGGATGTGGTGAATTTTGAGAATTTAGTTTTAAGGGTAGCAGTTCCATTCTAGTCCAAAATTGGACAGTACAAAGACAGAGTAGAATAGTAGAACAGAGTAAGAGACTGTGAATCCAGTCACCGCAGGATTTATTTAGAACAGGGGTCCTTAACTTTTTTGGAGAGAGATCATGGGTATCTTTGTCAGTCTATTGAAACCTGCGGACCCTTTCTTGGAATAGTTTTTACATGTATAACATAAAATACAAAGAATTACAAAGGAAAGCAATATACTGAGATACAGTTATCAAAAGACTTAAAAAAAAAGTTAATGGACCCCAGGTTAAGAAGCCCTGATTTAGAGATTTCTATTTTTCCCTCTATCTATTCTCCCTTTTCTCCTTCACAATCCACCTTACTGGGATTGCAGAATTGATTGTGTTTAAAGTGGGCACAGAGACAAAACCAGATTAGTCCTCTTCCTATGGGGCACTGCACTGATGAGGGTCTGGTGTTCCTGGATGGCCTTCCCAGGGTATATGTGCGTGCAGGTTGTCCCCCTGTACTGTGTATACTGAGTGATGCCAGGAGCTGCTTAAAGTTTTGGTAAAAGATAACACCAAAAAGTTCAACTGGGGATGAATCTGTTCCTTGAGGTCAGCAACAGCAAGAGCTGATTCCCTAATAATGTCCTCTGATCCACTCACCTCACAGTTGCCTGTGTAATGGGACTAAAAGAGAGATAATAACTACCCCCCAGAATTGTCCTTTTGTGGAATGCAGATACGGACACACAGGAAAAACCACCTAGAAAGAAACTAGGCTCCTCAGAGCCTCTCTAAACTTTGTGGCTGCTCAGGCAGAGAGGGATCTCATTTGGCTCTCTTGTTGTCCCTTCACTACCTTGTGTTCCCAAGGCTCCACTTCCCAGTCAGTCAGTCAGTCAGTCAGTCAAAAAATATTCACTTAAAAAAAAAAAGCATTCCCTGCTATTCCCCACACACAGCACTCTACCATCCTTTTCCGGGCACTTTGACAAGTTGACCCCTCTGCCTACAATTCTTTCCTTTCTTGCGCTGACTCTGACTCCTGACTTCTCTGGCTTTCTGCAAGTCCCAACTAAAATCCCACCTTCTATAGGAAACCTTTTTCTGATTCCTCCCTACCCCCTTAATGCTAGGGTCTTCCTTCTGTTGATTATCTCCAATGTATCCCTATACTTTATTTGTACACGTTGTCTCCCCTATTACAATGAGAGCAGGGACTGTCTTTTGTCTTTCTTGAATCCTCAGTGTTTAGCACAATGTCTGATGGATAGTGGGCACTTAATAAAAGTTATTCTGACAATGTACAGGCACTAAGTTAAGCGCTGGAGATAAAAGAAAGGCAAAAACATGTCCTTTATCTCAAGGAGCTTACTTTCTGATTCTAGTACCTTGCCTGCTGATTATAATATCCTCTTCTAATATCATCTTGCACATCCTTCTTTTGTGCCTTGGGTGCCCAGGGCCCAATTGTGATGATCCATCCTGGGCTGCTGGCCCCTATGTGGCACAAATTAGTTTCAAACCTTTCCATGTAACATCCCCATCTAAATTTAGTGTCCCTCAGATGTGATAATAGGTTACTGTGTCACCCCTTCCCCAAAACATGGAGTATTTTGATAGGAGATTTCTGGAGGCAATGTTTTGACCCTAAGAGTGAATCTGATGGCAAGAATTTCAGGTACTCTGGTACATCAGTGGTGATGTCTTTCTGGGGAGATGAAACATATGATAGCTTTCAAATCATACTATCTTGCTGGTTGTTTACTCATAGGAACACCTGGGATTTTCTAGGCTTACCTAGCTATTATTAAGGAACAACTCCAATAACATGTCCTTAAATTACACTGTTCATATGTCTATTGATCATTTGCATTTATAAGATGTGATTGAAAAATAACAAGATTGATTTTTAAAAATAAGTTTTTATTGATGTCATTTGTTTTTTACATCACCATAATTTTCTCCAGTATCCCTCTCCCTCTTCTTTCCAGAGAGGCATCCTATGTATCAAATAGTATTTTTTTAAAGATTAAAAAAAGAAAAAGGAACAAAAAAAAAATCTCCAAAACTAATCAATATATCAAAAAAGTCTGAAAATATTTGCACTGTGTAAGACATGTATTAAAGGTGTTTTCTCATATCTCTTCTTTCTAGCTATGCTTGTAATTTTACAACATTCATTTTGTGCATATTTTTCTTTTCTTCTACATTGTTGTAATCATTATGTATATTGTTTTCTTGGCTCTACTTGCTTCATTCTGCACCAGTTCATGTAGCTCTTTCCATGCTTCTCTGTATTCATTCCATTCATTGTTTTTTACTGCACAGTAAAATTAGACTATATTCAAGTACAACAGATTATTTAGTCATCTCCAATTTAATGAGCAATTACTTTTTTCCAATTCTTTTAGCTAACAAAAAGTGTTGCTATAAATGTTTCATTTTATCAATGGCCTTTTTGGGGCACAAGAAGAGTGATGGAATCTCTGAGTCAATGGACATTTTAGTCACCTTATTTACATAATTCCAAACTGCTTTCCAAAATGATCATACTGATTCACAGCTCTACCAAGGATGCACTAATGTGCTTATATTTCCACAACCCCTCCTACATGGACTATTCTCATAATTTATCATCTTACTAAGACTGATTGTTAATTGAGCACATTTCCACTTATAAATAGGGATTATCCTTCATAGAGACCTAAGGCTATGCATTTATTCAAATTACATAATCATTGCTCACAACTCTTCAATAGCTTCTCTTCTAGAAATGCCTTCTAGAACATAAACTCTAGACAACTAGGCATAGTTACATCTCTCACCTTAAAAAAACAAACCCCAAAATAAAAAACCAAAAACCTTAAAGAGCAGTATTAAGCCTGTTTACCCCCATTAAAATCCGTCTTTATCTATTCCTGTAGCCTGAATCAAGAAAGGGCACAGCATCCTAGTCTGTGACATACTGACACATTAGCCCAGAGGACCCAGCAGTTATAAGAAGTGACATTTTGGATTTCTGAATCATCAGCGGCTTTATACATATGTTCATGTGAATGCCATATCAGCATCTCAACTTCAAAGTGTCCAGAAGTAAACTAATCACTTTCCTCTCCTCCTGTTTTTCATATTTCTACTGATCATACCTCCATTGTCGTGGTCCACTATGCTAAAAACCTCAGATTCCTATCACCCACCACATCCAATTTGTGACTAAATTCTATTGATTTGATCTCTACAGTTCTCACCTGTATCTTCCTTTTCATTCATATTGCACCATCCTGTTCAGGTTCTCATAATTTCTTTCCTGAGCTATTGCAATACCTTCCTAATTGATCTTATAGGCTCCATGCTCTCCTCTTTCTGGACTTTTCTGCACATAGCTGCCAAATTAATATCACCAAGACTAAGGTCTAAATAACCATGTGGCTCCTCTGTTTACAAAATCTCAGCGTCTTTCTCTCCCGCTCCTGGGATAAAACACAAATTCCATAGCCTGGCACTTAGAGCTCTCTACAATCTGGCTGTCAGGCAATCAACATTTATCAAATGCCTACCAAGTACCAGGCACTGTGCTAAGTGCCAGAGATATAAAAAGGCAACAGACAATCCCTACCTTCAAGGAATTCACAATCTAATAAAGGAGACAACAAGCAAAAAATATATCTACCAAGCAAGGTACATGCAGGATAAATAGGAAATACTGTATTTTACTGCATAATCATCACAGATTTAATCACACAGAGGTATGACCGTTCTGTGAAACTTTAAAAACATTGTGCCTGTATTACTTAAAAATCATTTATTACTAAACTGTCTTTGGTACAATATTACAATGCACAGAACACTCATAAATATATGTTAAGATTGAATACTGACAATGCACATGTGCTGAGAATTCTAGCCTCCTGACTTGCAATGCACAAGAGATAAATGTATATCCATATGTCACTCAGGAATACATTGCTGCTCTGTTTACCTTTTAAGTGACATGACAAGCAGAATTATACCACATGACTATTACATGATGCAAGGTTATAAACCAAATTTTGGACTAAAAAAAAATACAGGGTGCAATGATTATGTGATGAGATACAGTAATTAACAGTGGGAAGACGCCAGAATTAAGAATGAAATTGGTTGGAAAGTCTTCTTGTAGAAGATGAAATTTTAGTGGAGATTTAACAGAAATCAGAGAAGCCAGCAGGTGAAGATGAGGATGGAAAGAATTCCAGGCTTGGGAAGAGCCTGAGGAAATGCCCAGAGCCAGGAGATGGAGTGTTTTGTTCATGAAACAGTAAGGAGGCCACTGTCTTTGGACTGAAGAGTGCGTAGTGGGGAATAAGGTATAAGAAGACTGGAAAGGTAAGAGGGGGCTTATTTATGAAGGGTTTTGAATGACGAACAGAAGATTTTGTATTTTATCCTGAAGGCAATTGGGAATCACTGGAGTTCACTGTGCAGAGAAGTGGCATAGTCAGAACTATGCTTTAGGAAAATCACTTAAGTGACTAAATGGAGGATGGATTGGAGTTGGGAGAGATTTAAGGTAGACCCGCCAGCAGGTTATAGCAATAATCCTGGCAATGCCACCACTAGAGTGGTGGCAAGTGTCAGACAAGAGAAGGGAGCATATTAGAGAGATGTTGCAAAGGGGAAATCAAAAGGCCTTGAAAAACAGATTAGATGGGGAGGGTTGAGAGACAGTGAGGAATTGAGGATGACACCAAGGTTGTGAGCCTCCTACTGTAAGATACTGCCTTGTTTTAATATGGACATATTATTTACCAAAAAGGGCAGGAAAAGGACATTTGTGTAAGAAACACAGAAAATCTCCTTGAGAAGAAACACAGGAGAAGGCAGGAATAGAAGTGTTCCTAGAGAGGCAAAAGTACTTATTGATAGTTAAGATAGCTATAATACATTGTTTCCCAGAAGTTAATTCATAAATTACTGCTTTTAAGACTGAGGTTTATACCTAGGATACTCTGAATGAAAGAACTTTTGGGGGACTATGGAACAATTGTATATTGATTGTCATATCTGACAGAAGTGTAGATTTGTGTATTTTCAACCCATACAATGTACCATCATTCCCCTAGCATCCTTCTTATTTCCTTAGCACCCCAAAATTTATAAAAAATATTTCTCTATTATTATTTTGCTATAAATTGAAGTGTGAAACAAAAGACCCACTTCCTTATCTTAGGAATTTGTCATGATCCTGATTATTTTTTAAAAAATGAATTCCTGAATAAAGGCAGATGGCTTTAGTATAAAATCTTTCATGTTACTATGCTAATTTGGTATGGCAAAGAAACTATCAAACTGTATTTAAAAAATATACTCTGGAAAAAAAGTATCACATGGTTAATGTCACCCTAATTCTTGTAGCCTTTCCTTGGTAATTAAATTTCCCTTTCTTCTCTCTCCTTACCCTACACATGGAGGTTATTAAAGTCATTCTCAAGAGAACTAATTTAAAATGTGATTACTCTAGCACAGTGACCCTAATTTGTTATTCATTTAAAAAAAAACACTAGCAGTGCTCTGATTTTATTGCATTTTGAGTTTCTTATACCATACTCTAACTAGGCACTGATTGCCTCTTTAATTAATAGACTATGGAGGTAGGGCATTTCTTTATTAAACATGGAACAGAATATGAAATCTTGTGAGCACTCGGCAGCATTTATTTACATAAGTCATATTGATGGGGTTGATTCAGTGGCAAAGAGGGAAAGAAGGAAATTTGGAGGTTATCTGCCAAAGAGGCAATTTCCTTTGTTAAAACAGTCAATTCTGGTATGAATAACACTGGGTCCACCATGTAATTATTAAGTAGAGGCCTTTATGTTTAATTTGTATTCTCTATCTCACCTCCATTGGGAAATTTTATATTCATTGGATGATGTTCATGGGTCATATTTTATATTCATTGTCAATTTGGTATTCATGTGATATTCTTGAGTCCTGTTCTGATAAAGAGGGAAGAAAAGGGTGAGAGATAAAGATGTTACAATTGTATGTTAAATGAGAGCAGACAATACTAAGTCTTTATTGTGCATATTTGTGTGAATGTGTATTGGTAGGGTGTGGTACAGATGTTAAAGCTGAAGGAAGGGGACAGCAGTAACTGAAAAAACTTTGAAGTGATTACTAGGTCCTGACTTTATTTCTCTCCAGTCATTGTTAGAGGTGGAAGAGGAAGGGTGTTGGGAGATGGAATGGGGTTTTCAACAGACCTACTAAGAGAATGATTTCAAAGTTTAAGCAGTTTTCAGTTCAATAGGAATCATTTCTACCAGGACTCCTAATCCTAAGTCTAAGATGACTTTACAGTCACTGTTGGCACACTGGGAAATGACTATATAATGACTCAGGTATTCTGCCTGAAAACTCTGGCCCATGGACTTTGGGCTGGAAGAGATTGTAGAGATCAACTAATTCAGGGCTTTTTAAACTACTATCTATTCTATTAGCTTGCTGTGGGTTTTTAAAAACATTTTGATAACTGCATTTCAATATAATTGATTTCCTTTGTAACCCTATTTTATTTTATACATTTAAAACATTATTTTGAGAAGGGGGTCAAAGGTTTCAACAGACCACCAAAGGGATCCATGACACAAGAAAAGCTTAACCCCTGAACTAGTACAACCTTCTCATTTTACAGATGAGAAAACTTAGGTGCAGGGAGGTTAAGTGATAGTCATAGTCAATAAGTGAGTCATAGTCAATAAGTGAGAGGAGTGAGATTTGAACCTTGGTCCACTAAATCCAGAACCCTTTATCTTTATTCTGATCTTTTAATACTTTTAGTTCTGATAGTATTTATTGTCTATATCGATCATTTGGCATTAACCTTTACTTTTTGTATTATTTTGTTGAACTGTATTTCATGTGTTACTGTTTATCTTTGCAGATGTTTGTCTCCTATCACCAACTAGCTAATAGAAGATAAAGTTCCTGTAGAATAGAGACCCCATTTATATTCCCTTGTATTCCCCCACATGACCTCATACAATACCTTACACATAGTAATTACTCTAAAAAAATGTGTAGATCGATTGATTGATTACTACTTTGTCCAGTGATGGCCTAGCTCTATCTTCTTCCTGGTTCTCATTAGCTCAGTGATGCCATTATTCCAAAATGAAAACCAGAGGTGAATTGCTATAGTAGGAGGTGAGAAGGAAGGAAATAGAAAATCTGTTCTCCAAAGCTAATATGAGTTCTTTGTGGGGGAGGTAGTATAATCTATTTTTTCCTTATTCCTTTTCTCCCAGTACTTACTATTATATGAAGGACTCAGAAAGTACATTCTCTGCTCCTGCCAAACCAGTCTACTCCATGTTCTTCAAATATACTATATATAGACCTGTCTTTATGGTTTGCCTGGAATTTCATGCTTTTTTTTCCCTCTCTTATTTCTTTCCTCTTACAGAAGTCATCATGACGGGACCTTGTCTTTTGTCTTTTTATACCCTTCACGTAGTAGGCGTTCATCAAATATTTACCAATTGTTTACTTGAAAAAAGCAATATGGGGTAGTCTATAGAGTATTAGGTTAAGACATATAAACTATGGCAGACTTTGAGCAAATCACTTAACTTCTCAATGCCCTAGTCAATTCTCAAAAGTCGTAAATTGTAAAGCCAGTACTGGCCTACTTTGGTAGAGGGAGTCTCCTCATCCTGGGCTCCTATAACAAAGAAATCACAGGTCCAGTGCAAACAAAAAAACAAAATAAAAAACAACAAAAAACAAAGAAAACATTTCCCAAGCTCTTACTTTGTTTTTTATCTATGAGAAAATAAAAATGTAAAAAGATATGTTGCTATCTCTACTAGATTTATTTCTATTCATCCATCCATTCATTCTTTTGTTTATGCATTTGTTTATTTATTTTAGAGGGAGGGCAAAAGGGATATGAGAGTATGAATTTATAATTCAGAGAACAAAAAGATTTTTTTCTTTCATGCCCTGAGAAGGTCAATGGGGTAGGAGAGGATCAGAGAGTTAAAAGTTCTGGTATTTTTACAACATATGGATCCATTGTGGGAATAGAGCAAAATTGCTTAATTTTATGCTAGTTCCCACTTTAAGTGGGAGTTAGTTCCAGGGCATTAAAAGCTAAATCAGAAAAATAATAAGTAGAACAGTTCTGCTTCTCTCCTAATGACTAGCACTAGGAAGAGCAGGGGAAAGAAAACCAGTGTTCATAGAGCCCTCCTAGCGCTAGCCAGCTTCTTGTTCCACAGCATTTTGTATTCTTGTGGGACAATTTAGTGAGGAATCTGAGGAAGGAGAGGTTGTCCAACTGCCAGTTTCTTTTTCTGAGCACCCACCCGAAAGGGAATAGAGAGAGGGACTAAATTTATGATTTCATTCATGTAAAGATATATGAGTCCTATAACACACCACTTATCATGGTGGTTAGAAGACTGATGAGAGTCAGGAAAATGGGAATTCAATTCCTGTGTCAGATACATAATATGAGAATAAGAAAATCCCTTAATCTCTTAGCGCCCCAGGCAATCTCTAAAATTTGGAGTTGCAGAACCATTGCTGATTTGCATTGATAAAAGGAGTCTCCATTAGGACTTCCTTATACCTACAAAATTACAGGTCTGGGCTCCACCCCCAACCTCATCCTTTACCTCCTACCCTTCAAAAAGGTATAAATAATCTTGGTCCAGTAGAATAGATGATGATGAAATAGATTTCTTTCCTTCAGGGGAGAGGGGGTGGACCATGGGTATGAAATGATGTGTATAATGTCAGCCTTTGTCATTATGTTGTTGGTTTTGTCTGTTTGTTACAACAGAGGGTTTTATGGGTGGTAAAGGTGGCAGAGGAATATCTAGAAATGAATGTGGTATAAAAAAACCAAATTAACTTTAAAAATTCTAGTTTAAATCACAGGAACATAAAGAAAGAACTTTTTATAGCAGGAGTCTTGTGATTCCAACACTCAACTTCTCTGTACACCCTATGTTCCAGCCTTATTAACCAACTTTAAGACATGTCAATATCTTTCCTGCACAGTACTATGGTTTCATATGCCTGAAATGTCTTCCCACAAACCCTTCTTTTGTTGAAATCCTAACTATCCTTTAAAATCCAAATGCCCCTTCCACCATATTGCCTTCCCTGATCCCTGAGTCTTTCCTTTTGTCTCTCTAAACCAGCAGTTCTCAACCTGTGGGTCACGAGCCCTTTGGGTGGGTGGGTGGGGGTCAAATGACCCTTTCACAGGGGTCGCCTAAGACCATTGGAAAACACATATTTCCGATGGTCTTAGGAATCGAGACATCGCTCCTCTATCTGTCTCCACCCAGATGCAGATAGTCCACATATGAGTATTAAAGGATTGTGGCATTAGGAAGGTTGAGAACCACTGCTCTAAACCATTGTTCCAGAAAATTTTAGATTATTTTTCCATACTACGTGAATTTCTTAGCACCAATTTTTAGAAAATCAGGTTAACTGATATCTAGGGCAAAATGATTAGATAGACCAGGGGTGGGGAATTTGAGGCCTCAAGGCTTCGTGTGACCTTCTAAGTCCTGGGGTATGACCTTTTGACTGAGTCCAAATTTTGCAGAACAAATTATTTTATTAAGGGGATTTGTTCTGTGATGTTTGGATTCAATCGAAGGGCTGCACTTGAAGACCTAGAGGGTCACACGTGTCCTTGAAGCCCCAGGTTCCCATCCCTGAGCTAAACACACATAGGATAATTTATATCAGATTGTAAGAGATAGCAAAGGGTTAAGTTTCCATAGGCTCCAGAAGGAGGTAACAAAACTTAAACACTAGCCTTCTTCTCATTGGTTGCCCCTCCCCCCCAATTTGGTGTGTAGATATGCACTAGTAAGGGATTGAAGGGTGTTTCCTTCTGATTGGGTAGAAGGGTCAAATGAATAATTTTGATAATAAAGGATTGTCAATTGTAACTCTCATTGGCTGTCTCCAAATTTGGTGCATAATGAGGGATTGGAAAACACTGTCCTCTGATGGGATACTAATTCACGAATAATTATGGTAATGAAGGATTGAGATTGCTTTGCACAGATCAGTTTGAGATTATAAACCCACCTGACCAACCAACGGTGAGACAGGACAGGGGAGTGGGCCGAGTTAGGATTAGGATAACAAAAACATGAGAGCTTCTGCAATTTGTACTCCCCAGCTGATGCCCCTTAAATGAGGAGGGTTGTGCCCTTTCTCACAAGAAAGAAGAAAGACCTTTTCTGTTTTAGGATTCAGACTCTGATTTTGAAGATCTGGCAGTGGTTTCTATCCCACACAAAAATAATAAGTCACCTTTCTTGTGGTGGGTTGGAATCACACAATAATCCTAATTATAATGCCATTGTGTTCCTGTATTGTGGCTTCTTAGCTATCTATTATAAAGTAGTGTAAGCTCCTTGAGGGCAGGGACTGCTTTGTGTTTTGTCTTTTTATTCCCCCAGAATCTGGAATAGCGCTTTGCACAAAGTAAGTGCTTAATAATTTTTTTAATCATTAAAACAAAGTGCTGTAAAATTAGGAAGATGAGAAGTAAGAAAACTCAGAATCATAAAATATTGGAATGAAAAATTGATTACCTAGTTTAGAGGTTCTGAACCTTTTTTTGTGTCATAGACCCCTGTGGCAGTCTGATGAAACCTATGGATACCTCAGAATATTAGAAAAAAAAAAACCCCATAATTGAAGGAAGTGCTAAATTTCATTTAAAAGTTAATGGAAAGTAAGATGTATTTTTTTCCTATCTAAGTTCAAAGACACTCTATAATCTATCCATGGAACGCTTGGAAGTCTGTGGATCCCAGGTGAAGAACTCCTGATCTATTCCAATTCTCTCATTGACTACTGTTTGCAGTACAGAACCAAGTTAATCAACCCCAATCCTAAAATAAAACAAGACAGAAACATTTTTTAAAATGAGCAAAATAAAACACTTCTATGATAGAAATAACAGATACAGTAAATGTTTATCTGAAAATGTGTAGGTGTGATAATCTTTAATGGATCTCATTAGCTGTAGTTTAAGCCAGCTGTCTCTATCCATTCTCTGAAGTTTTCTATCATTTTGAACCAGAATTTGAAAAGCATTGTCCTAATTAACTTTCATCTCATTTCTTCAGTGACTCCCTATTACTTCCCAAATAAAATCCAGACTTCATTGTCTGTCATTCAAGGTTTTTCACCTTACCTTACCAACCTTCATTCATACTGATCAGCTCTATATACCCTATGTTCCAGCCTTACTAGACTATTTTAAAACATGATAAAAGGTCTGATGCTTCTGTGCCTTTCTATGCCTAGAATGCCTTCCCTCAAGCTCTTCAAACTTGTCACCTGTTGAAGTTCTAGGCATCCTTTAACATCCAAATGTCACCTCTTCTATGTTGCTGTCCTCAATCCTCTGGTTAGGGGAATATTTTTGGATATCTCACATAATTTTGTTTTTTCAATTGTTTAATGTAATTATCATGTAATGCGTCATTTAGTAGTGTGAGTTAATTTTGTTGACTTCTTTCCTTACTAGACTATAAGCTTTATGAAGGTAGGAACTAGTTTATATTTTCTATCTTTCCCTCTGTATATGGTAGGCATAAAAAATTCCTTGAATAAATGAAGTGGACTAATAATAGTCTGTCATCCCCATTTGACAGATAAAATGAAGCACAGAAAGTCATAAAAACTAATTTGGCAGGATAAGTCATGAAATAAGGGGTGAGAGGGAGGTATCTATTTAAAAATTTTGTTTTGTTTTGTTTTTTGGGAGGTCTCTATTTAGAAAAGGCATAGGGTCTCTTTCTTAAAAAGTTATTCGGAGTCCAGAATTTATGCCTATGACACTAGGGGCAAAAAAGGTGAAATTTTTCCCAATGTCACCCACCGATCCCTGTAATAACTAGTGTGACATGAAGGCTCCCCTAACTCTTTTACCAAAACAGATGAAAAATTTTCAACATTCAAACATACCGGAATTAAAGAAAAAATGAAGTCAACAGGAATGACTCAACTTTTTAGGGTCTAGCAAACATTTTACTGAAATGCCTAGTACTCAGGGACTCTTCTTTATTTCTACTATCAGTCAAACACAGATCTTCATCACTACATGTCTGGATGACTGTGACTCTTAAGCTACTGAAATCCAATTGGGTGGAAGTATAGCTGAGAGTATGGGACTTACACCGGACAGCCCACCAAGTGCACGTACTTTACACAGAAGGCAGTAATTAGATCAGGAGTGAACAACTTTTCAAAAGCAATATTATAAGGTTCTGACCCCTGTTCTTCTCTAAGCCATGACTAGGCTCTGCCTTTTATAGGATGAAGGGTGTGGCCGACTTTATATAGATTTAGAGGAATTTAAAGGGCATGGAAAGACTTCTCTATCCCTAGATATCTACCAAAATTCTAACACGAGATTCATTGGGGTCACTCTGTCCAGTTTTAAAAATGGTACCTCTACCTACTAAAAGAATCTCTTTGTTAGGTTCTGGCAACCTCAAAGCTTGGACCCTGAAGAAATGTCTTTGTGAGGGTTCTGCGTATTCCTTAACAGTGATATTTTTTCATTTTATATATTGATAAGCATTTATTAAAATATTTCTCTATTGCTATCTGGTTTAGATATAACAGTAAGTGGGGAAAGAAATGTTGGCCTAAATTCAGCTTTCATTTCATTATTTATCTAAAGTAAAATAGTTTACTTTTAGTACAAATAGAACTATGAAACATTAATCTTTTATATTCACAAAATACTGTACTATTAACTTTAAAACTATTTTGATAGTCTCTTAGAAAAAGAAGCACCCACATTATGAGAGACATTCATATTACCTTGCGTGATAATTTGGGGGTGTAAATGTCCCCCATCTCCTCTTCTGTCTTGCATTCCTGGCAGCCTACCATCTCCACAGCTGGATTGGTCCACTTCCCCTTTCTCAGGACCCTTTTGATTTCTCTGCTTCAAGCAATGAAATTCTTGTCTTTTGTATGGAAAGCAGCTGACCAAAGGTTATGCTCATGTATGTCCAAAGAGAGCTTAAAGATGAGTTCAGAGAAGCTATCAAAGTTAAAAACAATGAATAAATTAAGCTCAAAGTTGTATGTACTACACTTTAACCTAAAGTCTTCAATCTCTTCTATAACGTGGTTCATTTATACTTGCCGCACTCAGCCCAATAGCCTTGTTGTTATGCTGGGACTACAGTGAATGATTGTGCAGGGACAGGCAGCTAAAACTGTATTATTCTTTTTTTTGAGGGGGTCATTGTTTAATTTGCCCTGCCTCTCACTGGAGCTATGGCAACAAATTCTTTCTGATGAATAAACTGTGTCATTGTGGGCCAGCTCAACTACTTGTGCTGTTTGAATGACAAATATTCTTTTTCTCTTCCTTCCTTCCTTCCTTCCTTCCTTCCTTCCTTCCTTCCTTCCTTCCTTCCTTCCTTCCTTCCTTTCTTCCTCCCTCCCTCCCTCCCTCCCTTTCTTCCTTCCTTCCTTTTTTCCTCATAGCTAAAATGAAGACAAAGTATACCTATCTACTTTAAGGTTCAGATATTCCTTTAAATCTCTTGACATTACAAAAAAAATAGTAACTATTTTAAGGTTTGCAAAGAACTTTACATATGTTATCTTGTTTGCTTCTCATAACAAGCCACAGTACTTTGCACATAGTAAGTACATGATAAATATTTATTAACTGACTGACAAACCTATAAAGTAGGTGCTATTTATCCCCATTTGACAGAAGAAAGTGAGACCAAGGGAGGTCAAGTGACTTGTCCACAGTTACACTGCTAGTAAATATCTGAGGTTAGATTCAAATTTAGCACTTCCTAACTCTTATTTGTCATCTAGTGTCATGGTCTTAATCTCAAAGTGGTCTGGAGCTTTGATTTCTGGGAGCTGAAAGTCACAAAATATTTCAGCTCAGGATTAATGCTGGGAACCAACTTGATGAGCTCAGAATCTAAATTTATTAATTTTGTATGTATGTATCGCTAATGTACTTATTGTTCTTGCATAACATCCTTGTGTGAAGTGCGAGCAGCTCAAAACCTCAGTTTAGTTTTTAACTCATTTTCCTTTCACTTTCCACATCTCATCAGTTACTGAGTCCTAGTGCTGACGCCTTTATGATGCCTTCCAAATCTTCCTTCTCTTCTTTATTTCTACTATCAGTCAAACACAGATCTTCATCACTACATGTCTGGATGACTGTGACACTTAAGCTACTGAAATCCAATTGGGTGGAAGTATAGCTGAGAGTATGGGACTTACACCAGACAGCCTACCAAGTGCACGTGTAAATCTTGTGACATAGAACCAATATTAGTTGCCGCAGTTGTCTATAGATGAGTGGAGGCAAGAACAGATGGTTGAAGAAAGATTAAGAGAAGTAATACAAGCCAAAAAGCAGGTAATGATTCTACTTGCCTTAAGTTCCAGACAGGAGAAGGCACTTCCTGCTGTGGCAAAGGCAGAAGTTGAAGCTGTGCAGTGGAGTGCTCTATTGCACTGTGACTGAATCCTACACTTGGAATGGGGAAGTAGCTGGTTGTACCCAGAGCTCACTGCTCAATAGCCATGAATGCCTTACATGATGACTTTGGACATATGGGTCAAAAAAGAATCCTCAAGCTGGCAAGAAACCTGTTTTACTAGCCTAAGATGGCTGTAGATGTCGTCAAGAAGTGTGGAACTTCTTCCAGATGTGTACAAAGAAAAATACTACTTACTTGTTCTGCATTTTTTGGAGAATATAAGGACCAAAAAGTCTTTAGAATAGGTCTATCGATTTTTTTTTATCCCTAGAAGGAGATAGTAAAAATATGAATCACATCCTAATAATGACTGACCATTTCACCAGATACGCACAAGTATACCCAAACAGAAATTAAAAAAAAAAAACCACAACTCATCTACTATTGTTAAAATGTTATGGGAAAAGTGTTTTTCAGCATATATATAAATGTCCTGCATTTGTCCAGCATATATATAAATGATCCTCTCTCACCAAGGTTCAGGCTTTGAGAGCAAGCTACTCAAGAAATGTTGACCTTGGTAGGTATCAGAAAGTCTAGGACTATCCCTTACCATCCATTAGAGATGCACAGCTTGAATGTTTTAACCATATACTGATCAATATGTTAGGAACTTTGAGACCATAACAAAAGGCTCAGTGGACTCAACAATTCCACAACGAATGATGCTACAGGCTTTATATCATACTTGTTCATATTAGGGCAAGAATCACAACTATCTATTTACTTGGATTTTAGTACCTCAGGTGAATGAAGTGATGTAGCTACTCACACTCAACACGGCTCTCAGTTGAAAGAGAAACTGAGATATACCTACCAACTAACCACAGTTTCAGCTCAGAATACCTGTGACAAAAATAAAAAACGTTATGATGGCAGATTATAGTGTGAAGACCTTCAACAAGGAGACTATTTCAACTAGGACTATTCAGACTATTCAACAAGGAATTCTATTGAGAAACTTTGGTATTGAAGGAACTCACAAGTTAGTCATCCAATGGAAAATTAACCAATTCAAAATTATTGAGAGACTGGGCAACTTGCCTTGACAAAATAGCCCCAAAGAATGGAGGGGCTTAATTAGAACTATTTTCTGTAACCATCTATTACCTGTTGGCAAGTTAGTTGGACTTTTTCACAAGAAGGGGGAGAGAACTGATGGACACTCATTTAGAAAAAGGCTGAAAAAAAGAAACTCTACCAGCTGTACAAAGACTTTCTGACCTATATATAGTTACTTACAATGGTGCATCCAGTGAAGGAGACAGTGTGTATTTTTACAGGGCAGGAGATTGGAACCCAAAAGGAACTCCTTTCCGGCCCAGAACTGCTACAGTGACTTGTAGGGTATAGATTCAACCCACAGGGCTCTAATGTACTGAGAGCTAACCTGCTTTGGCTGCCAGCCCAGGTGTAGACACACAAGTCCTGCTGGTCAGCCCATATCAACTACTAACTAGCTTTAGTAAAGGACCCGGCTAAGTATAGGACCAGGCTAAGCTATAATGTTACAGGTAAACCTGAAGATACAGTCACACATGTCTCTAGGGGACAATGCTAGAGATTACCCATGTGAAGTGCATCTAATTGCATATTTACTGCTACACATGTAATTGTTGCATGTTTGAGTGTGCTTGTTTTTTTTTTCCTTTGCTATTATGTTTGACTATATTTTGTGTCATATTCATAGCAATGTCTGTTAATTGTTTTGTGTATACACTAGTGCTTATAGCTAAGTTGTGTTATATATAAATATGTAATGTTATCATAGCTAGCAAGCTTTGCTTTGTTAGTTAGACACACTTATTACTTTTGATTGACTATCATATGCTGTGGATACACATGCACTTTCAAAATGTTAACATGTTATATCTTAAGCAAGATGTTGCTATAGTTTCCTCCCAGTGTCATGTCTACTGCATGTACTGTTAGGGTGCATTTGTTTTATTTTAGGTACCAAAATACTTCAGTAAAATAACCTTATTGTTTAAAAGTGCTGATGTTTGTGTTTATGCTATGTAGTTATAAGTTTTGGGCTCCCCTCAGTTGATCTTTTCTTTGTCTTGACAAAGAGGAGGAATATATTTATTTCCATAAGAACAGTGAATACCCTCAACTGCCCAACACTATCAGTGAATGGACCAATTCTATATAAGTGAGCTTCCAAGCTAACTGCATCTGACCTCATTAAGCACCAAGCATCCTAGTTCTAATAATTTTGGAAGGAAATTTTCTTAAATGCATTGTATACTTTTCTCCCTTTTTAGAGGATACTGGACCTAATTTAACCTTTTTATGATATAGGATCATCACAAACATCCATTCCTATAATATTGAATACACAGGGGCTGATGAACTACTATGGGACTATTTGTCCCTACACTGAATACTTCCAGATTGCTTTTTTTGAGTTCTCATGTCTGCCTTTTATTTTTTTCTCTCTTGTCAGGCTGTCACATTTCTGCTGTCACTGTGCCTGCCTGTAACAGCCCTTTTTCTCATGTAGGTTGTGCTATTTCTTTCTTTTTCTTTTAAAAAAAAATAGTACTTTATTTTTTTTCCAACTACATGTAAAGTTTTCAACTTTAATTTTTTGTAAAATTTTGAGTTCCAATTTTTTTCTCCCATTCTCCCTCCCATCCCCACCTTCCCCAAGATAACAAGCAATATGATATAGGTTATACATGTGTAATCATGTAGACATATTTACACATTAGTCATGTTGTTAAAGAAGAAACAGAACAAAAGGGAAAAGTCATGGAAAAAAAGTGAAAATAGTATACTTTGGTCTGTATTCAGACTCCATGGTTCTTTCTCTGGATGTGGATAGCATTTTCCATTATGAGTCTTTTGGAATTGTCTTGAACTATATTGCTGAGAAGAGCTAAGTCATTCATAGTTGATCATCATGTAATGTTGCTGTTACTGTGTACAGTATTCTTCTGGTTCTGCTCACTTCACTCAGTGTTAGTTCATGTAAGTGTTCCCAGACTTTTCTAAAACCTGCTGGCCCGTCATTTCATATAGCACAATAGTATTCCATTACATTCATATACCACAACTTGTTTGGCCATTGACCAATTGATGGGCATCCCTTCAATTTCCAATTCTTTGCCACCACATAAAGAGCTGCTATAAATATTGTTGTATGTGTAGGTCCTTTTCCCTTTTTTATGATCTCTTTGGGATACAGATCTAGTAGTGGTATTGCTGGATCAAAGGGTATGTATGCACAGTTTGATTGCCCTTTGGGCATAATTCCAGATTGCTTTCCAGAATGGTTGGATCAGCTTACTATTCAACCAATAATGCCTTAGTGTCCCAATTTTCCCACGTCTTCTCCAACATTTATCATTTTCCTTTTCTGTCATATTAGTGTGATATAATCTGATAGGTGTGAGGTAGTAGCTCAGAGTTGTTTTAATGTGCATTTCCCTAATTAATAGTGATTTAGAGCATTTTTATATGACTATCTAGATAGCTTTAATTTATTCATCTGAAAACTGCCTATTCATAGCCTTTGACAATTTAGCAGTTGGGGAATGACTTGAGTTCTTATAAATTTGACTCAGTTCTTTATATATTTGAGAAATGAGGCCTTTACCAGAAATGTTGACTGTAATTCCTTCTAATCTTGGTTGCATTGCTTTTGTTTATGTAAAACCTTTTTATGTAATGTAATTGAAATGATCCATTTTGCATTTCATAATGTTTTCTGTCTCTTGTTTGATCACAAATGCTTCCCTTCTTCATAGCTCTTCAGGTAAATTATTCCTTGCTCTCTTAATTTGCTTATGGTATCACCCTTTATGTCTAAATCATGTACCCATTTTGACCTTATCTTGGTATACTATGTGAACGAAATGTTGGAATATGTCTAGCTTCAGCCATACTGTTTTCCAGTTTTTCCAACAGTTTTTGTCAAATAGTGAGTTCTTATACCAGAAGCTGGAGTCTGGGTTTTCTCAAATAGAGAATTGCATTACATACTATATGATTATATTATGTATTATATACTATATGAATGTATTATATACTATATTACTATAATCAATTACTATTGTGCGTACCTAATCTATTCCACTGATTTACCACTCTATTTCTTAGCTAATACTAAATAGTTTTGATGATTTCCACTTTATAATATAGTTTTAGATCTGATATGACCAGGCCACCTTCCTTTGCATTTTTTCATTAGTTCTCTTGATATTCTTGACCATTTGTTCTTCCAGATGAATTTTGTTATTATTTTTTCTAGCTCTACAAAAAAATATTTTTGCAGTTTGATTGGTATGGCATTAAATAAGTAAATTAATTTAGGTAGAATTTTTATTTTTATTAAATTAGCTGTGTCTACCCATAAACAATCAATATTTTTCCAATTGTTTAGATCTGCCTTTGTATGAAAAGTGTTTTGTAATCATGTTCATATAATTTCTGGGTTTGTCTTGGCAGGTAGACTCCCAAATATTTTATATCATCTACAGGTATTTTAAATGTAATTTCTCTTTCTATCTCTTGCTGCTGGGCTTTGTTAGTAATATGTAGAAATGCTGATAATTTATGTGTGCTTATTTTATATTCTACAACTTTGTTAATTATTTCAAGTAGTTTTTTACTTGATTCTCTAAGTATACCATTATATCATCTGCTAAGAGTGATAATTTTGCTTCCTCATTATCTATTCAAATTCCTTTAATTTCTTTTTTCTTCTCCTATTGCTAAAGCTAATCCTTCTAATACAATATTGAATACTAGTGGTGATAATGAGCATCCCTGTTTCACCCCTAATCTTATCGGGAAGGCTTTTTAGCTTATCCCCATTGTAGATAATGCTTGCTGATAGATTTTTATTTTAAGGAAATTTTTAAGGAAAGCTCCATTTATTCCTGTGCTCTCTAATGTTTTTTTTTTAATAGGAATGGGTGCTGTATTTTGTCAAAAGTCTTTTCTCCATCTACTGAAATAATTATATGATTTCTGTTGGCTTTGTTATTGATATGGTCAATTATGCTGATAGTTTTCCTAATATTGAACCAATCTTGTATTCCTGATATAAATCCTGCCTGGTCATAGTGTATTATCTTGGTGATAAATTGCTGTAATCTTTTTGCTAATTTTTAATTTTGTTAATTTTTAATTAAATTTTTTTTAAAAAATGAAAATATTAATTAGGGAAATTGGACTATAATTTTCTTTCTCTCTTTTGGCTCTTCCTGGCTTAAGTACCAACACCATACTTGTGTCATATAAGGAATTTGGTAGGATTCCTTCTTCATCTATTTTTCCAAATATGTTATATAGTATTGGAATTAATTGTTCTTTAAATATTTGATAGAATTAACTTGTAAATCCATCTGGCCATGGAGACTTTTTTTTTTTTTTGCTTTTTGGAGGGCAATTGGGGTTAAGTGACTCACCCAAAGTCACATGGCTAGTGTGTCAAGTGTCTGAGGCCACATTTGAACTCAGGTCCTCCTGACTCCAGGGTGCTCTATTCATTGCACCATCTAGCCACCCCAGAGATTTTTTTCTTAGGAAGTTCATTAATGTCAATTTCTTTTTCTAAAATGGGGTTAAGTACTTTATTTCCTCTTCTGTTAATCCAGGTAATTTATATATTCATCCATTTCACTTAAATTGTCAGATTTATTGGCACATAGCTGGGCAAAATAGCTCCTAATTATTGCTTTGATTTCCTCAGTTGAAGCATAATATATTCTGCTCTAGCCTTTTACCTTTACTCTGCTTGTGTCTCTCTGCTTCAAATGTGTTTCTTGTAAACAACATATTCGTAGGATTCTGGCTTTTAATCCTCTCTGCTATCCACTTCCATTTTATAGGAGAGTTCATGCCATTCACATCCATTGTTATGATTACTAACTATGCATTTACCTCCACCCTATTTTACAATTTATACTTCTCTGTCTGTCTCTCTGTTTCTCTGTCTCTGTTTCTGTCTCTGTCTCTGTCTCTCTCCTCTTTCACCCTGTCCCTTCTCATAGGTTTTTTGTTTCTGACCACTGTCTCTCTCAATCTGCTCTCCCTTCTATCATTCCTCACCTTTTCTTTTCCCTTTCTCCTCCTACTTCTCCATAGGATAAGATAGATTTCTGTACTCAACTGTGTGTGAATGTAATTTCCTCTTTGAGCTAAATCTGATGAGGGTAAGGTTCAAACAGTGCTCACCCACTCCCTTCTTTCTCTCTACTGTAATACATCTTTTGCATCTCATTCCATGATATAATTTACCCCATTCTGCCTCTCCCTTTCCTCTTCTCCCAGTACAATCCTTTTTTTCACCTCTTAATAATTTTTTTAATCATCACATTAAAATCAACTTATACCCACACCCTATGTCTATGTATACTCCTTTTAAATGCACTAATAGAGATACAATTCTCAAGAGTTACAAGTATCATCTTCCCATGTAGGGATGTAAACAGTTTAACCTTATTGAATAGCATGTTGTTATTTTTTTCTTTTCTGTTTACCTTTTTATGCTTCTCTTGAGTCTTGTATTTATTTATTTTTTTTTAAATTTTATTATAGTTTGCATCATTCATTTCCACAAGATT
>CM053588.1:160877199-160903034 GCA_028646515.1 Pseudochirops corinnae | reverse complement strand
TCCTCTCAATCTAATCCTCTCTTTCCTCACAGTTTCACCATTTGGAATATTATCCCTTCCTATTCAATTGATCTTATGCCCTCTATGGATTCATTTATACATATACTCAGACATGTGCTTGTTTGCATATGTAAACCCCGATGGAAATCATGAGGGTGTCTACAAACTTTGGACCTCTGTTGATCACCTTCCTTGGCCTTTGTTTTTTCTTCCAAGGTGGAGATTAATCTGGAGGCTCTGACCTCTGAATTCTGAGAGGTCAGGAGATCAAACCTCCGGTGACACTGGAATCTGGGACTTAGAATCAATGCTGAATTTTATAGTCAACCTAGTATCAATGCATGGAAGAATAAGGAATAACTTTTGAAATTGTCCTCTATAATTTGTTGGTCAGACACACTGTCAATAAAACTTTTCCATGATAGGCAGCAGTGATTCCACTAAGCATGGCAGCTGTGAGGACTAGGTATTTGTTGAAGGAAATCACAGCAGAATTAACTTTGGAATCAAGTCAACCACCCCCATAGCAATTATTTTAATGGATAGTTGTTCTTACTTAGTTTTTCATACTAATGAAAACCATAATTTAGATGTTTATAGGAAAAGGCCAACTGGGGACAAGAGATGCACCCTAGTGTTATGGAAAATGCCTGGACTGGGGACTCAGGAGACCCAGAGTTGAGTTCTGACTCTACCTCTAATTAGTTATGTTCAAGCTCTTTCACTGCTCTGGACCTCAGTGGTTTTATCAGTTGAATGATGGGGTTGGACTAGATCAGAGGTTCTTAAAATGGAGTCTATAGACCCTAAACAGATGGACAGATTTCAGGGGCCTGTGAACTTAGATGGGAAAAACTTAATTCTTTATTTTCATTAACCTCTAATTGAAACTTAGCATTTCTTTCAATTATTTAAAAAAATATTATTCTAAGATGGGACTCACAGAATTCACCAGACTGACAAAGGAGTCCAAGAACCTTTCCATTGTTAGCAACACCCACCCCTGCAGGCACGTGCATGTGCAAGAGGGTGTGTGTGTGTGTGTGTGTGTGTGTGTGTGTGTGTGTGTGTGTGCGCGCGCACGTGCATGCCTGCACATGCAAAACACACCTCTTTTCAATATTTGAATAGAAACATTCAATTTAGTGAACACTAATTCAACAAAAAAAAAATCATTTATTAAGCACTTATTAAATATGTGCCAGGTAATGTACTAGGAACTGGTGATATAAAGTAAAAAATTAAATAGCTTTTGCCTTCATGGAGCTTACATTCTATTAGCATGTTCTATAGGTTCAAGAAGTATTTATCCAGTTCCTTCACTATGGTTTATATCAAAAACTCAAGAAGTTCATATTTCACTAGAGTTAGGTAAATTTATTGGGATTCACACTGAGTCTTGATGGATTTTGAATGGTCCTGGCATTGGCTATACAGGTTTAGTTTCTTGTCAGAAAGTTAAGTTCTTATCAGGAGCTAAGAAAATTTCTTAGGGAAGGAAAACTTTTATAGAGAACTCATTATATAACATGCAATGTTCATAAAATCCTTCACATGATTATTGAAGATGGGCATATATTATAAAAAGGAGTCAATGAGCAGGAGGAGATTTTTTTCTGGTGTTGAAGAGAGGCTTCATGGCTGTGCCTTTATTATGACAACCAAACCAGGGTCGCCCATTTTTTATGGAGACAGATGCCTTGGGGAAGGTTATTGTGCCCACTCCAACTTTGTCAAAAAAGGAGGGTAAGTTAGAGTCCAAATCTAAATGCCTCCCAAAGTCACTTATTATTTCCAACAGTTGACTCTAGTGGGAAACAAAAAATTGTACCATGGTGAACTACAAACTGCTCACTATTGAAGCTGAGCTAAGAATTAGTGGCACCATTTAGAAGGAATGAAGCTCTCAATTACAGCATTAATGAACCATAAGAACTTAGTTTACTTTACGGCCATGTCTAGATCTTATCAGTGAACCATGCACAATGATTGTTTTTCTTTCTTTCTTTTCTCTCCATCCCTTCCTTCCTTCCTTCCTTTCTTCCTTCCTTCCTTCCTTCCTTCCCCAGGCAATTCATATAGCCCAAAAGAAGAATGTTCTTGCTTACATATCAACAAGAAGTTTGGAACCCATGGAAGAAATTGCCTGGGTAAAGTCATTATTTGTCCCTGAGGTATATGCAGCATCTGTAAGGAAGCAGAAAGTCTCTGGACGTGGACTTTCAGAGATTGGTAATAATTTCACATCACTATGGAGAAGAAGGCTTGCTATAAAGCCCTGTTAGTAAGTCAGCCAGGGAAAATGAGAACCAAAAATGCAATCTTCTGTTAATGGTGGCATAGCTGGACACAGGCCAACTGGAATGTTCAAAGTTGTGAGTAGTACCAGTGCATATACCCTGATGGAAATCATGAGGGTGTCTACAAACTTTGTAGGACTTCCTTGACTATATTATTGGGTGGGGCTTGATTTTACAATTGATTCATCTTCTTCACAGGGGAGTACTACTATTCTCAGGGCAGTAGATTGTTTCTCAAAGATGTACCACTTGGAATAGAACCAGAGAAAGAACAATATGGACAATTGGAAAGAATAATTTACACGATGACTACAGCACTGCAAAAGGAAACAACTGTTAAAATACTTCAGAAATATGATCAATGAAATAATCAATCACAATTCCAGAAGACTGATGATGATGTGATGAATCAAAGGTGCAGAATGAGACATACATTTTTTTGACACATCAGTGTATGAATTTGTTTTTCATTACTGTAGTTGCTTGTTACAAAGGAAGGAAAGTCTTTGGAAGAGGAGACCATTGAGGTGGAGAAAGGAAATGGAGGGGTGGTAATAGTGAAAATGATACTAAAAAACAGAAAGGATGTCATTAAATCATTAAAAACAAGAAATCATAGAGATTAGATCAGGGGTGGGGAACCTATAGCCTTGAGGTCACATGTGGCCCTTTAGGTCCTCAAGTACAGCCCTTTGACTGAATCCAAACTTCACAGAACAAATTCCTTTAATAAAAGGATTTCTTCTGTAAAACCTGGACTCAGTCAAAAGGCCACATCCAAGTCCTAGAAGGCCACATGGAGACTTGAGGCCCCAGATACTCCACCCTGGATTAGATGTTCTAAAGAGGACACAGACGAGCAAGGCAGTGTGGGAACTACCCTGTTAGAATTAGAGTATTCAGAAACATAAACTGTATGTGTTGAAGATTCAGAGTTTTATATGCAGTCCTCCATTTCTGTTTTTATTTGTGTTTGGAAATGTTCATTTTATTGTCAAATTCATAAAAATAAAAAAGCAAATTTATTTCCTTTTTAAAATTAAATTTTATTTTTAGTTCTCAATTCTCTCCCTCCACCACCTCCTCTTATGACTGAAAAGTCAAGAAATACAATAGCCATTATACATATGAAGTTAGCCAAACTGTATTTCTGAATTAGCCATGTTCTGAAATAAAAATGAGAAAAGGAAAGAGAAAAAAAATATGCTTCCATCTGTACTCTAAGTTCATCAGTTCTCCTTCTGGAGGTGGACAACATTTTTCATTGTGAAACCTTTGCAATAGTCATGAATCACTGAAGTCTTTCACAGTTGATTATCTCTCCAATATTGCTGTTACCATGTAAATTGTTCTCCTGGTTCTGTTCACTTCCCTCTGCATCAGTTCAAAAAAAGACATTTTAAAAAAGTAATGAGCTATCAGGTTCCACGTCCCAAGCTATCATCTGCCTGCCTCAACTAATGTGATTTTTTTTTCAGAATGTTATTAACATGCATAGGTTTCTCAATCATATTATCTACAACTAAGTTCTCAAGAGGATTTCAAAAGAGGGTTCAAAATTCAGTAACTATCCTACCTTACTGTCCAAAAAGCCAGTGGGTTTGTAAAGGGTAAAAATTAAGACATTAAAAAGTACTGATGCTGTCATACTGCACTTTCTGCAGGACTGAGTTTCATTCCTGCTAAAGGGAGATTTTTGCCAGGAATTATGATTGGAAACTGATTCTTTCAGGTATCCTATAAAATCTCCCCATATAGCTGACTAGCAAACATATTGGAAACTCAGCAAATGTCAGCTTTGAAGAATTGGGAACCACATCTACAAATGGAGAAACTGGGCCATCTAAGCATTATGGTAGACATAGAAACTGGGGAAGAAACTGGGGAAAATAAAGACCAACAGCTCCAAAATGAAAATGCAGAAATTGGGTCTGTCTAAAAAAAAGAAAAATGTATCTCCTGGTATGAAGTCCCTCACTGGCTTGAGATGACAATTATTCAATCCTCAGCATCTGAACTCAGTTACCTATGATCTACTACTATTAATGACCTGGAAAATTTAGTTAGTCTTTCATTTAAAAAAAATCTACATCTTGCTTTAAATCACTATTGATTCAAGAAATGCAAATCAGAACAACTTTGAGATACCACATCTCTCCAGCCAGATTGGCTAAAATGACAAAACAGGAAAATGACAAATGCTGGAGAGGATGTGGAAAAATTGGAACAGTAATGCATTGTTCATGGAGCTGTGAACTGATACAACCATTCTGGAGAGCAATCTGAAACTATGCCCAAAGGGCTATAACTAATTGCATACCCTTTGACCCAGTTATACCACTTCTGGGGTTGTATCCCAAAGAGATCATAGAAGTAGAAGGAAGACCCATAGGTACAAAAACATTTATTGCAGCTCTCTTTGTGGTGGCAAAAAACTGGAAATTAAGGGGATGCCCATCAATTGGGGAATGGCTAAACAAGTTGTGGTATATGAATGTAATGGAATACTATTGTGCTATAAGAAATGGGGAGGAGACAGTCTTCATATTCACCTGGAGAGCCTTATACAAACTGATGCTAAGTGAGAAGAGCAGAACCAGGAAAAATTTGTACACAATCACAGACACATTGTATGTATGATGACCAACTTTGATAAACTGGACTCTTCTCAGCAACGCACAGTTATAAGACAACTCTACAAGTCTCAGGATGGAAGGAGATACCTACATTCAGAGAAAGATCTAGAAAGAACAGAGTTTAAATGGAGACTGAAGCGATCTACATGCTAATGTTCTTTTCCATGTCGGGTTTTCTTTCTTTTTTCCCACGTTCACTTCATTGGTTACAACCCTTCTATACAACCAGACTAATGTCCAATGTGAAAATATTTGCAGATCCTATACTTGATTGCATGCCGCCACCAGGCGTGGGGAAGAGGGTGGGGAGAAAATTTGAAACTCAAGGGACTGTGGAACAGACTCTTGTAAACTAAAAGTAAATAAATAAATAAATTTTAAAAATATAAATAAAAATAAAAATTGAAAAAATCTACATCTACCATATCCTTATGATTTTCTTAGAAAATCTTAGATTTTCTAGGGCAGTCTCAATTTTAAGAAAAGAAAGTTTAAGTTTAAGAAGACTCTTGAAAATGGAATATCTCTTATCAGACATAGGTGTAGAGTGGATACTTTTTTTTTTTTGAGGACAATTGGGGTTAAGTGACTTGCCCAAGGTCACACAGCTAGGTTTTTGTGTTAAGTATCTGAGGCTGGATTTGAACGCGGGTCCTCCTGACTCCAGGGCCGCTGCTCTATTCACTGCACCACCTAGCCACTCGTGGAATGGATACTTTTTCAAACTGGATCAGGGTTTTGATTTGTTTTGCTTAACTGTTTCATTTGGGAGGGGGGTGTAATTTGGGAGATTAGGGTAGAGTCATTGGCAAGGGAAAACAATGTTAAAAAAAAAAGGTCTTCAAGAAAATTAAAAAAAAAAATTCTGTCACACCTTAAGTTGTTCCCCATATCTAGACTTCAAGCCTTCCTCACCTTTGCTTTTAAAAATTCAGCTCATGTCCTACATTATTTCTTGTTAGTTATGCTGTTATTCAGTTGTTTTTTGGTTGTATCTCATTTTCTGTGACCTCATTTAGGGTTTTCCTGGAAAAGACAATGAAATGATTTGCCTTTTCCTTCTCCAATTAATTTTATAAGTGAGGAAACTGAGGCAAAGAGGGTTAAGTGACTTGCTCAGGGTCACACTGTTAGAATTTGAGGGCAGATTTGGACTCGGGAAGATCAGTCTTTCTCAGTTCAAGCTTGGCATTCTATCTCCTGAGTCACCCAGTTGTCCTTATTAGTTATTCATTCCCAATTTTGTATTCCTAGGAAACAGATAAAAGCAAAAGAAATCATTCTCACTCAAACAGTCTACTAATATTTATTAAATATCTACTACATGTCATATACTGTGTTAAATGCAGTTAATAAAGAAGAAATAAAAAACAAAAATGGATTTGGATGAAAAACACCCAAAATTCAATGTCTTGGTTAGTTTTTTCTTGCTGAGTCAGAAGAAACCAAAACCTACAAATAAGTTTGTACTTGATAAGCTTATGAAACAGAAACTGCCATGTTAATTTAGAAATATCCTTGTCTCCTTTCATGCTGAGCTCCAAAAAAGAAAGATACGCAATTTGGTGGCAGCTTTCCAAACCATGAGCCACATGAATGATGACTAAGCAGAAGTATCAAAGAAAGAAAATATTGTCTGTATGGTGGCATCAGTTGCCCTTGCTGGGGTAAGAAAGAAGGGAACCATCTGCCATGTGGGTACGTTAAACATGGAACCGCTGTTCTTCACCATCAAGAATGATAAATGGCGTTATAAATATTCACATGAGAGTCATACAGAAAATAACCAAAGTCTAAGTATTGAAATACTATTGGAACAAACTTTTTTATAGCCTTGACTGATGGAAGGTCACCCTACTGAACCCTTGGAAAAGAAAGTTCTTGCCACCAAAGTCCTTGACACTGTCAAATGGGTCAACATCAGAAATTAACATGATTTTATCAGTGGAAGTGACTTTAAAGATCTTTTACAATCTGTTTTGCCCCCTGAGGACCATGGGACCTTTCCATCCAATTCTCAGCTGAAAACTCCTGTGTGTGGTCTCTCTCATTAGAATATGTGCTCCTTATGCAAGGAAATCGTTCCTGTGACACAGGAGAATTTACAACAAACAGCACTCCACTCTGGGTCAGGAAAGTGAGTTCAAATTCTATTTCACACTTAGCAGGCAGGTGGCCCCAAGCAAGTCATTTCACCTCCATTTGTCTTGGTTTGGTCATCCATAAAGTAACATATACTTCACAGGGTTTTGTTGAAGTTCAAAAGAAATAATACAGGTAAAGTGCTTTACAAATCTTAAAGCATTATATAAATGCTAGCTATTAATATCATCCTTATTTTTACTTCCCATTATCTTAGGTCCAACATCAAAACCAGTATGGGGATTGAGACACTGATTTACCTGACAGTGATATTACATACTTGTTTGCCTGTTGTCTAATAGATGATAAACTCCTGGAGGGCAGGGACTGTCTTTTTCCTCTTTTTTGTATGTTCTGCACACAGTACAGTGCTTGGCACATATTAGGTGCTTAAAAAATATTTATCGATTGAATTAATCAAGGTAACTCTCAGAAAGGCTGCTGATCTTCATCAGTAGAGGAAGTTTCTTCATCAGGCCTTTCCCACAGACCAATGGAAGCACAGGTCAAATACAAAAAAGACAACTAAAAGTCTGTGCCTGGCATTTTGCTAGGCTAGGAATACAAAAAACAAAATAGTTTCTTGTCCATAAAATGAAAGGGTTATATGTGATTATCTCTAAATGTCTTCCTAGGTCCTACAACCTACATTGGCCTGAGAAATGTGCTGTTGGCTGGCAAGGTGAACCTGAACTGTGACTAAGTGAGCATCATGGACATTCCTTCAACTAGTGCTGACAGTATATATCAGTTGGTGCTGGTTCCAAGGGTGCACAGATGCTTCAGACAGGAGAAAGAGAGAGACAGAAAAGAGAGAAGGAAGAGAGAAAAAAAGAGAGGGCGAGGAGAGAAAAGATAACAGAGAACTGAGAAGCCACAGAGGGGTGATGATGGGAGGTGGGGAGGGAGAAGGGAGAAAAGACGAGCTAAAAGAAGAGTTTGGAGAGAAGGCGGAGGAGGGTGAAGACAGGAGGAGAGAGAGAGGACTGAAAAGCCAGGAGAGATAAAAGAAGAGTCGGGAGAGAGAAGAAAGAGAAGGGAGAAGACAGGAACGAGAAAAGGGGAAAGTGGGAAGAAAAGGAGAAGACAAAGAAATAAAAGTGAAGAAGAAAAGCCAGAGACCAGACTCTCTCCCTCTCCTTAAAACAACCACCCCATCCGTCTAACAATAATGGTACCCCGTGAAAATAAGGAACCTGGCCACACTCAGTCTTCCATTGCGTGAAAAAAGCCCAAACACCCGTATAGGCAAGCCGGGTCCCCGCAAGCGCGTGCATGTGTGTGAAAAAAACGGATACTCGCGATGCTTCAAATACACTGTTCTTCTGCCCGCCCGCGCTTTATTTCAGAGAATTCAAATCTCAGAACCGGAAAGCCTTCCGGGTCTCTACCATTGCTATTCTAGGAGGATTCCGGTCCTCCCCTCCTGCCCTCCCCTTGACGATCTGCGCTTGCGTACACCTTGGTCTGACTTCTTTCAAGCCCCCGACCACTTTCTTTCTCTGCTCTCAACCCAGCCTGGTCTCCAGCGGGTCTCTAAGTGCTCCAGAGCGCGCCGAAACCCAGAGATACGAAGGAAGGAGGAGCTAGGGCGGGGACATGCCCGAGAAACAACCGGCGACATCGGCCTTCCGGGCGGAAGTAGGAAGCCCTCGGCAGGTGCTGATTGGCTCTCGGGGAGGCGCGTGTCTCTGCCCCCGCGCCAGTTTCAGCGCGTTGGCGCGGAATCCTGAGCCGGAGCTTTGCGGACCATGGCGCCGGTGCACAGCGCAGAGCCCGAGCCTGGTAGCAGCGGTGAGGACCGAGACAGGGGCGCCGCGAGGGCTGCGTGCGCCCAGCGTAGCCGGAGACGGGGACAGGGGGCGCCTCTGGAGCCCATGCAGCCCCCGGGGTGGGGAGAGGCGGTGCTGGCAGGCGGGGGACAGCCGAGTATGGAGGCAGCCCGGGCTTCCCTCTGGATTGCTCAGACCGCGCGGCGCCGTGTCCAGAGCGCCTGCTTTCCGTCCGGGCGCGAGCTCTCGCTGGCTTCTGGAGTGGGGGCGCTTCTGGAGGCTTGGGGAAGGGGAGGGGGCCGGCGGAGAGTGCGGGTGCGGTGGGAGTAGGTTGCAGCATCACCAGGTGGCAGACCTGCGTCTGCAGTCGCGAGAGCCTCGAGGCTCCTCCTTTTTTATCCCGCCGTGGGGGATGGGGAGGTGGGGGGGTGGGCTGGCCGACGGGGGCTGGGGCCACGGCTGCTCTGGTAATGCCGGGCTTCCCCAGGAAAGGGAGAGACTTACTCCGTTGGTAGCATCCCCGACTCCGGGATGTTAGTGCTGGTAAGGACCTTTGAGATAATCGAGTCCAGTCCCTTCCTTTCTACAGATGAGGAAACTGAGGCCCATCGATGGGAGATAAGAAATCTGTTGCAGGAGTTTTTACTTGGGAACCTTTTGGTCTCTGAGTGTCATGACACCTTCTCCTATTTGCCTTCTCTCACCCTCCCCCGCCGCCTCCCCCCTTTTCCTGGACTTTGTTTCTCTATTTAACTTGAACTTGGGGTGTGAAGTCCTGCCCTTCCCCTGTTGGGCACAATTAGTGGTACTGCTCATTTCCACTGTGATGAGTGCTTGACCCCATGGGAGGGGCTTCTTTGGCTCTGTATCTGCACATCTTAGCCTTGGGAAATTAGCTTTTATTTTTCAATTTTTAATTTCTTTTGCCTGTTTCACTCAAATGCTAGTGTCTGAGAGTGGGGTGGTATATATATATATCAACACAACAAAATCACGTTATGAATGTGGAACAGATGGTGGTCGTTATTTCTACACAAGTACATCACATACAATATTTCTTAAGTGCTATCACCAGGAAAAATGTGTTTTGGCTTTTAAGGAGATAGTTTTCTACTTGATGCATTTTTAAATGGTTTTCAGATTCTTCTAAGGAAAGTACTGTGTAATAATAGTGCTTGTACTCCAGCCATTTACTAATATACTTAAAAATAATTCTGTTACGGATTAATACTAATATTTTGGGTATTCTTTTGTCAGGAAAATGATCAAGAATGACTATTTTTAATTCTCTAAAATAGACCTGGAAAATGCTCAATTGCCGTAATCCAGATACTGGATTTTCAAGTGAATATGATTAGTAAGTTCTGTCAGAAGTCTTGAGTCTTTTTTACTTCAAAAAAATCTGATGACTATGAAGGGCCTTTGCCTTCCCAGTCCAATATTTTTATCTCTTGTTGAATTGGTAGTTTCATGATAATGAAAACTTTCTAGTGAGCTTCTGTTTCATTCACCCAGTTGTAAATTACAAATGTCAATTTGTTCTACTCTCTAATTTTATAGAAATTGCTTTAGTGGAGATCTGAAGCATTAAGACAGTGTAGTAAAGCTAGTTGGTTTGGGGAGCTGTCAGGACTGCATTACAAAGGAAATGTATGAACATGCATCTGATGGCTTACCACTTAAGCAGTGATTTGCTGTTAAGACCTTCTTTTATCTTTTAAAAACTGAACTTCATCAGGGAGCATCAAAAATCACTCCTTGTATGATGCTGTGCAATCTAGAAACCACTCTTAAGTTACAGGCTGTGATTATGTTGCTTTGATGGGCTTGTGACTAGAATGTTTCCTTTGGAACATGCTGGAAGATTCATTTATTGTGCTTTTGCAGTAGCCTGGTATCTTATAGACTTTTCTTTGGGGGTGCCCCAGGTAGTTACTTTTAGCCTAGCATTTGTGATTGCTAGAATCAGCCATTTTTTCCTACTTTTTAAAAAAGTAATTTATACATGTGAAGAAACTTTAAAAAGATAAAGGAGAATTATTTGTTTATGTGTAAATTGGAGGGTCAAGACCCATTGTTTTTATTGGGTACCAGAACTGCAGGACAGCTAGACATAGCATGAAAATCTTCTATGCAGTTGTTTACCTAGACATGATTTTTTTTGCCTTCCTGGAAAGATGAAAAGGAAAGTTTATAATACAGCGTTGACTGTAAGTTTCAGATTATTCCTGGTGCTGTACTAGGTGTGCTGGTGACAGAATTCCTAGGTAATGATAGCAAATAACAATAACTAGCATTTATGTTGTGCTTTATGTTTTATAAAGTACTTAACACATGTCTTCATTTTATCCCAACAACAGCCCTGGGAGGGTAGGTCCTATTATTAAATCTCTTTTTACAGGTGAGGAAGCTGAGGCTGAGTTGTTAAATTTTGACTTGCCCAGGGTCATACAAATAGTTTGTCTTCCTGACTCCAAGTCTAATGTACTATCCATTGTGTTATTTAGCTCCAAGATCAAGTTCTTATCCTTGATAAGGAATTTCAGGAAGCTTTCCCAGACTGATCAAAGAACTCTTTTAATATGCTAAGGACTTAAATGAAAACTGATCTCTACTTTAATTCTGTACTTAGAAATGCCCCTATCCCTAAAAATATGACGACTCTTGACTTTATTTTCATTTATGTGCTGGTATGACAAATACACATTGACAGAATTGTAAGTATAGGATCCATAAGTCCATAGCAGCTCATGAATACTTTAATACATCAAAAGACCAGGGATTTCATCCATGTAAGACTAATTTCTTGCAAATGTAGATTGCGGTTTTCACATGTAGTACAGGTTTCATGAACTTCTGTGTCCAGAAAAATTTGTGACTTCGTAGCCAACCTTGTAGTGATGAGCTTCCTTGAACTTAGCTAAACTAGTCCTTGGTTATATTGACCCTGGAAGAATTTGTGTTCCAACAATATGTTCTTCAGGAATGCATGTTCATCTCCATGTTGTGATGAGGCATTCGAAGACTTCAGAAGAGGGGCACACATATATGAGGAATTTCTTTAATGTTTCACTGAGATGCTTATCTCATTGATGTGGGATGTTTGTACATGTCTGTTCAGTGGTACAGAAAGCAACCCATCTATGCTTTCTCATCCTGTACTATTATTTTCCATGTCTACTCAGAATTCCTTCACAGGTTGTTTACTCAGTGTGCTGGAGGCCTTGCTTTCGGTCTTTTATCATTATGTAGGTACTAGTGACACAGTTTGTCTGTCCAGTAATCTTCGTTTTCCCCATATAACTGAGCCACCTCCTTTTCTGATCATCCATTTCTTCAGTGATGCTTGAGTCATTTTTGGTATTATCTTGCACAAAGGTTTGAACTGACAATAGAATAAAAATGGCATACCAACACATAAATGAAAATAAAGTCAAGAGTCGTCATATTTTTAGGGATAGGGGCATTTCTAAGTACAGAATTAAAGTAGAGATCAGTTTTCATTTAAGTCTTTAGCATATTAAAAGAGTTCTTTGATCAGCCTGGGAAAGCTTCCTGAAATTTTGTGTGTGTGTGATAAGGGAGATGGAGCTAGATGTCTGTTGGAATTAAGGTGGAGTGGGAAGGAAGGAAATGTTTCAGGTCAATGTCATTTCTTTGGACAAGTACCAAAGTATGCATGACGTACTTTGAATAGATGCTCTAGAAGAGGGCTGGGTTGGGTTTAGAAGATGAAGGAATTGCAAAAGCTTTATGAAGGATTTTGAATGACCCAATCCATAAGTGAACTGGAAGTCACTGCAGGACATAAAAGAGGAAGGTGGTGATTCAGTTCAGTGCCAGACACCATGCTGTAAGCACTGGAGATACAGGGACAAAAAAAGCCATCTTTGCGCTCATTGAGTTCATATTCTATGACATGGGCATGGTGATTGGTAAAAGTGACAAGCAGAGAAGACTTTGTTGGGGAAGGATAGTTTGAAGAGTTGGTGACTGGCAGTCACATGCCCCCAGTTTGTAACTGCATTTTAATCAAATGAGAACTCTTTATTCCAGGTTAGCTTTTTTGCAAACAAAGAAGTTAAATTCATTGGTTTGGATTTCCATGCCATTTTGTCTTTAGTGAAAATGGTGAAAGAACCAATGAAAAAGGCAGAAAACAGAATGAGCAGAAGTGACTAAATCACTCCTGTCAAAAGTATGTCATAAGCGTGAAGGCTGGCAGCATTGGACAGAGTTGAAAGTAGAAAACTTGGTTCAAATCCTAGCCCTCTTACCTGGTATGTAACTTTTCTGGGCTTAATTTTCTTTGATTTTGGAATGAGTGAATTGGTTGGATTAGATGCCTCGCAGGCTCCTTCCAGCTCTAAATCTATGATCAAGTGATCCTGACTCCAAGTCTCTGGTGTTTTTCACTGTGTCTTCTTGGGAGCCTCTCCTTATTCACTTCCCTCTTCTCTGAATTCAGATTCCTTACCTGTAAAAATGAAATTGTTTTGGTGGATGCTATCAAAGAATCTTTCCTGTTCTTATATCTGTAGCTCTATGAAGACTATATACCATGGCTTACATAATTGTGACAAAGCTTACTGGTACTGGTACAAGTAGAATTTTTAGACAGTGGTATTAGGAAGATAGACTGAATGAGTATGGTTTTCTGGGGGCAGTAGATTTCTAACTGATGTCTTATAGACTAGGGAGAGATGTAGATATTTTTGTCTCATAATCTGAAATTGCCCCAAGTGAAACCTGGGTCTTACTACATACAGTTCTAATTGTTTAGTATATATTTAGTATATGACATCACTGAAATAGTAATAAGATAAGTAAAACTCATTATGAGATTCTTTTATAAAATTTTTTTTTTTAACACTTTCTGCCATATCGGCCTTGCTTCCTTTTTGGTAGTTAAGAGTTTTAGGCTGATATCCTTTTCTTAGTCTACTAGATAATAGCTTAAAATTTATTTTCAGTCTAGAATTTTTTTTAAATGCTGATATTAGTGACATCATAGAGATTTTCTAAAGAATTAGATTTACAGCAAATTTTGCCACGTAGTTTTTCCTTTAAGTTGCTTAAATTTTTCTTACGAATATTTGTATTTGGGCTAATATACGAAATGGATGTTAATATTGGATGGGAATCATATTGGGAATTTGGTTTGGAGATTGAAATTCTCCCATCTCACGATGTTAATTTGATCTCCTTTAGGTGTATCAGATTCAGGGAGGTCAATGGCTTCCCGTTCTCGGAGGGAAAAGAAATTAGTAAAAGGGCGACAGGAAGCACTAGAAAAACTGAAAAAGGCAAAAGCTGGTGAAAAATTTAAATACAAGGTAAGTATTCAGTTCTCTTGACTCAGTTTTGTGGTCTACTCAGTTCACACTCTGTTAGCTGATATAAATCTTTTCACAGACTAAGAAAGTAATGTTTTGTGTATCTCTCTCATCATAGTCATTAATTTGTAATATTGAGCATTCGTTACATGCATGGGATTGAGAATTTTGTGGGTTGTGGAGGAAATATTGCAATTGGGTTTCTAAAAGGTAGCTAATATTTTATTTAAAAGTTTTGTTGGTTTTTTTTTTACATCGCAGTTATTTCCTCTTGCTGTCCATCCATACATTGATCCTTCCTTTGAATAGAGAAAAACATTCTAAGTCAAAACAGTTGACACAGCAGCTGCCATGTATATCACATTACACATCTGTAGTTCTTTCCACCAATAAAGTGTATTTCCTTATTAGTTTTCCAGAACTGAGCTTGTTCATTACAATTCATGAGAATTTGACTGCTTTTTAGTGTTGTTTACATGGTTGTAGACATTATGTATATTATTCTCTTGGTTCTGCTTTCTTCAGTCTATATCACTTCATAGAGGTCCCATGTTTCTTTAAATTCACACTGATCTCTTCTTATAGAACAATAATATTCTATTACATTCATATGGCATATTTTGTTTGGCTCCTCCATAATTGACAGGCATCTATTCCAAAATCCTTTTGGATCAGCCATATGTATTGAAGAATATTGTTTCTTTATCTGTTAGTGAAAACTTTGTGTTTATGTAAGTGTGTGTAGGTCTTTGTGTGTGTACTTGGACATGCATGCATGTACATGTGCACAGGTAGGTGCCAGAGTAGATAATTCATGTGTCTTTTCTTTGAAGAGCTACAGATGTCCTAAACTTCATTTTTAAAAAGTGAAAATTTAAAAAGTGAAAATACCCCTCTTTCTAAAACTGATTTTTAAAACAAGAATTAAATTTCAGGTTCTCCAGTTATTTTAAATTCAGTCTATATAGAAACAGGCTTCTGGACTACTTGATCTGTATTTTTGCCAGTTTAGATAAGTGTGCATTTTTGTTAAAATTCATTAATATTGTATTGCTCCATGGAGTCTTTTTACTTAATGATTTTGTATAGTAATTCCTTTTAAAAATTTCTAAAACCTGGTGCCTGCTGTACCGAAGGAGGATCTATCCATCTTTGGAGTGTGTGAAGCTGTAGGTACAAAATGTTTGTACAGTTTGTCAGTGCAGCTCTAGGGAGTACAGAGATGATAGGCTTTAATTTTCTAATCTTGGGAAGAAAGCTATTTCAAAATTGCCTAATTACCCAGGATGCAAAAATCAGAAATATACTTATGTTTGGTGGTCTTGCTTCTAACCTAAAGTGAGATAGTTTATTTCTAGCTTTTGCATGTAGTCTTTGTATAGTTTTTAGGTACCATACTTTTGGTACTTAAGAGAAAAGAAACTAATGATTATATAGTTGACTCAATTATACACGCTTGGGGAGGAGGAGCAGTAGTACAATTTAAGACTATATGGTCATCATATTGTAAGCATTGACAGATGTGGTCATTTTATCATTTGTTTTTGCTTGAACATTTCTCTTTGTTACAACAGAGGGTCCTTTCATTTGGGGAGGGGTACATGTCCAAAAATGACTCATGTAAAGACAAGCATCAGTAAAACTTACTTTTAAAGAAAGATTATTGAAATATTTTTGTTTGGCTCTATAATATGTTTCTTGGCTTTATTTGCTTTACCTTTTTACTTATGTTTGGCTTAGTAGGATAATAGTAAGAGTAATTTCATTCCAGCATCATCATCTGACATTGAAGGAGGGAGCTAGTTCAGAAGCTTATAGGGAACATGTAAAACAGACTTAAATTTCATGTTATAAAATTCCCAAAGCATATCATCAAGGGCTGACTATAATTCAGTTTGTTTTTGGTAAAGTAGATGAGTAATTGACAGTGTGACAAGCATGTTATGCGGATCGAGCTGTTGAGTATTAACTAAATGGTTTGAGCTGGAAGGGGCTTTAGAGGTCATCTAGTTCAGCCAATACAGTTTTTAGAGATGAGCAAACAGGCCTAAAAAATGAAATTTCTTGTCGAAAGTCATTTTCGTAGTCAGTAACATAACACCAACTCAGATCCACTATGCCATATTATTGTTGTTTGGTTGTTTCAGTCATGTCAGACTCTTTGTAATTCCATTTGGGGTTTTCTTGGCAAAGGTACTGGAAAAGTTTGCCATTTCCTTTTCCAGCTCATTTTACAGATGAGGAAACTGAGGCAAACAGGGTTAAGTGACTTGGCTCAGGGTCACACATTTAGTAAGTATCTGAGGCTGGATTTGAGCTCAGGTCTTCCTGATTCCAGGCCTAGTACTGTATCCACTGTGCCGCTTGACTGCCCCACCATGCCATATTCCCTCTCCATATTTTAACATCCACTTTTAGGAAAACCCTATAAGTTATGGCATTGTGTGATAGAACTAAATTTTTTAGTTACAGCTATTCCTTTCAGACTTTTTAGAACCTAGTTCCATTTTGTACCTCAAAGTCTACGCTCAGAAGAAACTTTTAATGTTTTCACTTGCCTGAATTTCATTTGTGATTTTTTATGATTTTGGTAGGTAGAAGACATCACTAGTGTTTATGATGAAGTTGATGAAGATCAGTACTCCAGAATGGTCCAGGCACGGCAGGATGATGACTGGATTGTGGATGATGGTAGGCCATATGAAATCCCCAGTGTGAATTCACTGTGTCATTCTTGTTTATATTAAGCAAATGGTAGATGTTGCTCTTGTGGAATATACTCATGAAGGTATTTTTTTTCTCTTAGGACTTATTAAGAAAAAATAATCTGACTTGTATCCTAACCTGAAATTCTTGAATTCAGGTGAACAACAAAAAAAACAAAACAAAACCAAACCTAACAGTTTCCCTTGAATAATAGACATAATAAGGGTTTGGAAGGAATTCTGACTCCCTGAAACAGTTAGGGTAATGACCAAATAAAAGGAGGAACTACTTTTGATTAATTCAATTAGGAGAAGTATCTCTTGAGTTCTTCTTGGACTAGATTAAAAGGATAATCATTAGATAGAGTAATTGAAAAAAGAATGGCAGTTTTTTAGCCAATGAAATATCTTTTAGTTTATCACAGACTAAATCAAGAAAGATTATTGACCCTTTGTTTAACTTAAAGGAGTGGATAAATGAAGGCCTTTTGTTTTCTAGGAATCATATGAATTGGTGCAGTATTTCCTTAGATAGGTTAAAATGCCAGTAAACACTGTAGAAAAATGATTGCTCACAATGGCTTACTTTGTTCTTGCAGACGGCATTGGCTATGTAGAGGATGGCCGGGAGATTTTTGATGAGGAGCTTGACGATGATGCCTTTGTTGTGAGTAAGAAAGGTAAGAACATATAATTTTCAAGAGCATGTTATTTGTTGGTTAGAAGAGTTGTTCAGAGTTTAGTATTCTAGAATAGTTGGCTTGTCACAGCTTTCTTTGTGGACAAAGGATCTTTTAAAGTATACATTTAAAAAAAATTTTTTTTGGTAGATATCTTTTATTGATGTTGTCCAGATATCTCTCAGATATTCATCAGTATCTTTTTCTCCTCCCAGAGAATTATCTCATAAAGCAGAATATTTTTTGGAAGGAAAAAAAAGAAAGAAAAAGAGGAATAAGAGAAAAAAAATCGTAAAAATCATATTGATAATCTAAAAATATAAGCAATGTTCTACACTGATGGACTTCTGCAGAGGAGTGAGAGGCAGTGTCTTAGGTCTTTTCTGTGGGGCTGAGCTTGTTCTTTTTAATTCTGCACAGTTCTCTTTGAATTATTTTGAGATTGTCGTTACTTCCATTTGTATGGTTGTCATTGTGTATGTTGTTTTCATGACTGCTTACTTTGCTCTGCATCAGTTCATGAAAGTCTTTCTGTGCTTCTCTAGATCCATCATATTCATCAATTCTTATAACATAGTGACATTGCATTACATTCCTGTGCCTCAGTTTGTTTAGCCATTCCCCAGTTGATGAGCATCTATATGTACATAAGGGGCCTTTTTCTTATCAGTGACCTACTTGGTGTGTGTACTGGTAAAGGCTATTTCTAGTGTTGAGAGTGAAATTTATTTTGTTAATTTTGTATAGGAAACTTAAAGATTCACAAAATCATTTAATCAAAAAGCATTAAGTACCCACTGTGTGCCAAGTACTGTGCTGAGTACTGGTGATTCGAAGACAGAAGTGAAATAGGCCCGCTTTTTGAGGATCTTAAATCTAGCTGTGGGAGGCAGTGTGGACACAGAGAGATATGTAAAAAATAAATTCTAAAGTATAAGATAATTTTTGGGGAAGGCACTAAGAGCCAGGGAAAACAGCAAAGGTGGCGGTCATTTAGCTGATCATTGGAGGTAGTTAGTAGGTACTTAGGGTTTCTAAGAGCTAAGACATGAAAGGCTATGGGGGATAGACTGTGCAAAGCCATGAAGAGGGAACAGGGTATATGAGGAAAAGTAGGACAATCGGTTTAGCTGAACTAGAGTGTGTTTGAGGAAGAGTAATTGTATGATAAACTGGAAAGGTAGGTTTGGGCTGAATTATGAAGGGTGGAAGGGAAAAAGCATTTAGGTGCTTAGTCTATGCCAGGCTCTGCGCTAAGTGCTTTTACAATTATTATCTCATTTTAAAGACCTTAAAAGTCAAATAGAGGTGTTTTTCTTTTATTCTAAAGAAGGCAATAGGAACTATTGGAGTTTATTGAGGTAGTGGAGTGACATAGATAGACCTTTACTTTTTAGCAGTGTCACTTCAGCAGGTGACTAGGAGGATGGGTTGGAGTTGAGTGAGGTTTGACCCCAGGAGACCAATTAGGAACATAGTACGATAATCTTGGTGAGGAGTAATGAGAAACTGGATTAGTGTGATGGCAATGTGAGTGGGAGAAAAAGCAACAAAAGTTAAGAGATAATTTGGAAGTACCAGTATTATGAAAAAAAAAATCACTTTTAAAATTTCTTTTTAGTACCAAAGGCTGTAGTTTTCATATTTTGTGGATGGTTTTGAGTGTTAAGACAGCAGAACTTCAAGGCTAAGCAGATTTGGATTGAAGCTTGGCCTCAGAACACATACTGGCCATGGGACTTGGAGTAAGTGATTATTTAACCCCTAGTGTTCTAGTCAACTCTCTAAGTTACAGACCAGCATTTGTAGAGGGAGTTTCTTCAGCTAGGAGGTCCCTATTATCCACATTCCTTAGTTGTTTGTGAGATAATTTGTTTTATGATATTAATGTTTTTAAATTATACTTGAGCTGATTGAAGTCCATGGTTTTTAGCCATGTGGCACCACTTGGATTAAATTCCAGTGTGGTGTTAAAAAGATGACTTTTTGCCATCACGAAAAATCATTGAAAGTATTATGCTTTCTCAAATGCAATCCTGATGTGTAGATATCGTATTGGTGACCTGATGCAGTAAACGAGCCAGATGAAGGAGGGAAGCCTCCCTTGTCCCAGATGAATCCTCTTTTGAATAGTTACAGGAAGACGTAGACTTGAACAGGACGAGCAAGCAGCTACTGTACTGGTTTTTGGCTTAAGTGAGAAGGTATAGAAAAGTTATGATCTCTATCAGGGGAGCCAGTGTGGACAGTAAGAAGATGTGTCAGGATTTAGAAAACAGGCTAGTTTTATTGAAATTGAGCATTGTTTTTATGGAAATCATAAAATAATTGTTTTTTCTTGGATTTAAATCATTGGTTAAAAAAAGTTATTTTAGTGAAGAAGTCTGATTGGTCAGTTTGAGAGTGCCTTGATAATGTTTAGCACAAGAATGACCAGACATGTGAATTGATGCAAAAATATTATAATTGCTTTGAAATAAAAGTTTTCATCCTGTAGTTTCTGTTTCCTTGCCCTGTGGATTAAAAAAAAAAAAAGGTGCTCTAAGGCACCTTAGATTCTGGTCCTTCTAGTGTGAACACAAACAAGCTTCTGTTGGTTCCTAAAATGAAATGATTTAAACAACCTTCCCTTATTAAAATTTGATATAATATCTAACCAAAATTAGCTTAGACTCTAGAGCAGGAAGACACCTTAAAGATAATCTAGTTTAACCTTCCCACTTTATACATGTGGAAAATGAGGCTTAGTAAGTAAATGGTAAGGCCAGACTCCCTCCCTAATTCCAGGGATTCCTTATCAGGAATTTTTAAAGAAAATGTCTAACTCAGTTTATTTGGTTATAATCAAGATTCCTTCCTTTGGTTTCTTCTTAAAGAGAGTGCATAAAATGGTGTGATTTTTCATACTGAGCCCTTCCAAATAGGTATCTTAAACTCTTGGTACACAGAAGGCAGGTGGTGAGATCTTTAATTTACCGATTTAGATTATTTGAGGAGGCAAGCAGACATTCTTAATGAATTGATATTCTGGCAGGAAAAGGTGATAAAGCATTCAAAGACAAGAAGAATATAAGGAAGGCCGTGGTATCGAAGCCAAATAATATCAAGTCAATGTTTATGGCAAGTGCTGGAAAGAAAACAGCAGATGTGAGTTTCACTTCTTCACTTTTTGTCTTTCACATTCAAAGGTGAATTGAGGAGTCATTTTGATGCCCTTTTAAATACTGTCACCATAATTTCCCAGTATTACCTCCCTCCCCTCGGTGGAATCCTTTTGTTTATCAGAGAAGCATAGTTAAGAAGCTGAGCGTGACCTCATCTGACAGCATTTACAGCCTTTGGCATCTCTTGTCCCCAGCTTCTCTACCGAGGAGAGGGAGATCTCTTTTGTTATTTCTCATGAGAAACCAGTAGTGGTCATTTAATTCATTTAATTGGAGTTTCACTGTCTTTTAGTGGTGTTTTCATTGGTAATCATTGGGTATATAAATCTACTGACTCAACTTGATTCAGTCTTTATCAGTTTGTACAAGTCTTCCCAAGTTTCTCTGAATTCCTTATACTTTTTCATTGTTTCCTTTCTTCTTCTGTTTCCTACTCCTCCCCTCCCCTGGCAACTTATCTGTAATTTAATCTCAGTGACCCGGGACATTGAGGGGTTAAGTGACTTGTTTATGGCCACAGGTAGAACTTGAACCAGATATCCTTGCCTAAAAAGGTCTACCATGTATTCTATTCCATATTATGTTATAATAGTATTTTATGTTATCCATATGCCATTTACTAAACCATGCCGCAGTGGATGGATGAACATCCACTTTGTTTCCAGTTAGTTGCTACAACCAAAAGTGCTGCCATGAATATATTGGTACACCTTCCATCTTTGATATCCCAGGATACATGTATATTAGTAAGATTGCTGGGTTGAAGGGTATGAGCACTTTTATTGACTTTCTCACATAATTCCAAATTGTTTTCCATATTATTTGAATCAATGAATTAAAAATTCTGTTGGGCAGATAGGTATTCAGTAAAAATTTATTGAATGAACAAGATTTTTGTGAACTTACTAAGCTAGCAAATTGGGCCTGAATATTCAGAATTTCTATTCTTGCAGGTATCATTGCAGTCAAGATTGTGGGAATCTATTGGGTGTAAATGAACTCACTGTATACAATATAGTTTCAGGTGTGACAGGTTCATCCAGATGCACATATACTCTAGGCAGCTTGTGCTCCTGGAATGAGAATGAAACATCAAGTTGAGATGTATGGAATTGGATTCTCATATATGCAGATGATGGTCAGAACGGTGAAAGTTGGTGAATTGTTAATTGGAAAGGATTAGGCAGCCAGGCACTAAGCTGTCCCATCCTCACTTGGCTGAGGATTGATTAGTAGGCATGTGGACGAGGCTTTCTCATCTCTCCTATACCACTTTGTTGGCTTTGACTTTACTCCTTGTGCACCAAATACAATCCTTTTGTGATAACAGATAAACTATCATCTTGTTTTCCAGAAAATTGTTGACTTGTCAAAGGATGATTTGCTTGGGGACATTCTGCAGGATCTTAATGCTTCGGTAAGTTATTTTTGTGGACTCTACTGAGGAAGAGGTTCGATAATAGTAATAAATACTTTAAAAAAAAAAATTTCCCATTGTCTTGGTCTGTGACTTCAGGGATGGAGGGAACTCACTTTGAGGAAACCTCTCCGAGTACAGGTCAGCAGCTGCTCTGCAACTTAGAGTCTTAGAGAGTTATCTGGGTCCCGGAGAAGTTAAGTGAGTTGCCCAGGATAACACAGCTAGTCTGTGTCAGAGATGGATGTGAACCCACATCTTTATAGCTGCTCTGTCCATTATTTCTCACATCTCTTGTCTTTTTAAAATGATTAAAAAACACCCCACCCTTCAGTTGAATCACCTACCTATGCTATGTTAGGTGAGTAGTTTTCAGCAGTTACCAGATATATGATTATATAGTTTGATGTGCGTGGGTGTGTATTCAGATATATGCAAGAGTCTGCTCTGTGAAAGTATATAGCCTTTGTATTCAGTAGCTGTAGTATATCTTGTTCCTTAAATAGGTTGAATCCTGTCAATCTGAAACACTTTCAGCCGTGAACTGCTCGCTTTCCCTGGGCTTAGGTGGGGAGTGATTGAGAAGTCAGTTGCAAATGCTTGGGATCGACAATAGAACTCACAAGGATTGAGTCCTTGTTCTGAAGTCAAATCCCTTTCTTCTGAATGTCCAGTAATTGAAATCACTAGCACCTTTGTGTCTCCTCTCAATTCTGTGCAGTCTTCTTAAACTCAGTGCCATGGAAAGAGTGTTTAATTTTTAAGAGAAATAATTGGTATGGGGTGGATTTGATGTCTATTTCGGTTTTCTAGTGGCACTATGGTTCTGTTGCTATAGTAACTACTTTGCATGAGCCTATATGTTGTATGGGGGGTGGAGAAACAGAAAAAAAGCATTATTTGTTGGGCTTCATTGGGTGAAGGAATGTACTTTTTCTGTCTTGTGATAAGCCAGGCATGGCAATGAGTCTGTCTTACCCTTTCTTTCAGACACCTCAGATAACTCCACCACCTGTAATGATGCTAAAGAAGAAAAGACCCACTGGAGCTTCACTGAATCCTTTTTCTGTGCAGATACCCAAGGTAAAAAAAAGTGTATCTCAAATAGATACACATCTGTTTTTTTCTACAAGAGGGAAATGCCTCTTTATTATTTTCTTCTGGTCTGTAGAGTTATTGCCTTTTGATTTTTTATTTTCAGTATTTCTCCCTCTTCATTATTTTGTTCCCTGTACATCAAAAATATGTGCATGAGCATGCCTCTTGCACATTTTGTGATACCCTACATTTGTAGATAAGTACTGCTTTTAAGTTACATTGACCCTGGTACTGAATGATGAGAAAATTTTTATTCCTGTATACCATTGTATTTCTGTGTGTGTACTTGACTGAAATGACAATGAAGCAACTATAGTCACATATTGTAAATAGGAAAGGTACTCTTTTATTTTATCAGCATCTGGTAGGTTAGGTGACTCTGTTAGTGTGGTCATGAGGCCTAGATATAAGACTTTTACTTAATATTTTTAGACAACTCCTTTGGGGAAAAATGAGGCTTCTGTTTCAAGAAAGGAATCTCCTGTGACTTCTGTTGATCTTAAACATGCTGATTACATGGCCAAGCCTGGTGATTTAAAGCAGAAGCACAAGGATGTTGAACAGACACAAAGTGTGATAGCAAATTGTGATCCTGTGGAGATGCAACAGGAAGATGCTTCTGAAGGTATTATGTCAATTGTTTAAATTGTAAAAAATTGAAAAACTTATATTTTGGATCATGAGGAAGCTTTTTAAAAATCCAATTCAGGTATTCATCTTGAAGTGAAAATGTAGTTTTGCAAGATGTATGATGGTATTCCTATTTCTGCTGACATGTTGGGATCCATAGCTGCCCTATGTGATTATCACAACATGAGTGTTTGATGCTTGTAGGAGAAGAGATGATGAAAGAGGAGGAACAGGAGGAAAAAAAAGGTTTGATGGATTTTGAAGATGGAGACTTTGATGAACCTATGGAAGATGAGGAAGTTGACATTCTCCCCAAAGTTATCAAGGCCCAGGAAGAAGGGAAGGAACAGGAACAAAATGTGGAGCCAGAGTTGTCACATTTGTAAGAACTGTTGGTTAAGACTAAACTTCATCTGTTAGATTCAGCTCTAATCATTCTCTTGCACATAAAATTTATGTGTTTCTCATGTGATTTCTGCAATGACAGTTTTCTCTCGGATGTTTCTTGTTGGGACAAAATGGATCAGGAAGATGAAAGCGGTTTACAAACCCAAGACATCCAAGTAGATTCAAATCGACTTCCATTGGTAAAAGGGACAAATGGTGATCAGGTCTTTCTGTTTTATTGGCTGGATGCTTATGAAGATCAGTATAATCAGCCAGGTAATTAAGTTTGTACTCTTATTGTCCTGGGAAAGAGTTTTCTCTAGAAATGCCATTTGAAGATTGTAACTAATACAAATATATTGGTACTGGGAAAACATTACTTTGTTTAGATTTGCAGATAAACCCATTGTCAGTCCTCTATCGTGTACTTTTGGAAGGGAGCAGAGGCATGAAAATCCAAAAAAAATGTTAATTCAGAGATCATTTTTATTTGGTGTTTACATGTGTTTTTGTTTAGGGAAAAATTATAATCTTAAAAGTCAGTAAAACACTCAGACTTGAAAAATAAGAGGTCAAATCTTATCCTAAACCTTTAGCCTTTAAAAACAAAGAACTAAATGAATTAACAAATAACAAACCAAGAAAATACTTCCGTTCTCTATTGCCTTCTGGATCTGTTTCAAATTCAGCCACCACTGGCTCTGTTTTCCTCCCCTTTTTCTTTCTTTTAAAAATAGAGTTGTAGTTGATGGGTATAATTCTGTTTCTACTAATTTCACTCTGCATCACTTCATACTATTCTTTCCATATTTCTTTGTATGCTTCATATTTATTATGGCACCATAAAGTTTTATTACATCAATATACAATATTTTAATCAGCAGTTTTCAACTGTTGGATGTTTAGGTCATTTCTGGTTTTTTATTTGCTATTACAAATGCAGCAGTTGTGGATATTAGGAATGTATTTTCATATATACTTTGTGTAAAATAGTGTTTAAAATTTCACTTTAGGCAAAATAAGGAAGGCATAATATGAAATCCAAATTCCAAAAGAGCTGGGAAGCTGTCCTAATTCCCCTGTTTTGTCCTTCTGTTATTTACAGAATCATGGGATTTATGGCTGGAAGGAAACTTAGAGATAATCTAATCTAACATTCTTTTCTTCCTCTCATTTTACACGTATGTAAACTGAGGCCCAGGTTAGTGTAAATAATTTAAGGACATGTCAATATAGTATGTAGCCAGATGAGGATTTGAACCCAAGTTCTCTGAGTCTTAAGTCTTTTACCAGGTGAATATACTGCTTTTTCCTTTCCCTATAATCTGTTCTGAAAATGAATATTTCCTGGTTTCCGAGACGAGTGAAAACTATCAGTTGAGTTAAGAGCTGCCTTCTCTCAGGTGTTTCAGAGACAAAGAAGGTGGTTCAGTGTTTGGATTTCAAACTTTGGGTTTCTTTCAAATCTGTTTGCAAAATAGAAGGAATATCCACAAAACAAGTAATTGAACAGAATAAGGGTTAAGTCTTAGTTATCTGCAAAGGGGCTGACTATGACTGGAAAAAAA
>CM053588.1:160832604-160877099 GCA_028646515.1 Pseudochirops corinnae | reverse complement strand
TAATAATAATAATAATAATAATAATAATAATAATAATAATAATAGTGTATATATATATACATATATATTTTTAACATTTGATTATAGAACTTTAGATTCTAGATTCTTTCTCTTCCTCTCTCGTCACCCACCTCCACTGGAAGGACAAACGATCAAATACAGGGTCAGCAAAGTGCTTTGGCTTATATAGTAACTCCTGAGAACCGTTGGAGTAACAAACTGATGTTTATTAATTTCTTCGATAAAGAATAGATTAGTTTATAAGTAAATATTCACCCAACTTACCTATAGAAGATAACGGTTTTTGTCAGGTGAAGAGTAAGAATGCTGTTCTGATTTCTTTTATTTCCTCTAAACTTCCAGTTGAAGATGAGCTGGTAACAATTGTTGACTAAGACTTTAGTAAATGAGTTCTCTGTAGGTATGTACTCATATGTATGTGTGTATGTATGCCAATTCTAGGCAATAAATAGGGTTGTGATTGCTGCTATTGGGTCTGAGACTTGAAAGCATGTATTAGTGGTGATTTTTGGAAGATGGTTAGAGAAGAGTTTTAGCACAAGGGTGTGTTGATTGAAGTCTACTGTTACCAGGAAAATAGGCCTTCTTGAATAGTCCACTTAATTGATTAATGGTCACTGCATTTAATTTTGAGTTTGAGTTTATGAAACTCAAGTAAAAAATATTTTTTCTTTTCCCAGGTAGAAATGTGACTGCTATTTCTATTTCTTGCGTCTTTTGACACAAAATAGTATCCTATTTGGGAGTGCCAAGTAGGGCCATTGAAAGAGTCAGGAGATAAAGGTTTGAGCCCTAGCTATATCACTTCACTGCTGTGTGACTTTGGGAAAAATCAATTCATTTCTCTGGGCCACAGTTTCCTCATCTTTAGAGTGAAAAGATTGGACTAGAATATTTTCAAATTCTTTTCCAGCTCTAATAATTTATGAATTTCTTTAGGGGTACAAAGGTATGGAATGGCAAGTTTTAGAGATTCAGATTATAACTAAGTAGAAAAACGTTGTGTAACTTTTAGCTTGTTATGCTCATAGTTGCCGAAATCTCAGATCTAATTTTCCCAAAAAATCTTTGTTGATATTCAGGAACAAAAATAAGATAATGCCATTTGAACCATTTAGAGGGATTTTTTCAAAGGGGAAAATATTCTTCTGTTTTTTCTTCTGGTGATAGTCTATTAACTAGATTATTTCCAGATTAGAAATTGTAGACCTGAGTGGAATGTTAGAAATCATGTAGTCCAATTCTACCATTTTACAGATGAGGAAAACAATCTTAGAGAGATGAAGCTGACTTGCCTAGGTTTATACAGGTGTTAGGTGTATCATCTGGTATCAGAACAACATAGATTAAGTGCCTCTAGGGTAGATATGCTCGCTGCTAGAGGAGACAGACTTTCTCTGTGAATCATGATCTCTGCTGTCAAGAAGCGTATAGTCCAGTAGAGGGAAAGACAATATAGGTCATAATTAATACACAGTATTTAGGTGCCTTTGAGTAGTAGAAAACTGTTAGATTTGTATGTTAGGTCTGAAAAGACAATGACATCAAGTAGGGAGAAGGCGTAAGGGGTAGATGTGGAGGAGGATCGAGATAGATGGACATGGTGGAGGAGGTGGCATTTGGATTGGATTGGATAGGACTGAGTTCCACAGATAAAGATGAGGAAAGAGGGCATTGCAGGTATTGGGAACTGCCTGAGCAAAAGTGTGGCTGTGTGAGAGATCAGGGCATTTTGGGGGTGGCGGTAGCAGTGAAGTTCCTGAAGCCTGGAGTGCTTAAAAAGGATTAATGTGAAACAAAGGTGAGAAAGTAAAGTACAGCTGGATTGTGGAGGACCCTGAATCTGGGAAGAGGAGTTTGTATGTTATTTATGAGTGAGGAGCTGCTCAAGATTTTTTGGTAAAAGAACAGTGTAGCTAGATCTCCTCCCAAGAAAGACTATTCTGGCAGAAGTATGAAAGCTGACTTGGAGGTCGGACACAGTGGAAGCAGGAAGACAGGGTCTTCTGGCTTGCAGTTCTGTGCTTTCTTACGTTCTGCTGTTGCTTAGTTTGTCTGCAGCAGTTGTATATCTTTCTCTGTGACTGATTGACAAAGGGTTAAATAAGAGGTTGCTTCAGAATTTTTTTTCCGTCTTTAATCTCAGGGGATTGAACAGCTTCATCATGAGATCAGGTAACGATCGCTTGGTGAAATCAATGCTGCTAATAGAAAATAACTACCCCAAAAGACCCTGCCATTGTTTCTCAGTCTCTTAGAGCTTCTCAGTAAGTCATGGTTGCTGAATGCTACATAATTATGAAAAGATTTTTCTCTTTGCATATGGGAAGATATCCTGTCTTCATTATGACTTTTTCAAGGTTGAATAATCCTGACTGCACCTGGTTTCAGCGAGTAACTTTGGGGGGAATATTCTCTTTGTTTACCATGATCTTTTTGTGGCAAATGAGGCATAAACAGTGTCAGATGCTTTGCGTGAAGTGTGATATTAGTGTGACTGTAAAATGAGCTGTTTCAATTTTTGAAGCTAGTTGTAGGGATTTTATTTTCCTTTGCTAGGAATTTTTTCTTTTTTTTAAACTGTTGTGAAATGAAACTTCATTTTTCTCAGCTACCTCATACTTTATCATCTCTTTCCTTCCTTATTACTTGCTTTCTCTCACCTCCTTGCCACTTTTCTCCCCTGAACTTTTAATTAACTGCAGAAACTGTTTGAAGGTTTTACTCCTAAAAAGCCTTTCTTAAAAAAAATTGAATGTTATACTAAAAGTTAACATGAACACAACCAACGAAACTTGCTTAGTAATTACTTACATTTGAATGAATGCATTTCAGTATATTAATAGCATAACAGTTTTTTAGTCAGCACTTTTAAACCTCCACTTGCTTGCCCATTTATTTTCATTCACTTTTCCTCTTGTCTGTTATGGTTACCATGTATTCCCTTCACTTTTTTTCCCCCCCTCTTTTTTTTTTTTTTTGGAGGGCAATTGGGGTTAAGTGACTTGCCCAAGGTCATATGGGCTAGTTAAGTGTTAAGTGTCTGAGGCCGGAGTTGAACTCAGGTCCTCCTGACTCCAGGGCCAGTGCTGTATTCATTGTGCCACCTAGCTGCTCCCTTTCCCCTCTCTTTGCAATATTTCATACGATTTTTTCAGATTTCTTTGTATTCCCCCATACTTTTTTGGTTTTAAATTCATGATAGCGTATTTTTTTTATTAATGCAACACAGCTTTTTTTCCTTAACTATTCCCCTGTTATTGGACATTTTAGTTGTTTCCAATATTTTGGTAGTAACATGTAATGTCACTGTGGAAATCTTGGGAACAGATACTTTTTTTTTTTTTTTTTGCTTATGATAACATTTTTGGGGTATATTCCCAACAGTGGAATTATTACTGGGTTTTTAACCATTCTGTACATGAAATATAGGTATTCCTAGTTTTTCCACAATCTGAGTGATCGTTGTTAAAAACGCAGTATTTTCTATATTTTAGGAAATTTTGGAATAATTTTTCCTACTTTTTTTGAGCAGTGTGTTCATATGTACCAGAGCTCATTTTGTACCACAAATAGGTTTATTTGATAAGTTTCCAGTATCACTTCTGTTTGAATTATTCAGAGGGTCTGGGAGCTTGTAGAGATATTCTTTGAAGTTGACAGATGACTCTTCAGAGTCTGCTCATCTTTGAAATTTTTTTCTGAGCAATGATGTGTGGCACCTGGGATGGGCGTTGTTACTTTTAGCGCATAATATATGTTATTTAGGGACTTGAAGCTGTGTCTCTCAAAGCAGGGAGGTGTGTGACTTGTCAAAAAATATGCTGCCAGGTTAGTTACTGAACTGTCTTTCAAGCTAAATTAATAGAAGAGAAAATAAGCATTGTAAAAAGGTACCTTTTTGGTAACTGGACAGTTAAGTCTTTACTGTTCCACAGGGTGGGAGCAGGTGGACATTGGAAATAAAGTAAAACCTATTATAAATAGCTAATGATTACATATGATAAAATTATTGCATGGTTCGGGGTATATCATGAAGCAAATTATCCTCTCTTGAAAGTTAAAATTTGCGTAATTAAAAAAAATCACAGTATTAACCAAGCCATAACACAGGTAGATGTTGGCCCCATATCTGTACACTGTTTTCACAGTGAGGTTCCATTGTGTGCCTGTATTTTCACAGAGTAAGTTTAGGTAGGATTAGTTGCAATACACTTAACTCTTTTAAAAATTTTCCTTTATTATCGTGAACTTGATTAACATCAAGAAACATAAAGTTTTCCTTCTTGTTTCTCTTGTCTTTTCAGGTGTGGTATTTCTGTTTGGCAAAGTTTGGATCGAGTCAGCAGAGACTCATGTAAGCTGTTGTGTCATGGTAAAAAACATCGAGCGGACTCTATATCTCCTGCCCCGTGAAGAGGTGAGCTGATTCTTAATTGGCTTTTTCTTTTTCTTATTTTTAGTATTTGTGTATTCTAGTATTCCACACTTCCAGAATTCTTTCTTGCAATCTTTACTCTTCCTATAGTAGCATCACAGTGCCATGGAACAGAGTACTGCCCTGAGAGGTAGGAGCCCTGAGTTACAGTCTAGGCTCTAGCTATGTGACCTTGGGCAAGTCATTTAATCACTTTGGGCCTCAGTTTCCTCATCTGCAAAATGACAGTTGGGCTACCTGATCTCTGAGCTTATTTCTAGTTCTTTGGCAATATAAGCTGCCTCCTTATTCCCAGTTTCTTACTTTATGTATAACTTAGGGAACCATTCAGGAATTGTTAATTTTATTTTAGATGAACCCTATTCTTTTCTTTCTCATTCTTAATAATGAATGCTGTGTTTAGTAGCTGCCCCATCACTGGTTTGGGTATAATAAAGTGACAAAAATAATAAAGTGATAAAAATTTGCAGTCACTCTGATGGATCGTTTGGTGATGAAGTTGGGAAAAGCTAATAATGTAATAAGATATCTGTATTTGACTTTTAATTCAATTATAATGTCTCTTTTTCCCCCATTTTCATAGGTAATTGAGAGTTCAGAATGTACCATGTAAGAGGCATTGCTTGTTATTAGGCCCAACTATCATGACTTAGTTCCAACCAATAAATGTCTCTCGTGCCACTTAAAGGAAAAAGTTCCTTATTTGCTCTTTCTTTAGTGTGAGGAATAAAATTCTACTGTCCATCTGTAATCCTTTAGAACCTTTTAGGGTTCACTACTTGGAGTTATGAGTATATTTTAAAAATATTTGGTAACTATTTAAGCATAATTGATTTCTTTTGCAATCCTGTATATTTTATCTTACGCATTTAAAAACATTATTCTGAGAAGGGTACCATACTAGACTGCCAGAGGGGTCCATGACACAAAAATGGTTAAGACTGTAGAGGACTTCTTTGTGTAGGTTCATTACAGGCTCATTCTATGGATGGAAGAGTAAAGGTATGATTCATAATTAATGAGTAATTCATTGTTTTCCTCAAAATTCTATTCAGGTGCCACCTTCTACATGAAGTCTTGCTGAATCCCCCAGCTATTAACCCCCACTCCCATTTACCCTGTGTTTATCTTGTATGTATGTTTGCATATAGTTCTTTATATGCATATTGTATTCTTTGATTGTAAACTCCTTGGGAGTAGAGGTGGTTTCATTTTTGTCCTTATGCTTAGCACAGTGCCCGGGACATATTATGTGCTTAATGAATGTTTTTTGATGGATGATTATCTATTTCTCAGATATCTGAGCATCAGGAATAGCAAATGTGAGAGGATGTTAGACTAGATCATTTCTTCTGGGAATGCTAACCTTTAGATCAGTGGTTCTCAACCTGTGGGTCACGACCCCTTTGGAGGTCAAACAGCCCTGTCACGGGTCTCCTAATACCCTATTTCCAATGGTCTTAGGAACCGAGACACTGCTCCTTTATATGTCTCCGGGTGGGTCCACCCACATGCAGATAACGCCCACATACGAGTATTAAAGGGTTGCGGCATTAGGAAGGTTGAGAACCACTGCTTTTAGATGAATATAGTGGTCACAATAGCCATAACTATTAATCCGGGAGATGCCTTTCCCACTCATTCGAATCTTTTGGTCAGTCTGCATCCCAGGAGGGATCATGACATTGATTGTCTCACATAACCCTTGAGCTCTGGCGACTAGATCATTTCTAAGTTCCTTTTAGGGTCATCCCATGATTGATGCAGTTGATAAGAGTTGGCAAAGGTTTTTGTAGACTTTTGGATTTACCTCTTATGCTATTACCTAAATAATTAAATGGGAAAGGATGAAAGAATTAATCTCAAAACTTGGATCTTGGTGGTTGAAATTTTTGTATACTTTTTTCTTTTTCTTTTTCGTTTGGGGGAAAATAGCAAATAGATCTAATTACCGGAGAAAAGAAGGGGATTCCAGTTACAATGAAAGATGTTTATCAAGAATTTGATGAAAAGACTGCAACAAAATATAAGATTATGAAGTTCAAGTCCAGGGTTTGTATTTGGTCATGGAATTTCTTCAATTGTATTAATGATTCATTCATTCATTCAGCAAATATTATGTATAATATGTACTCTTTTATTTAAAGTTCTTTTTGGTAGAAGAAAGTATACCATTTTGGAGACTTGCAAAATTGTTGTTTTCCATCCTATTGTCTTTATTCTTCTTATGTATTTGAAAAACAAGAGGCAGTATAACTCAGCAAAGCAAACCAATTGCTTGTTTCCCAGTAACAGATCTTTTACCTTCTTTCTGGAATAGCCAAGTTTTTGTTTTCTTTTTTTATAATCTCACATTGGTGGCTTACTGAATTGATGACTGTCCAGACTTAGGATAAGTATTATGCTTAAGAAGTAGGTCACAAGGTAAAATTTCTCAAGAATATAGAAATGTTCTGTTAGAATGTTTTGGTTTCTTTTCGGAATTCATCCGCTAGTCCTTGAGTTGATACTCATAACTGCTACCTCTGGCATTATTGTCCAGTCATCACAGTGGCCATTGATAGTAATGTACGTGATGTGGTTAATGCTAAGAAAGTTAGGTTGAAAAGCTTTCAGCTAATTAAACTTGGAGATATGTTTGACAGAATTTTCACCTTTATAGGGGAATAGGTATTTAACATCATATAGTAGCAGGATTTTCCAAGACTGGTAAGATCACAGATCTCTTTTGTCATTTGAGCAAAAGGAGGGGGTTGCCTCAGATAGTATCTGAAGCCACTTCTAGTTATAAATCCTATGAACATATTTTTTAAAATATTTGCAAAATTTGTGGTGGCTATTGCAAAACCATTTAGCATTTTTTGTTCATGGCAAATCCCTTCTATGTTTTAGTACAAGTTGATGTAGGAAAGAACAGTGTTAACTTTTTTGATTTGTGCTCTCCTATATTGTTAACAGTATTAATTAGTCTGTTTGGGAAACACTTTATGGACACCTCCTTATTGTTTGTCTATTGTATTCAGAAAGTTGAAAAGAACTATGCTTTTGAGATCCCGGATGTTCCAGAAAAATCAGAATACTTGGAAGTTAGGTACTCGGTGAGTAAATAAGGATATTTTTTTTTCTGATAGAAGATAACATTTTTCTCCTTTCCTAGCTTTGCAATTTCAAGTGATTTTCATTTAATTGTTTTCTCAGAAAGGTCACAGTTCACTGAAGTAAAGTTCTTTATAAATAATAACAAAAATTGGTAAAGTTAATTTAATTAGACTGCTTGGTTTCCTTTTTCTGCTTCCTAAGCTACATCTTCATATTAATAAGATAAAATTATAAGCAACTCCTCTCCCCAACCATATACATCAGTAAATATGAGTATATATTGAGTAGATTTTGGGGCCTTTTTATAGTCGCCTTTAATCTTTTTAAATCTGTTTTAAATGGTCTGAAAGGTGAGACATGAGCTATAGCAGTGTCATCTTGATGCAGCTATTGCTTCATTGAATAGCTAGGTCATGTCTATAGGATATTAATTACTGGGCCTTCACACTGCTCTGGTGGTTTTGAACTGTGAAAACTGAGGAAAATGTTTCTGATGATGTCACGGAAAGGGCATATAATGCAAATGTACTGAATAGGACTTAGATTTGCATTGCCTTACTAGTGCTTCTTTGATCCTGATAGAGTAGTATTTGACTGTCCCTGAATAATACCCTTACAAATCAGGTCAGAACCAACCTCTTTGGAAGGTCTCTTAGACTGTTTTTATGATTCCTAAGAACCATCTTAAAGATCACTGTTTTGTCATTGAAAAACCAATGAAAGGGCAGCTAGGTGGTGCAGTGAATAGAGCACTGGCCCTGGAGCCAGAACAACCTGAGTTCAAATCTAGCCTCAGACACTTGACACACTAGGCCTGTGACTTTGGGCAAGTCACTTAACCCCTATTGCCCTCCAAAAAGCAAAAAAAAAGAAAAAGAAAAACGAATGAAGTGCTTGTTTAATTTGTAGCTAGTTGCATTTTAACTTTCTTAAAACATTTCTTATGTTGCACAAAGTGACCTGTATTTATTACATATATGCATTATAAAATATGTGTTTAATTTTGTTACTATTTCATTATTTTTTTAAGGCTGATCTGCCACAACTTCCTCAAGATTTGAAAGGAGAGACATTTTCTCATGTATTTGGAACCAATACATCTAGTTTGGAACTCTTCTTGATGAACAGGAAGATCAAAGGCCCTTGTTGGCTGGAAATAAAAAATCCACGTAAGGAATAATTTTTCTACAAAATTCAAAGTTGGAGAAATCCACTCAGTTCAGCGTGTGTGTGTGTGTGTGTGTGTGTGTGTGTGTGTTTGAGGTTGTTTTTTTTTTTGATGAAGCAGTTTTTGTTTAAGGCACATTGACAAAAAATTGATCCCTGTAATTTTATGGCATTTTAAGAGTGAAATAAGTATAGATTAGATTGTTTCTGGGAGATCTATTGAAACACATTGTCCAGTTCATGGCACCTTTGTGTGTCATAGCTGGATGGATTTTGGTATTGTTGTAAAATTACTATTTATTTTATTATTTGAAGGAGTCAACAGACATACTCCAGTGTCTGTATTATATTTAAACATTTTTAGAAGTGTGTACACCTTTGATTTTGTTATGTAATTTCTAGGCATCTTTTAAATTCTCTTTAATTTTTTAAAGAACCCAAACTTGATTCAGTTTCTTAGCAAAATAAAGAGTCCAGAAGCAAAATAGGTCATCAGGCCTCATGGGAACTTTAAAGGTTTATTCAGGTCCATCTTTCTCCTTTAACTGGGATGTATACATTTAAACCATCCTAGACAGTTAAGAACCTTTGAAGGTATCTCAATTATATATTGGTTGTTTATTTTCAGCCTTACAAGATTGACTTAGTATATATATCACAAGGAATTTTTGCAAGTAAACTCCTTTTGAAATGTCTGAAATTTGTAGTTAAAAGAATTGCAAACTTTAAATGCATTTCCCTTAGTAGTATTTTTCTTCATTAGGGAATTCAAAATATAGATGATGATTATCATTGAATGCTTCAATGATATTTCTGCCATTTTGGTCTACTGGTATAGTAAAATCATTTGATTATGATGGTATTTAGTGTTCTGTGGATGGTTGGTCAGTCAGCAGTTAGTGAATAAACATGTTGTGAGCATCTTCTGTGTGCTTAGCATGGTGCTGCAAGATGGTTGGCAAATTATAAATAATAGTTGATCTTTAAAACAACTGGGTGCCAGAAGATATGACTATTCTGAGTGTTGATAACCGTGAATGAGACTTTATCCTTTTTGAAAGTTATGCATATTAGAAGACAGGGTTGAAAAATAATTTACCATTGATCCACTCTAATGAGGATGGTTTTTCTTCTGTAAATAGCTATTGGTTTTTTTTTTTTAATCCGTTCTTTCCTAGAGCTCTTGAATCAACCAATCAGTTGGTGTAAATTGGAGGCAATGGCTTTAAAACCAGACTGCGTGAACGTTGTTAAAGACATTGCTCCCCCTCCCCTTGTTATCATGTCGTTCAGCTTGAAGACTATGCAGAATGCAAAGACTCATCAGAATGAGGTGAATAAATAGCATGGAGTAGGTTTTATACTTTATTATAGACGTGATAGTAACTGGGATTGTGGAAATTTTCAGCAAGGGTTTCCTTTTTGGGAAGGAAATGGAGGATCTAGGTCAGTGTTTCTGTACTTGTATATGGAGCATATATTGACTTTTTGGTAGGTATGGGAATATTCTTTCAAAATAATAGTTTTTGGAATAAAATCACTTTGCTTTGAGATGTGCCATTTAAATAAAATATACTAATGAATTGATTTGCTTTTAGGTAGCCATTAACATGGTTAGTATGAATACAAAGAATAGCCAGCCAGGTATTGGGATAAAGTATAGATAGGAAAAAGCTAACAGTTATCAATCCAGGTGCACTACAATGTGATCTTTTGAAAAATAGTTTCCCTTGTGGTTTTTGGTTACAGGTTATTGCTTTGGCAGCTTTGATCCATCACAGCTTTCCTTTGGATAAAGCAGCACCTCAGCCTCCTTTTCAATCACACTTTTGTGGTAGGTATTTATTTGACTGATTTGTTAAGATTTGATTTTTAACTTCCCTATTTTTCTACTCAGGCTGTAGCAACAGGAATCTAGATTTAAAAAAAAAAAATCCATTCTGCTTCAGTTGCTGAGCTTTGTGATAGAAGTTCATTCAATGATGAAAACTGACAAAGTTTTGTTGCAGTGATTTTTGGAAGTAATGTTTATGGTCTGAGATTCCGTTTCTTGTGAAGAACCATTCCATTAGATTATGAGCTCCTTGCAGACAGGGACTCATTACATCATCTTTGTATCCTTAATGTGCAAAGGTACATGGAAGGTAAATGTTTATCCAATTGAACTGAACCACTGCGTTGGAACCATTTGAAATCCCAAGGTTACTTATATCCAAAAGGACTATGGAAAGTAAAAACAGGAAGAAACCTAGAAAGAAACAGGTGCTGAAGAGTAAAAATGATCATTTGTGTAGCAGATGAGGGAGGGAATATAAATTTAAATTATAGTTTGATTTGCTAATATGTAAACATCTCAGAAAGACTAGTGTTATATATTAATCCCGAGGAGGATTCCAAGGCTTCAGTAATTGCTTTTTCTTGAGTCCATGACTCATTTATAAATTATATTGGTGCCAGTGGTGAGCACTAGAACATTGGCCACCATTAGAGTATACAATTCTTACCTTCCTGATTTCTTAGTCTAGGATGAGGGATTACATTGGGGTCATATCTTTTATTTGATACCTTGGTCTGATACCAGAAGAGGCCCTAAAATCCCCATCAGATGGGCAGAAAAAGGTGGGTAGGCAAGCTGTGATCACAGTGCTTTACTAATTGGTGTGGAATAACAATAATAATAATGACAACCACAACCACAACAACTCACATTTCTCAGTTTAAGTTTTGCAGAGCATTTTCCTCACAACAACCTATCGAAATAAAGGTTACAGATGTTATTTTCTTCTTTTTTTTGTATGAGGATGCTAAGATTCAGAGGTTAAGTCACTTGCCCATTACTACACAGCTAGAAACTGAGAAAGGCTTTGAACCCAGCTTTCCAGGTTTTAAAACCAGTATTCTCTTTACTTCATTTCCTTGAATATCAGGAAAACAGTGATGACAAAACTCATAAAAATACATTTGACTACCTTCTTTCCTCTCTGTGTTCTGAAACAGGTCAAATAACCTCTCTCAGTTCTGGATGTTTCTGTTTACCTTTCTAGTTTTCACTGTGGCTGGACTAAACACCTCTATCTTCTGTTGCTATTTTAAGTCATGGGAGTATTGTATTTTGGTTGGTGCTTTAATAGTTCCTTCATTCCTCCAGTTGACTATAAAAATTCTGTAGGGTAGTTTTGATAATTGTGAGAACTTAGGGTTCAATGCTTGGTCATACGTCTTTAGAGCTACACACTTCACAGGGTAGTTGTGAGGAAAACACTTGGTAAACATAAACATGATTTATTGTCATCTACAGACTTTTTGCATTCATGGATCTGGTTACCTTACCTTTCAGATACCACCTTATTTTTCAGGAATCTTGATTTTAAGTTAAAACATCAGTTTTAATAGTTTGTGGTGCAATTTTACATGCAATTATCCTTACTTTCTCTCATTTTTTTGTTTTAACTAAGATGGCTGTTGTTTTCTTTTTTTTCTGATTAGTTGTGTCCAGACCAAGTGACTGTATCTTCCCATATGATTTTAAAGAAGTTATTAATAAAAAGGTAAAAAACTTATTTAGTATTTGAATTGCTGTGCCTTTTAATAAACCATATCCAAAGAAAATGGGAAAAGGTTATATCTGGGTGTAGTTGAAGTAGGTTATATTTGGAACTATAAAATTGTTCTTTGCTATATAACTTTGTGGCATTATGCAAATATGTGAGGAATCTGTAATTTTGTGAGTGTAAGGAACTCCTAATGTTCAAATTTCCTTCACCAGATGTCTACAACTTAGCTAAGTGACTTGCCCAGAGTTAGACAGCTAGTGAATGTCAGAGGGATTTGTGGCATTAAAAATGCATTAGAAGCATAATGTAGCAAAGCATGTGGATTTCTGAGCTTGGAAAGAAGCTATTTTGCACTGTATCAATAAAGTAACCTATGCTTAAAGCTACCTTTAGATTCCTAAAGTAGAATAGTCTAAATGTTGTTTCACAATGAAAAAGCTATTATGATTTTTTTTTTCCATTGTCAGTGTAGTTGGTGTCATTTATGGTCCCAAGGAAACTAGGATTGGAACATAGGGGAATTGTAAAGGAATTTTAGTGGAAAGGTTGAATGAGGTAATACTATTCAGTTTTCAGCAGATTGTATGCTAGCATTAGACACAAAGTTTAAACAGAAGTTAGACATTTGTATTTATTTTTTTCACCTTTCACTGATGATTATTGAGTATCCCTATGGAAGTCATGTTGCTTAGGAAGACTCATAGTAACTGCTATAGGATAAGGTAATTGAAGTGTTTTAGTACACTGAATTGAGTATACTTCTCACTGTTAATTGTGGAATCTTTATTAAAAGCATCTGCTTCTAAACATATCCAGAATTTTTGCTAATTACACTTCTTGTTAGACTTGAATTGCTTGAAATTTTTTGACCATGTATATAAAGATATTTTTCCTTATATTTAACACAACTGCAAATTATTTTTCATGTATTTATAAAATGATGGCTTACATGACTGATTCTAATGAAGTATATTGAGTGCTGGATGGAGTTAGGATGACTTGGGCTCAGATCCTGCCTCTGACACTCAATAACTGTCTTGCCATGGGAAACTTCCCTTCGCCTCTTAGACCCCCAGGTTTCCTTATCTGTCAGGTGAGGCTCTTCACAGGATTACTTTGAGGCTTTAGCAAGTCACAAGACAAAATCTGTAAAGCATTTTGCAAAACTTAAAGTGCTACATATAAATGTCACTATTTGAATTTGGCTCAGATTCCCTTTTGAACTGACTTTGGGGTTAATTTGCCACCTGAGAGAAAAGGGATTATATACATATACCCATATAGAATGAAATCTCAATGACCACTCATAATTCCATAGGTAAATGTTATTGTGGATTGGTGGTTAAAGGAAAATGTGTATGTATGTAAATGGGTCACTGAGAGATTTTACACGATTTTGGATGGGATGCCGTCAGTTAGAATGATTTTGCTATAACCTGTTTAACCCTAAGAAATCTAAAATTTGTTCAGACTGGGCACTCTCTATAAGAAATAAAGTGTGAGTTGTCTTCTGTTCTGCCTTATAGAATGTGAAGATTGAGATTGCTGCAACAGAGAGAACGTTGCTGGGTTTTTTCTTGGCAAAGATTCACAAAATTGATCCAGATGTTATCGTGGTATGTTTTGCCTGACTTTATGGTTGATAATTGACTGTTTCTAGGCATTTGTTCAGACTTTAGTTCTTTTGGTTTGTATGAATTTATTTATCTTATTTCTGGTTGAATGATCCAGTCCATTCCCCACTCCTAGAACCACTCTCTCATTGTGGCCTCAAAATCTTTGTCTTCCTTCAAGGTGCCAATTCCCCCATGAAGCCCTTTTTGATTCCTCAGCCAAGTTAGTATGCTCACTTTTCTCAGTTTTGCTTATGTTCTGCTTATTTTTGTAATATATCCTCCCCATAGAACACAAGTTTCTGAGGCCGGAGAACATTTCATTTTTGTCTGTATTCTCAGCACTTAGCTCTTAATATTTATTGAACTGAGTTAATTTCTCATATATATGAATACCAGGCACTGTGCTACATGATTTGGCAAATATCTCATTTGATCCTTAAGTGCTTTTACAAATACTACCTCATTTGATCCTTAACAATCCTGCAAGATAGGTAGGTACTCTTTTAACCCTTTTTTACTGTTGAGGAAATTGAGACAAACAGGATAAGTGACTTGCTCAGGATCACACAGCTAATAAGTATCTGTGACTGAATTTGAACTTAGTTCTTGATTTCAGGCTCAGTACTCTGCCCCTTATGCCATTAGCTCAAACAGTGATTGGAAATAAACTTAGGAAAATTTCTTTTTCCACATTTGCTATTGGAAATATTATTTAATAGAGTATTTGATGGTATGAGATAGGGAATGTTACTAGAAATTTTTAACTCTTGCTGTGAATGACTCTGAGATACCTTCAAAATGTTTTAGGACCCGTGAGAGAATTGTAGGAAGATCCTGCCTGTATCTCCCCATTCTAGCTTTAGCATCTCCTATAGCCCAGATTTAGGGTAGGAGTCCCTCATCTGTGCTTTGATTGCAGCCTTGGCATCTTTCAGTTATGATTGGCTCTCTAACGTCATATAATAATTGCATCTAAAGCAGCAAACAAATAATAGCATCCTAAACAGCAAAGTGGTAATTCCTATCCTTTGTGAGTGTGTGAAGGTTGGAGGTTAGAATCTTGAAATAGGTAAAGCATAACTTGGGAAGGGCCCAGATTCTCCAAGGTTAAATCTTGTGATCCATCAGCTGCCAGAAGAAACAAAGTTACTTTATGATGTTCTTTTTTCTAAATTTAAACCTAATCTTCCCACTCACCTGGTTCTTCTAGGCCTGCTCTAATCTTTTTTTTTTTTTCAAATACTAGATGTATTAGTTCCAGCATTTTGCATAGTGGAAGTTTACCTTTATGATTCTTAATACTTTGGTTTTCTACTTGATGCTTTCCCCCTTGTAAATCCAGGTTTGTTTCCTTTGTCTTCAGGAAATGTCATCTCTGAGCAGTTTAGATAGTGTTGCAAAATTGCTTTGTGACATTTTGATTAAGGGTCTAAATAAGCAATGCATTTGAACTCTTCTATAAGAAGATAGTAGATGTAGCTTTCCTGTAAAATCTCAACATTGAGTATTTCACAACTGGGTTAGTGTGTACTTTTAGTTTCAAGTGAAATTGTTTGAACACACCTTTTACTGATTAAATGAAAAAGCATATAGGGTATTCACAGTTGCATCTGCCTCTCTGACTGTGAGGCATGAGACTGCAAATTAAAAGACATCATATGAACTTAGCCTCAATTAGGTTGAAATAAAGTTTATTCCAGCAATCTACTGAGCAGCCTCGTTAATGTCAAAGCTAATGAATGCTGCTGATGAATAAATTCCTGAAGAAGAAGGGACTTCCAATCGGAGGTAGGCTCATGATGCTATCAATTAGAGACCGAAAAAAGAAAGGGCAAAGAAATTCTATGCATATGAAGATAAGTCCTTTAATTTGCATTTGTTATAACCTCCTCTGCTGTTTCCTTTTTCTGGTTAGGGTCATAATATTTATGGATTTGATCTGGAAGTGCTACTGCAGAGAATTAATGTGTGCAAAGTTCCTCACTGGTCTAAGATAGGTCGCCTAAAGAGATCCAACATGCCAAAGCTTGGGGTAATTAAAAGAAACATTTATGTCTTTATTTGTTTAGTTAAAATGATAAAAATCCGTTATGTTTCTTGTAGTAAGCAGTAGAACTGAATATAACTGGAAGTCCTGTGTATAGATACTGTTTTGTATGCATTTTAGCTTTTCTAATAAAACATCTTTGTCCCTTACTCTAGACCAGTGGTTCTCAACTTGTGGGTTATGTTCAATTTGTAACAATGAAAATACCTCCTGCATATCAGATATTTACATTACGATTCATAACAGTAGCAAAATTACAGTTATAAAGTAGCAACGAAAATAATTTTATGGTTGGGGGGGTCACCACAACATGAGGAACTGTAGTAAAGGAAGGTTGAGAACGACTACTCTAGAAGATAAGCTTTTTGAGAACCTGAAACATTTCAAATTCTCTTATATGTCTCTGCCTAGCATTTAGTACTGTGTTTAGCCGCTGGTAAATGCTTAATAAATGTTTGCATAATGCATGATGATTGGAAGCTACCAGCATTTCCTTGGTAAAAGCCACACATCTTTAGGTTACGTAAGTTGGTTGTTGCATTGTAGCTGAAGCAGCAGCCCTAAACAGAGTGTGTGTATCAATAATCTCTGTCTGGAACTGGAGTTCAGTGACTGTTGTAAAGAGAAGTAAGAAGATGTGTGGGTGTTGTCAACAAAGTGGCGGGTTTGTGGTTCAGTATAAAGCACTTTCACAATGACATGTTGACGTAGACATTTTTGTTCTCGTTCCATTATATCGACTTCTTCATGTGTTTCCATACTATTATTATTACTTACTACTGCCTCCATTCCAATAATCATGGACATCGCTAAATTTGTACATAAAACGCTTTCATAGAATGAAGCTATTAAAGTTCTTTTGGGGGGCTAGCCAGAATATTTTTGGACATTTGATAATTAATTCATGTCAGTAGGGCAAAAGTTATTAACATATGTTTTGGCCTAAATGTTTCTCAGTTTCTCTACCTTCATTTCTCTATTGTTAGATTTCTCTAAAAGTACATGGTGGTCTTGTTTCTCTCTCTTTCTCTCGCTCTCTGTATGTATGTGTCTCTCTCTCATTCTTTATGTACGCATTTTATTTCCTTTCTCTCTGGGTTTGGGTTTGAATCTTGCCTCTGACGGTTTTTAGTCATGTGATCTTAAGCAAATCAAGGCTCTCTGGGCCTTAATTTCTTTGTCTAAATTAAGGTAACCTATAACAGGGGTGTCGGGAACCTGCAGCCTTGAGGCCACATGTGGCCTTCTAGGTCCTTGGGTATAGCCTTTTGACTGATTCCAAGTTTTACAGAACAAATCCTTTTACCAGGGCGATTTGTTCTGTGAAGTTTGGATTCACATGACTGCACTTGAGGACCTATGAGGTCACGTGTGGCATTGAGGCCACAAATTACCCACACCTGACCTATAGTATCTCTCTTATAAGGTTGACATGAAAATCCATTCAGATGAGGTGAGAAAAATGCTTTGTAAACATTAAAATATTAAGCAAATTTCAGGAATTATTAATGCTGTAACGTATGAAAAAATATCCTTAGCATCCTAGGATCAGGGGTTTATTTAGAACTGGAAAGAACCTTAAAGATAATCTAGTCTAATGCCCTCCTTTTACAGATAAGATTCAGAGCCCCATAGAGATTAAGAAACTTGCCCAAGGTGACAAAGGTTGTAAGAGGCAGAGTTGGGTACCAACATAGGTACTCTGTCAACAAGTAAAGCATTCTTTCCATTTTACTATGGCTCTTCTTGTTGATTAGTGTTCTCTGATGTGATATTGGTAGGAATTTTAAAAATTCGAATGGCTTTTTTGGTCAAAGAAATGAGGAAGGAGATTTTTTGGCATGTATTTAGGAGGAGGGTAAGTGTTATTTTAATCCTGCATCTGCAGGGATATCATCTCTTTGTGTGTCTTTGTCACTCACTAATGTTTTAGTAATCTAGAAAAAAATCTTCAAATGTTTTACAGGCCTTAGTTGGTTTATAAAAATAAGTCTTACAATCCTGCTATAAAATTTCATTAGTACTTAGCATTCAAATGTAGTTTTTTATATATCTCTATGTCTTTTTCCAAATTATCTGCCTTAAGCACCTACAGGACATTTCATGCTATTCTCTTAGAAGTTTTATGGGGGTACAGTTATCATGAACAGTGCTATGCCTCATTGCCACTTCTTATTATTGCCTCCTCAAAATACATTAAAAGAAATGTTCTCGGTGTCTGCTGTATGTGAAACTAGATTTTTTTTTTTTTGTATAGGGCCGAGGTGGCTTTGCAGAAAGGAATGCAGCCTGTGGCCGCATGATCTGTGATGTGGAAATTTCAGCAAAAGAGTTGATTCGTTGTAAGAGTTACCATTTATCTGAGTTGGTCCATCAGATCCTGAAAGCTGAAAGGGTGACAATTCCATCAGAAAACGTACGAAATATGTACAGGTATGTCCTAAAACATCTCCAGATTTAGTCTGCTTTAATATCATAGGTACCATTAGTTTAATTAGAGTTTTCTATGTTTGTTTAACGTAGAACATAATAGACTGGGATGTAGAATTGGAGAGAGATTGAGGGTTACCTCTGTAGCAATGCTGGTGGTGTTTCTGACCATCAGTTTGGAATTATATATGACTTTGGCCATTGTAACGATTAGAAAATATGCCTCCTCTCCCCTCCATCTTCCATCCCCCATCTCCCTATGTATATATTGTATGAGAAGACTCTCATCATTCCTTTATTCCTTTTCATATATTTTACATTAAGTGATCATTTTTCTTCTCAGTAGTATAGATTTAATCTGCTTTATACTTCTTCCTTTTGTATAATAGAGGCTGATTGTAAGTTTCCTCAGTGTACCACTGGAAGTGTAAAAGTTGAGAGCCTTGTCTTGAAATGATCAGAAACAGTTACACAGATTCATACAACCTCAGAGAGGTCCTAGAGGGGCAGATAGTCTCTCTAACCCTCTCAGAAGCCCTTCTCATGTACAATAGTAATAATTTACTAAACATTGTCCCTGATGACTGGAAAAGTTTCTGACCCTCCCCATCAACCTAATGGATTTCTAGTAGTAGCTTATCCTCTGGAGGAATATGATTGATATGATTTTTAATGTGGAGAATAAACAGTATGTTGTCTTTATGTGTGCATAATTTTGTTTTTTGTCCCCAAATTACGTGGTTGGTTGAAATTGGTATAAATATTGTGAAAATAGAAAAGTTAGACATCATTTAGTTTCTTAAATATTTTTGTTACTGACTTCATGTTTTTTCAGGCAGATTTCACACTAATAGCCCAAATGCAAGTTAATTTTGCATATGAAATTCACCTAGATATACTGTCTTGACTTTGTTCACAAGCTTTTTTATGTTGACCAAAATGATAATGGACCTTAGTTGTAGAAAGTTGTTAGTCTGCTGTTGAGATGTACCAATGTTGAAGTTTATTGTATTCACTTTAATATTTTCTTGACTTGCTATGTAGTGTTTCTATATTTTAATAATTTACTTCTGTCTTGTGCTTTCCTATGCAGTGACTCTCCTCATTTAATGTACCTATTGGAAAACACCTGGAAAGATGCCAAGTTCATTCTTCAGATCATGTGTGAGCTCAATGTCCTCCCATTAGCACTGCAGATCACAAATATTGCTGGGAATGTTATGGTAAATCCATTTAGCAGATGGGGGTTGAGGGAAGCATGGCTTGAAGGGGGGAGTCGTATCCAGTCAGCTTTTGGCTATGGATATATAGTAACATAATCTGAATCCATCCTTTGAAAATAAATAACTTGGCATTCTGAAAAATGTACTTCCTTTGTTTTGTGTAAAAGGAATGTAGTTGTATTAAAGGGGGAGAGAAATGCCAGGTGTGGTCTGTTGAAATTTGGATCAACTTCACAAGGTTCCTCCCTCAGACATTAAAACTGTCTCTTCAATTCATTAATCTGGGTGGAAGAGAAGAGATAGCTAAACAATTAATGGACTATTTAAGTGTTCATTTCAGACAAAATATTGAAAAAAATTTACAAAAGGTTTTATATATTTGATTACAACTTTTGTTTTTAAGTTTATTGAATGAAGTGAAGCATTTTGAAATTTTACTCAAGCTTTTGTTTGGTGGGGAATAGAAATAATGATTTTTAAAATTTTTGTTTTTTGTAGTCAAGGACAATGATGGGTGGTAGATCTGAGCGTAATGAATTCCTACTACTTCATGCATTTTATGAGAACAACTATATTGTACCTGACAAACAAAATTTCAGGAAGCTTCCACAAAGACTGGTGGGTCAGAGATGTGTTATATTTTACCCTTTTCTAGACTACCTTTTTTTACTATGCAAATTTTAGGCAGTTTTTTTCCCTTTGGTTTAACATCTACTTCGGAAATAATTGCATAATTAAGTCCTCATTTATAGTAGAAGCCCTCTATGTAATAAGACTGTACCAATTGTCTCTGTTGATTTTTCTTTCTGTATTTCTGTGCAAATAAAAATTTGTTCGTGGACATTGAGAAGGCCAGAGAGAAGGCATTTGGTGATGAGAGACAGTATAACATAGTGGGAAGAATCCTGAACCTGGGAGTAAGGACACCTGGACTCAGATTATGGCCTTGTTGATCAGTAGCTGTGGGATTGGCTTCTTCATTTGTAAAATGTATACTACTTGATACTCCAAGGTTTTGTGACTTAGTGAAAAATAAACATCAAAGTCTTAGAGAAAATATTGAAGGCTTATTAAGTGAGGAGTTCTATTTATTTCCTCAGCTTCTTAATTATAGAGTTTCACTTTGTGCTCCATCATTAGCTATTGGTAAGATTGGGATAAAATATCATATACATTCTTTTGAAATGATTTCTATAACTTTGTTTTTATTTTGGTTAGGAAGTATCCCTCCTATGAACTATATATGTTCTGGCCAAAGCAGTTTAATTTTAGAATATGAGAGAGATATACTCTACAGCCTATCTCAAAATTGACATAGGAAACATTTATTTAAATTCATTGATGCATAGAATTTAAGAGTTCTAAAGAGACTGTAGATGACATTTAGTTCAGCTTCTTCCATTTATAGATGAGGAAAGCTAAGTGAAGTGACTTTCTCAAGCAAAAGTAGTGGCCAAACAAGCTAAGTTGTTTGTATAACCTGCCTCCTGCCAAAGGATGTTTCATGGGCTGCTCAAAATTCTTTGTCATGCCAAACTATTGTACAGTGTGAAAGTATTTGCAGATCCTATACATGATTGCACGCCACCATGGGGGGGGGTAGGGAGGGGAGAAAATCTGAAACTGAAGTGATTGTGGAACTGAATCTTGTAAATTAAAAGTAAATGAGTAAATTAAAAAAAAAATTAAAAAAAAAAAAGAAAAAAAAATTCTTTGTCATGCCTGAGGACTGCAAGTTGTGCAGGCCTGCTCTAAGATACTGAGTCTTATTTGCAGTTCTTATTGGCTAATGACAAACCTCTTATCTTCTCAGTCCATCTTTAGCTATAACTGGAATTACTGTTATTTCCTTTGTATCAGTAAGGAAAATGAGACTCAGAAATGTGTGCCTGCCCAGGGTTACAGAACAAACTACATTATAACTGAATTTGTAATCCAAATCTTCTGGCTCCTATTAAAGAGCTTTTCCCACTATCTGATGTTGAGTCTTCCTCTAAGTTTTGTAGGTAGATTTTGGTAATATAAAATTTTTTTAAATAAATAATGTCAGGTTGAAAGGACTGTTATAAATAATGAAATATTTTTAAAAATGATTTTTGAATGGTTTTTTACCCATTATTATATGTTTTATCAGAATTGCATAGTGAGACTAAGGAAGACAGATAATTGCCAAATTTCTTTCTCTTCTGTAATTAATTCTTTATGGTTAGTCAGGTTTTGATTTTTTTGTTGTTGATGATAGGGAGATGAAGATGAAGATATTGATGGAGATGCAAATAAATACAAAAAAGGACGAAAGAAAGCAGCGTATGCTGGCGGCCTGGTGTTGGATCCTAAAGTGGGTAAGGATTAGAGATGGAATGCCGTTGTTTGGAGAACATGGAGGCTGCATGTGCTGAAACATTTTTGCCTTTTGAAAAGTAACCTTTTTTCCTCCTCAAGAAATCTTTCAGCCTGTTAAAGGGATTTCTTTAGAAAGAAAGGCTTTGAAGGCTGAGATCAGTCTTTTAGATAGTCACAGAAGGGCAGTAAAAGAACAGTGTATAGTATTTTACAAATCTAGAAGGAACATTTTTTCTTTATTTAATGGAAGACCATCACTATTACTGATGAAAGGAAGAAAGGTATTTCTTTTGTTGGGTATATTTATATAGTTGCAAGAATGTTAGATTCGAAGTCAGAGGACCAGTGTTCAGATTCCAGCTCTGCTATCTGCTATCTGGCCTTGGGCAAGTCACTTACTTTCTTGGGGCTCAATTTGGAAAATGAGTGGATTGGTCCCTAGTCTAAATCTGTGATTGTATGATCCTAGGCAACCTGAGTTAGGTCTTGAATCTCTGTTGGATTAAACCGTGAGCTTATTGAATAGGACTTCATCCATTTGGGGACCTGCAGGTGGTAATTCTTTCCACTCATTTGACTCTTTAAAAAGACCATAGGGCTAATATAATGTTTATTAGGTTCTTACTTCCTAAGAGAGATTTTTGATAAACTTTGATTTTGTTTTTCTTTTGAAATATTTCTTTTATCAGTGGACATTGGTTTTATTTCAGTTTCTCCTTCATGTGGAGATAACTGATTGTAAGTGTCCTACATAAACACGGAAGCTATCTGTTCACTCTTGGAAAGTAAACAAGGGTTGGATCGTTCCACTTCTGACAGGTCTGATTGAAGGTCTCCTGACTGACCTTTAGCAAAGATTATTGCTGCTCCCTCTGTTCTCTGAAGATATATTTGTGGAAAAGAAATGTTTGAAGTTTATATCATAACATTTTTAACAAGCTGTCCCTTGGGAAAGAGTGCAACTTTTTTTTTTTGAAAAGTCAGAAGCATCATAAGGTTGTATCTAAGTTGATCAGTGTTAGAAAATGTCAAGGGTCCTGTTGGAACTTCCAGGGAGAGGCTGTTGAATTGGGAACAAGGTGAAGCACAGTCAGCTTTGCTGTTCCTTTTGTCTTCGTGGGTCTTCTCTGCTCCTAAGTCGTATTTTAGAGCTGGAAGGCACCAATAATCTCCTCCTTTCACCTCTGCCTTGCTTTGCTTATTGAACTGTATTTTTCTGATTTGATATTGACACATCCATTTATTTCTTTAGGAATCGAATGAGATTCTTAAGTATTCTTCTTTCTCCCTATCCCTTCCAGGTTTTTATGATAAATTTATTTTGCTTCTGGACTTCAACAGCCTATACCCTTCCATCATTCAGGAATTTAACATTTGTTTTACTACTGTGCAAAGAGTTGCTACAGAGGACCAAAAAATCACAGAGGTTTGTACTGAATTAATGTAATTTGACTTTATGTTGAAGTAGGTCTTGAGAGTGGTTGGCATTCTAGTTTCTCCTTGAGGAGGTTCTTTTAGATGTGCCTTTTCTGAGTAGACAACTCGGAAGGGTTTGAAGTAGAAAAGAGAAAAGGGTGGGTATAGTTAGGATTTGAGTAATAGGAAGTGTGTTTGGGTGGTATTTGGAGGGTTCACAGTTCTTTTATCTATTTTTGTTTATTAAGTGACTAGTTCCTGTTTTGACCTAATTGAAATCTAAGTTATAAATGGCTTATTGGTCATATAATAAAACTGTAGAACCTCTGCAAGGAAGAAACAGTTGGCCTACATATTTTAGCTAAAATCAGCTAAGAGGAAAAGGATCTGTTTTGGTCCCACTGTAGCAGAAACAACTGCAGTATTAACATTTGGTATTTAGTCTTAGATAAAATAGCTGAAGATGGGCCTAATGGGATCTGTTTCTTAAGCTTACTTAGGTAAGATTAGAACTTGAATGATCTTGGGTAGGTCCTTTCAGATCTTTAATTCGAATAAATTACATTTGCTACCCTTCTGGACAGAAAAATAAAACTTTTTTTCCATTTAAAATTTTCCTTCTTAATGGTTTTTATAGAACACATTGTTGGATTACATTGGTGTCCTCATAGCTTACTGACTTCATTCATGGGATTCGGAACCACAGATTCTGCTACTTGCTCTGTATATGACCTTACACAAGTCACTTAACTTATTTGGGTCTCAGTTTCCTCATTTGAAAAATGAAAGGGTTTTACTGGGCAGTCTCCATGATCCCTGCCAGTTCTGTAGCTATGATGCTGTGGCCAGTGTACTCAGTAAATTTAAGCAGTCAACAAGGGTTAAGTGCTCACTGGCTGCCAGGGACTTTGCTAAGTGCTAGGTATACAAATACAATGAATGAAAAAAAAAACTTCCATTTTTAAGTTACCTACATGCTAATGTGAGAGATAACAAGGATATATAAATATATAGAGAATAAATGTAAATATTCAGTGGAGAAATAGGAACTTTCGTCTTGGATTGTACTACAGAGGGTTCTATTTGCGAAAGTGGTTGGCAGCATTGCCCAGTACAAAACGGAAGCAGAGGTTCATGGTTTTGATTCTTATATTTTTCCCCTGGCTTTCTTTAAAAAATCTTCAAGATGATAGTAGACATTTGAAGTTAAGAGTTTTCTTTCTAACTTCTGAATTTATGAGAGCTGTCATTATGACTGCAGTGAGTCATAGTCCCTCAGGACCCCTGAGAGTGACCAGTTCAGATCATGAGTGCATGTAGTATGCTAGAATAATCTGTATGTGGGCCAGTTAATCAGACTGTGTTCCATCGGCACAGACTAATTTTGCCATTTTACAAATGCATGCTTTTTGGTCATAAAGGGTTAGAAACTAGATGAGGTAGATTTGTATATATAAATCTATCCCCTCTGATAGAGAAACAAGTCAGTTATTTCTCTGCTTATAGTCAGTAGTGTCATCCTCTTATGTGAAATCTCATTTATTAAGTCATTAAATCCTAATCTATTTACTTCAGATAATCCTTGTTAGGATTGAAATCATGTTCCATAATTGTGGGATAAAGTAGATAGAAGTGTTGAGAATTTGCCGTAATAAGCAAATAAAAAGAAATTTTGGGGCTTGGTTTTGTCACACTCACCCCAAAGTGAAGGTTTACTCCTATATTGGCTAATAAAAAGCAAGTGTGTTCCTTCCATTTCTAGGTGTTAATGCTTTAAATCTCTGGGAGAAAAATAATGATATACTAATATTTATATAGCACTTTAAGGTTTGCAAAATTCTTTATATATGTTATCTTATTTTGACATACATCTGGAACTCTAGGTTGTGTGTAGTGGGTGATAGAGATGGTAGGAAATAAAAGAATACAGTACTTTTTCTATAGGACCATGTACAATAAATTCCCATTTATCCAGAGTGATCATTAGGAAATGGGGGTTATGCTGATTATTTTGATAATCTAGTTCACTAAGAGTTCCCATATATACCAAGCTTGGAGTATTGGTTTCAGGTTCACATACAATTCAAAATTAATAAGACAAAAAGCATTATCTTCCTTTGATAATTAAGATTATCCTTTAGTATGTTTCTTTAATGTCATCTGTATGAACAGCAAGGAAAGATATAGTCATTCTGATGTAGTCACTGAACAACTGTCCTTCAATGCTTCACTATTTTCATGCATTATTTCTTCCCTCTGTCTCAGATGATACAATCCTTCTTTTTGCCAAAGCTTGTTACTTTCTCTCTCTTTGATTTCATACTTTCCCACCTTTTGAGTACCTTCCTCTTCTATATATCTTTAATCTCTCCATCTTTATTGCCTCTTTTGCTTCCATTTGCAAATGTGTTTAGGATTCCCTGATCCTAAAAAAAGCCACCCCTGGACCCTCCTCTTACTTCAAATTATCTTCCTATCTTTTTCTGATGTGTCAGAACTTCTCAGACAAGTAGCCCCTATCTAATGCCTCAACTTATTTTCCAGTCAGGCTTATTCTTCAACCCCTTGTAATTAAGTTTCCATTCACATTGCTCTATACAAACTGTTGTCTCAGAATTCCCCACTGACCTCCCTATCACCAGTCTCAAAGGCCTTTTCTCATTTCTTGTCCTTTTTGAACTCTCGGCAGCCTTTAACACTATTGACCACAGTCTTTTTCTGGATATTCTTCTTTTTTTTACTCCCTGCGTAATTCTACTCTCATTCTCTTGTCTCTGTACTCCTTTTCTGTATTGTTTTCTGGTTACTCTTTACTATTCCTTTATCTCTGTGTTCTGTAAACATTTGCTTTTGACTTATTCATTCCCCCCTTTCAGATGACAGTTTACTACTTCAAACTATCTGCAAGAGGACTCCACTTGGGTGTCTTAGCACCTCAAACTTGACGTATCCAAAATTGTCCTTATTTTTTTTCCCAAGATGACTAATTCTGATGTCCCTGTTGGTTGGTGGCACTACCATTCACCTAGTCACCAGCGGTGGAAATGTTGGTGTTACCTTAGGCTTTTCTTTCTCCCTCACATCTCATATTCAATAAGTAGTAAAGCACTGTTGATTCTACATCAGCAGCCTCTCTGCATTCACATGATTACACCCCGCTATACAAGGTCTCATCTGCCTGGGCTGTCCCATTTGCCTCATACTTCTACTTTTGTTCTTTCAGCCCATTCTTTACAGTCCTGCCTGATTCTGCCTCTGTGACCTTCCTTATACACAGATTTGAACATGTCTTTTCTCTCCTCAATGCTTTTGAGCCTCACTATTTGCCTTTCCTCCCCTTTTAAAATGAATTTTTTGATTTTTTTTTGTTTTAACATTGATGATATTTCCTTCTGTATCACTTCCTCTCTCAGAGATGTATCATTTGTAGCAGTTTTTTTAATAAGCAAAAGAGGAAGAAAAGAAAAAAAGTTTAGCAAAATCAGTCAATATTTGAAAATATTTAACAGTATATGCAATATTCCACACTCATTGACTAACAACTTCTGCAAAGGAACTAGAGAGGGTACCTTCTCACATCTTCTTTGGATCCAGGATTGTTCTTTGTAATTTTGACATATTCATTCTGTAGTTTTATGGTAGTTCTTTCCACATACATTGTGGTAGTTACTGTCATATGCAGTCAGTTCTGCTATAAGGTAATATATATGTTCCTTAAAATCACTGTGCTCCACAAAATTGCATGATTAAAACCACAGGGCTCATAGGAAAAATGGTGCTAGGAACCCAACATTCAAAAACTTTATCACTGACACACAAAAAAGATGGAAACCTAATAAAAATGGCAGCACAGTTTTATACATGTTAAATGGTTAAGAAATGCATAAATACTGCAATAAATAGTAACTTTGTCTGTGGTCTCCGGGTAATAAACCTGATGGCCAAGGACAAGAGGTCAGGCCAGGTGGGTTGCAGGAAATTGCTCATGAGCAGACATAAAATTCATGTTATGGTAAAATTACTCCCTTAAATATCACTTATATTGAAACAAATTCGTGTTTTCAAAACAAGTGTTATAGTAGAACTGACTATACTATTTTCTTGGCTCTGTATCAGTTCATGGAAGTCTTTCTCTTTCTCTGTATTCATTGTTGCTGAAAATACAGCAACATTCCATTACCTTCATGTACCACAGTTCTCAGTCAATAGCTGTCTTGTTATATTTTGTTTCTAGATCTTCACGACCACAGAAACTACTGCTGGGGATTTTTTAAAAAAATCATTGATCTCCTTGGGCTATATGCCTAGCAGTGGAATGTCTGGATCAAAGGGTATCGCTATTTTAGTCACTTCATCTGCCTAATTCCAAATCTTTATTGCTTTCTAAATAAAGCCCTGTCACTTTAGGCATCATTTTAATTTTCTAACTTCTTGGCTCAGTATTGTCCTTTTATATGTGTTGTGCTGTAGCCAGACTTGCAAGCTGGACTGTTTGTTATTCCCTATACACATCCTACAGTGTTCCTTACACTTGAGAATGCCTTCTCCACCCCCACGTCAGCCCGCTGAAATCCTGCCCATTTTCTGAAACCCAGATCAAAGGCTATCTTTTCATCAAGGCTTTTCCCCAACCCCAGTCTCTTCTCAGACTTTATACAAGCCTTTGTTTGTATTTTATTGTTTATGAACTCCTGTCGTTTCATATCAGTTAATTCTTTATGTGTTGTAGTTGGCTGTTAGATTATGAGTTTGATAGGGAAGCTTATTTTAGTTAAACTTTGTTTTTAAGATTGTGCTTTATTTAATATTTGTGTATCTTCCAGGACCTATTATAGTGCTCTCTATGTAATGGATGCTTAGTGAAAATATTTGATGAAGTTTAGCAAAAAAAAAAATCTGGTTATGTGAGTGGATTAATATAAATATAGCAGTTTACTATAGTAGTTTGGATTAATATAAATAGTAGTTCACTATCTCTCTCTTTGTGTATATATCTATATCTGTCTGTCTCTCTGTGTCTGTCTGTCTGTCTGTCTGTCTTTCTATCTATCTGTCTATCTATGTAGTGCTTACCCAGCCAATTGATATGAAAGAATCAGTTTTGTATGAGACTCTAGATTTTCTCTGCTTCACTGCCATATTGGAAAATTGGAAAATGATAAGTCCCTGTGAGAGGACAAAGATTATTCATGTGTACGTTGCCAATTTGTTGATACCTAATATTCACAAGCATGTAAGCAATTGTGTTAGCTCACAACATATTGGCAAATCCTGTGTTCTCTATCCCTTATGTGGCATGCATGGATTTGACATCTTTTAAGCCAGAAGGTTTATATTTTATTCCTTAGCCTTTGAAAGGGCAAATGTGCCCTTTTTCTAACATACTCTACATTAGTAGAATTAATGGTGGCTGCAGAAAAAGTCTGTTTTCTTTGCTATAGATGTTAACTACAAAGTAATTTGCAAATATAAAGTACCATATGAAAGATAAGGAATGCCTTTAAAAATGAGAATTGTCATGACCTGTGGAAGCATATGCATTCATAATTTTAAAAGAAACTTTAACATATATAGTTGTGTTTTTTCCCAGAACACTGCAATAGTCAGTAAAATTCTGAGTGTTTTTCAATTTTTTAGTCTGTATGGAAGGGCAAATGGTCTAAAACAGGAATTTAAAAACTTTTTTATATGTCTTGGACCCTTTTGGCATTTTTTTGAATCCTAGGGACTTTTAAATGTGTAAAAATAAATAGGATTATAAAAGAAACCAATTTTATTGAAATACAGTTATCAAAAAAATACATATATTTTAAGGTTTACAGACCCCAGGTTAAGACCTCCCTCATGTGAATTAGTATTTTTCAACATTTAATTTCCAAGCTCTTGTGACAGCTTTCCAGGCTAGGAAAAGTGGTAAGATTTTCATGTTGATGAAAGAGAGCTTGGTTAACAGATTTCTTTTGTTTCACCTGTTTCAGAAATCAGGTTCTCATTGAGCTGTGGTTTATCTTTAAATTTGGAACTAGCTACAGGGGAAAATGAGATGCTACCAGAGGAGTATCAGAGCACAATTAGGAACAGAAGAGGACAGTGAAAAGAATGTACATACATAGTAGCAGGGAGGGAAGCGGTTTTGCAAGGTATCTGGGTCCAACTTTGTAGCTTCTATCTAGATGACCCTCTTTGTTCTTTCTTTAAGGGGTTTTGACATCTAGTTTGAAAACTTTTTTTCCCCCAAGGAGTTCCCAGTTTTCTCTGATTTTTCTGACTCGGGGCCAGTCATTTTATCTCTTTTTAACATCAGATTGAATACATATTTAATATTTTATAATTTAAAAAAATTAAAGATGTTCTTATTTGAATATCTGTAAACATTATTATTTTTAAGAAGGTAGTTTTATTTTAGATATGACTTGTTTTTTTTTAATGTATTATTTGACAGGAAGAAGAGCAAGAAGATATTCCTGATTTACCAGATCCAGGTTTAGAAATGGGCATTTTACCCAAAGAAATCAGGAAATTGGTTGAAAGGAGAAAACAAGTCAAACAGCTCATGAAACAGCAAGATTTAAATCCAGACCTTGTTCTACAGGTACCAGTTTTCAGCAAGTCCTCAGCATAGCTTATGGAATTATAATGGTTTTAAGTTTAATAGTATTTTGAGTCTTCATAGGTTTGGTATACATGATGAAATTGCCTGCTGACAAAGTCAAATGCAAGAATGAGCAGATAGGTTCTGGTATCTTCAGATCAGGATGTCTCAACATTCCTTCTTTTGTGAAAATGAGGTGGCTTGGCCAAAGTTGCTACCAGACATCTAGGATTCTGTTGAATTTTGTGAGGCTCCTACTTAGCGATGCTTCTAGAGAAGGATGGGGAACCTGTGGCCTCAACTACACCTCTGTTCTAGCAGCTGTGGGAATTGAGTGTTAAAATTTTAAACGTATGTGTGTTGGAAGGCAATGGAAAAATGTCTGTCCCTTTTCTATTGGTAACCCACGATGTAGCTAACATAATTGTTTACGTGTTTGTGAATATGAGGTATCAATAACTTCTGACTTCTTTCTTTTTGGCCATGTTGCAACCTTGCAGTACGACATTAGACAGAAGGCTTTGAAGCTCACAGCAAACAGTATGTATGGCTGTCTTGGATTTTCCTATAGCAGATTTTATGCCAAACCGTTAGCTGCTTTGGTGACATACAAAGGAAGAGAGGTAAGTAACACAATTTTGACATCTTTGAAAATGGGAATTTTTCAACCTTTCCTCTTATGGTTAAATATGAGAGCAGTCTTACATGTTTTATTAATAATTTTTAAATTTAATTGAATTGTATGGCTTCAAGTACCCATTAGAATAACTTTGATATTTTAAGGTTAGTGGGATTAAGAAAGCATATGGAGTTATTACTGGTTGCCAAACACTAGTGAGTTTCGGCCAGGCATTCATTAAAAGGATGGGCTTTATCTGCACTCATACTTTATACTGTCTTTCATTAATTTTCCCCAAATGCTAAAGGATTGTGGTTACATTTAAAAAAAAAATCTTAAATCAATGTTGGCTTGTAGAGTTGCATTGGCTCAGTCTTAAGAAATAGTGTCCATAGTATGAGTAAGCATGATGTGGGTCTTCTCTTGGGATACTGTGCTTGAGAATAGTGTTCCTAGTTCCAATCCTAGTCCTAGATTGGAATGTACTTTAGAGGGTTACAGTTCTGAAATTTTCTTGCCTCTCAGTTCTAGACAGTCACCCAATCTTGTTTGGGTAGGATTGGGTAGAGTGCTTCTCTGAAGATGTAGGCATTTCCTTAAAGGAGATGATGGAAATGGGTATTTCAAAGGCTTTTGGAAGGAGAGGATAATTTTGGTTTCTTATGTTAAGTTTACTTTAGAATTATTCAGATTTTATTTCTGTGCATGCATCCAGCAGCTCCTGATGGAATACCATCTTATTTTTGTATTTAGGAAATGCACTCGCTATGCCCCAACTGGGTGATAATACATAGGTTGACTATTGAGATCGGATCAAGGTTACTCTTAAGTTTCTCATGAGAGGCAATAGTTGACAATTTACTCCCTTGGAGAGTGCCTCTTGCTGTTGGGAAATCCCTGTAGTTACATTTTCATCATTGGCTCAGAAACCTGCAAGCTGAACAGGGCACTGTGGGTAATGATAAGCCCCAACTCTGACCAGTGTTTTCCCCTCCCCCCAAATCTATTATGTTTTAAGGACTGTATTTCTCATTGAGCTGGATTTAATAGGCAGGTTAACAGCAATTTTCATTTCTCCTAGAAAATAGAACAAAATCAAAACTCAAATTATTTTTTAAAAAGTATTTCTCCTTTTTCTTCTTCCTCCCCTCTTGAAAAATAGTCCAATAAAGAGGCATCTAGACTATATTGATCTGTAACCATTTTGTAAGTTAAATCCTTGGGTTCTGGATTCCCTTTTACCTGGGATTACTGTGCCCATATCATCAGCTGTTAGCAGGAGAAACTTGATTATAGTTATGGTTATTGGGAAATACTAATTATAAAATTTAGCCCTGGAAACTCTGCCATAGGAGGGAATATCATTTAAAATCACATGTAAGAAATAGTAATCAAATATAATCCAATTATATTTTTTGATCATTTAATAAAAGCATCACAGGCCAAAATGATTCTCTCTGATAATTTCGGCCTTTGGTTTTGGTAATGTTGAGTGGTAATATTAGACTGCTGATTAGAGATTTGTGATTTGGAAATTTTCTTAGGTTATTAAAGGAAAGGAGGGCATCACCAAATGCTAGCCAGTTTACATAATGTTTGGTGATGATATAGTACCTATAATAGTGAAGTACACCTCTTTTTAAGGTACCTGCGCTTCAACGGTTTTTTTATTTGAGGAACATAGATGTTTTTCAATGTTAGAAGCAGTTATAGCATGAATTATTTTAAGGTTTACATGAAAATAAATTGGGAGAACACAGTTTAGTATGTGATGATGCCAAAATGACTCATTGGAGTGTAGAGTTTGCATTAAAATACAACTTGACATTTACTCTGGGGAGGGCTAGAAATTTGTGTTCTTTTCAATACATCAGAGGCTATTTTCTACGTGCTCATTAATTTTATTAAAAAGATGCAGGTTTAGATTTAATGACCTAATAATTTCTGTAATGAAGTATGTTGTGGGCTTAGTGGAGACTTAGCATAATTACTAATTGTACTTTTAAAGGTATAGAGGGCTGATGGTTTGTCAAATGGACATCAACATTACCTGTTTACAGGTATCATCCATCTTTCACCTTAACTTGTTTATAATTTTGGTCTCTAAACAGTGAAGAAGTTAGTATGGCTGGTGGAAAGTTGCATTTCTGTGAATTCATGGGATATATTATTTAAGAGAAAGAAGATTGGTGTTCCCAGTGAGACAGGAATGAAATCTTTCCTTAAAAAAAATCACAATGCATGTAGGTATACAAACATAACAAATTATGCATATCTTCTCTTCTCAGGGAGAATGAGTGGGTGCATGTCCCCCTACTTTCAGCGGCGTGGATTTCTCTTAGACATTCTTGTGCCGTTAATGCAGGCTATCAATAGTGAAGTGACTAGTGTAGTACTTGAAGTTCTTGTTCACTAGATGGCGATAGATACCTTATGATCATTAATCAATTAAGGTTTCTGTTCTGTAAACAATAGTGACAATCATTTAGTGACCTCCTATATGGCAAATATCTTCCAGACTTTATTTTTTTAAGATTTTTTTTAATCTAGTGAGAACAGTGATTAAAACTGGGTTTGAAAATTTTCAGTCTTGTAATTATTGAATATTAAATAGTAATGTGAACCTAAGGATTGCAACAATTTCTGACTTTGGAAGACTTAAAATCCTTAGTTACAAGTTTTATTGGGGGAAAGGCAGTTATTTTAATTTCATTATTAACTTAAATTCTCTTTTCAAGCTAAGTCACCCTTTAGATAGGGTTTTGCAAATGTGGAATTGCCCTCATTAGAATAATTCCTTGATTTATTTTATTTAGGATCAGCAGATCTGATCAGAGACTTCTGAAGAGTAGTAGACTGTTTAGGTGAATTTTGAAATTTTATTGTCATGTTTGTATGTTTGCATCCCCTTTTTTGGCACTGAGGAATTTAACATACAACCGAAAATGTAATTATGAAAATTCTTTAATTGAGCATTGGTGTTTTGACTTAGAGCAGGAATGCTTAACCTGGAACATATGATCTTGTTTTTTTAAAATAAAAGTTATTACCTGTATTCAAGTATAATTGATTTCCCTTGGAATTTTATGTACTTTATTTTGTACATTTAAAGACACTATTCTGAGAAAAGGGGGTCAGTAGGCTTCAACAGATTGCCAAAGGGGTACATAACACGAGAAAGATTAAGAGCACTTGACTTAGAGGAATCAATAATCAACAGAGCTGCAAGCTTTTTTTTTGGAGGAAGGAGGAGAAGGTGACAAGGCTGTGATCTGTACTTTCTGTTATGTTTATTACCTTGGAAAAATATTGATTCTTGGACTGGGGATCTGATTCTTAACAGCATTCTTTCAGTCAAAAAATATATCATAATGTTCAAGTATAGAGTTATTCTGAAGCCTACTGACTTTGCATCTCATCCATTTTCATTTTCTTTGCAGTTGCCTGAAATAAGTCTTTGCCAGCCTCTTTGCTGGTCTAGTTCTTGATTGTATGCCTTTGTGCTGTTTGTAATACAGTATGCATGTGGAAAAAATGCATAGCTCATTGCATGTAAAAACATTCAAAGATGAGGAGGACTTCTTGAGCATTTTTTTGGGTGTATTAAAGTAATTTGAAAGACATAGTAACAGGTGGGTCTGACCACTGCTGTTAACTGTGGTTTAAAAAAAAAAAGTTAGTGTTAGTAAGAAGCAACTTTTTTAGAATATATGGAAAGTAGAAAAGGTTGTGGGTTCAGAAGTCAGAAGACCTGGGTTTGAATCCTGCTTTATTTATCTGAATCTTAGTTTCTTTGTCAGTAAGATAGGAATAATAATATTTAGAGTGTATTATAGTGGACAGAGGATAGGCTTTGGAGTTAGGAAGCCCTATAATCTGATACATACTGATTTTATAACTTTGAGCAATTCACTTACCCTCTTCGTGCCCCAGGGAAAGACTATATATTGTGAGATAATGGTGATCTCCCTTACTGGAGGGGAATTTTCAACTCAGGGTTCACTATGGTGATGAAATTCAGGATGGGGAGAGAGCTGACCCTAACTCACAGGGTTGTTGTGAAGAAAGTTCTTTGTAAGTTATAAAGTACTAGATTAATAATTAAGAATTTTTTTCTTTTGATGTGTAATAGAAGAGAAATGCCCATTTTGAAATTCAGAGTGTTTTTTCTTTTGATATATCTTAGCACATAAGTGCTGGGATTAGTTTATGAAAAAAAATTAAAATTCTCTTCTTAGTGTTGCTGAGTGAACATGATACACATACAGTGTGATTTCCTTAGACTCTTTTTTACTTAAGGTTTTATAGCTCACCCTTGCTATTTTCACCAGAATGACTTTCTTTTAATCAGAAAGGCTCCATATCTGTTTTTAGATAGACATATTTCTCTCTCCATTAAAAACCCCAGTTGTATTTCGCTAGATAAATTTTAAGAGATCTGGACTATTTTTATGCCATTTGTAGTAGTTGGATATTGACAGACATTTTTGGCTTCAGTTTTGATCGTTTTTTTACTGTGCATTTTCAGTTTACCTTCAGGTAGAGTGTCTTAAATATTATAGTCTCCAACTTCTGTTGAACATCGAGGGAGTTGTAAATACTTAACCCCATTGTCTTCGTAGTCTATTTTGACTTCTGGGATTGCATCCTTACTGCGAACTGCTGCCGTGGCAGTGTCTCCAGTTATGTGTGGATAGATTGTGATGAGGTTCTCTTACCAGAGGATAAGTTTTGCCTCGTGGATAAACTTGAATGTGAGGATAATGAGGTCATAAATTAGTTCTTCCAAGAAATGACTTCAATACAAATGGTTTGTTTTTATTCAGAGATAGTGGTGATGGTAGTGGTAAGAAATGCACAGGTGAAGGTATCATTAGTGAAGGTTCTAGACTCCAGGAGAATTCATTGGAGATAGCAAGCTGTGTCATTTTTATTGAGGGGATAGCTAAGTGGGGATAGAGAGCACTGGGCCTGGATGCAGGAAGATCTGAATTCAAATCCAGTCTCATGCACTTACTTCCTGTGTGACCTTGGGCAAGTCAGATAAGCTTTGTGTGCTCATCTATAAAATGGGGATAATACCTAACTCCTAGAATTGTTGCAAGGATTAAATGAGATAATAATTGTAAAGTGCTCAGCCTGGCACATAGTAAGTGCCATGTAAATGTTAGCTATTATTATTATTGTTGTCATTGGAGAGCTCAAAGCTCTTACCCTTAGAAACATAGAAATAGATGCATGTGCATAAAATACATTGTATCTTGATGACTTCTTTAAAAATTGACAACATTATGAGTCTTCAGTAAAGAAAACAATGATTTTGATTAGAGTCTTTTTTTGAAGCTGAAAGAATACTTTAGAGATAATCTGTGTCAACCCCCTTCATTATTTTATAGAAAGACCTGGAAGCTGAAGTCTGGTTAAAGTCACACAGATTATAAGGGACAGAGTTTTGATTCAGATACACAGCTCATGATTCCAGTTCCACTGCACAGTTAATAGAGAAGGCCAGAGTAACTAATCCAAGTTCTTTGTTACAGAACATTTAAAAAGAAAGGCATTTTTATTACTGTAATATATATTATATATATATAATAATATATAATATATTATTATATACTACTTAAAAGTACTGACCACATTTATTTCCAAATATTACATAATTGATACTTTTCATCCATTTAGGTTTGGATTTGAAGATAAGGCTAATTATAATGAATGAGTCTGCTGTATAAGCAGTGAATGTAATGTTCCTGCTTTTTGGAAGCAGTTGTACATTGGATACATAAAGTTTTGCAAAAATTATTTTTAATTTGCTTGAAAAAATCTACTAATGCTGTTCTTCATAAAACAAATGGAACATAGTATAAATCTTCAAGTTTTAAAATTTTAAACAAAATAACAATTTGTCCTTCACTCTGTGTGGGTTTGTTTTAATTTATTGGTTAAATACTTGATTCTTGTTTCTTTAATGAATTTTATGATCATACCCTTGGTAAGGTTTCAGTGACTGTGTCTCAGACTTTTATCTCTGGCAGTGCACTAGGCACTCAATATTTTTCAAAAATTATTAAAAGAGAGTTTTAATTTTCAGATTGTCAAGAATAACTAAAAGATTACTAGAGCAAGGAAAATTAAACTTTGAAACTTAATGGAACTTATTTTATGTCAAGTTTTCCTTTCTTCTTGCTTTAATTTTTTTTTTGTGGTAGTGGAGGGGTAAGTTGGAAACTTAATATTTTCCCCTTGGAATACCATATATTAACTTAGGCTGTTGGGAATGGAGCAGAGGATGCTAAAGGGAACCATGACAGACTGACATTGTATCAGAGCTGTTGAGCACCACTATAACAGATTAGGTCTTTTCAGCATGCTTCTGTTTTATATAAATTGAATCCAGGACAACTTCTTTCTCCCAAACTCTTACCAGAACAAGTGACTTTCTATTAAATTAGAGTTTATTCTGTTTTCAGTCAGCTTGTATATGAAAATTATATATAAATGCACTTTGGTGTGTGTTTCTTTTTCACAAGCAACGTGTTTTTTGACAGGTGTTCTAAAGCTTCTGACATTGGCAATGATCCAAGATGACTGAGCAATGATTTAGAAACTGTCCTTCCTTCCTTGTTAAGAGATTGGGGTGGGGGTGGGGGCAGTGGGGAGTGTGAAGTTATTAGCTACTATTCACTAGTAGTCAGGTTGCATGAAAGTCAGAATGAGAGCTAATTGCCTGAAACTTTAGACTATGTGTACATGTAGCCTCCTGCCTGATAGCTCTCTTGAGGAAGGCAGAAAATCACATTGCGTTCCCACCTTTTTTCTCCCATTTGTCTTATCTTTTTACAGAATGCATTGTCAGGAAGTAACAAAACATTGACTTCTGAATTGTCCTGAAGTGAATTTGGTTTGGGAGAATTGAATCAGTATATTATAATTGTGCTTAATTAACCCAACCAATTAACAAATAATTTAATAGATGCATGTGTGTGTGTGTGTCTGTTTGTTTATTTGCTTTTTTTTTTTTTGATGAGGTTGTAGATGGCTATCTTGAAGATGATTTTTTTGGAGGTGAGTTTGGGTAAAAAACTAAAATAACTTCCAATTTCCCCCCTAATGATTTATAATTATGTATGTGTCCTGGATAGAAAGCTGATTTTGGAGTGAGGAAAACCTGAGGTTAAGTCCCACCTATGACAAGTATGGTACTGGGAAAGACACTTTAGTGCCCCAGGCATCTCTTTCTCTCTCTTAGATTAAAAGTTGCAGAAGTCTACATTCATTTTTACTTTCTTGATTTTACTTTTGAAGTTCCCTATGCCATAGGCTTGTACCAATATAAAAAAGACAGATATATGAATGAAATAAAACAAAGTGCTCTTTTATTTTGTGGTTCTTACAAATAATACTCTTGGTTTGCAATGTTTTGGTTTTCTTTTTATATGAGAGACTGTGAAAGTGGAATTCTCAATCCTCATCTCATTTGTCATGCTGTATTATTGATGTACGAGGTTACTGGGTAGCTGAGCTCTGGGTTCTCATCAGGAATTATATCTCCCATGGAGCATTTAGCTTTGCCTGCTTCTTGGGATAATCTGTTATTGGTTAAACCCTGGACTCCATTTCCCCTGGGGTAAGAGAACCAGTAAAAGCTATCACAAATATAAATGTATTAGGGTATGGTGCTAAGAAAGAGAAAAAATTTAGCTAAGACATGGTCTTCATTCTCAGGTACCTTACTGTGTACTAGTGGGATAAGACACCAAGATGATATAGCAGAAGAACCATAGAGTGCTTGGTGAGGTTTGAGGGAAAGTAAGAAAGGGCTTCCTAGAGGAGATAACAAAGAAAGGAAGGAATTCAACAAGCAAAGGAGAAATTTAAGAGTTGGTTTCTTTTGCATGATTTAATTGTTTCTTTCTCTTTTCTCTATTCCCAAGTAAACTCTTCTTTCCTTACTCTATCTTATTGGAAAAGATCATCCTTTTGGTGAGCATCTTTGCTTGTCTGTGGCCCTGTCCTCAATCACATTAAGTCCACGATTCTCCCTTGGCTGACCAAAGCTTTGTCTGGCTCACCCCATCATGATTCATTTCTGGTCCTATTGCAATCTTAATTCATTATGCATTGGCTGACCATGACTCTCATCTACTTCTGAGGTCTTTTTTGAGTTTATTGTCATCTGCAGTTGTTGAACTCCTGAGCTTTTGATAGTACTTGTGCCCTTCTTCCGGCTTGTCTGCTCTAATTAAACCTGGGACATCTGGGTGTTTCCCCAGAAATTGACAACGGTCCTTTTATTTTTCAGTTGGTGCTGGACTAGCAGACTGTGTATCCTGCTGTCATCAGCTATACTTAAGGATTGTGTCAGCTGACCTTGCTTTTATTATTAAATTGCCTCTTCTACCTGTTCTGTTAGGTTTGTATCAGTCTCATGGCCTGAGTTGCAGATACTAGACTCCTCTTTGGTCCTTTTCTTTGCATAGGCCACCAAGTGGCAAGATAGGGTCAGAACTAGGGCAGATCTCCTGACAAGTGGGAACTTCGGCTAGAAGCAGCATGGCCGGGGAGAGCGGGTTTAAGTCAAGACCTGTGATCAGTGAGGACTAGCGTTTTTCAGGATTGCAGTGCTGATGTAAGTCTGAAGGAACCAGTTTATTCACAAAGGGCAGTGCCATCTACTGAATTTCTTTAACTTAAAATAAAAAGGAAAGTAAATATCTGTTGTTATTTGTATAATTTTTGGCCCAGGTAATGGAATGGGATGAGGAATATTATAGCCTCACAAGAGAGCCCTAGAATGAAATTAAATCTGAACTTTTTTGATCTGAGGGTTTAAGGTGACTTTAAAAATTATGAGAGAGATTCTGTGAGCCATGTATGAAAATCAGAATTACCCTGCACATAGTAAGTCCTTAATAAGTGTTGAATTGAATTACTACTTAAGTACAATACTCCTTTTGAACTTGCTTCTTTCTACCTGATTGGAGTTCAAGGGACTTGAGTGCTCTCTTCCTTAACCAATGTGTCCTTTAAAGAGTGTTCTTTATCTTTGGTCAAATCTGTTGGTTTCTTTTTGTGTATCATGATTCTCAAGGGACCATGTGATCTTGTATCAGTTTGCCATTTTGATAAATAATTGTGATAAATTACATCAGACTGAGTTTGTTAAGTTGTGAGAGTTTTTTGGGGGGGTGAGGTAGGGGAGAGGGCCCTATGGAAGAATGATTTTATGTCTGTGTGTATGTGAGGAAACTGCTTGATTTTATGCCAGGGATTCCTGAACCCTCTAGTAATAGTTATAGAGATCTTGTTCCTTCTCTGAAAATTGGTGCCAATTTTGGGTCATGCAGCTGTCCCTGTTTGCTTTCAATTATTAATTTTTGTGATTTGAGTGATCTTACCCTCTTTTGAACTCTGGTATATCCAAAAAAAAATTGTCCTCTGATAATGCCTTCCTTCTCTTAAGAAGTAAAACAAAGTTAAAATGTAACTGAAAAGTGATTCTTGATACCTTTGGAAACTGTCAAGACTTGTGCCACCTTTATGTGGAGTCTGCAGAATTAGTCCTTTTCAGGGGTGGGATTTGATCTGTAACTTTTGACTTTGCTACTTTACATAAAAAGGAAGAGCTGCTTTCCCAATACAGGTGACATTTTAAAAAAAAAGTATAAGAAACTTATGACACGTAAATCAATTTTACATCATAAATATGGAGTATTGATTGCTTGCCTATATTTGTTTCTGATTTGTTTTTTGTGAGACTGCTGCTATAAACAAACACAGACTGTGTTTTTTGACCAGGGCAGTCGGGTGTGTCTTTGGACTGAATGGAGGCTTGGGAAACTTAATAAGCTAGGGACCTATAAATAGTGCACATTGTTCTTAGGATTTCGTCTAATGTTTCTTTGAACTTACTGAAGGAGTAGGGTATACGTTCTATTTAAGTTGAGCCACATGACTTGATGCTTTGGACAGCCGGCATCTGACTACCAAAAAATGTCAGTGTCTTCTAGGAATGTCCTGATATTGTGACCACATGGTGTATGGCAGAAAAAAGAATCTATTCCCAGAAGATGGGGCTTATGTGGTGAATATTTTCTTTAATTACTAGTTCCTGTATAATAGCCAGAAATGCTTCTGATAATAGCTACTGAGTATGCACTACAGCAGGGAAAAGAAGATAAATGACATTGGCCATGACCTCAAGGGCATGGGCCTAAACCTTAGGTAATGAATCAAATGTAACATTAAGAAAGCAGAAGGGAGAGGTCAGATCAGCATGTTTATTTACCAGTAAGCGCGGGGAATACTCATTTGTTCGTTTTAAAAATATTTCAGGCCAGTTAACATTAGAGCATAATTTGTAGTTTAAAAAAAAAAAACTTCAGAGAAATCTATAGCAATGCAAAATCGATGGGGTTCAGCAGCTATCATGGAGAAAAAGTGGATGAAAAGTGCACATTGCCTAGGCTGTGTCACATAGCTTCGTGGGCAGATTATCGAGTTTAGATCATCAGTGTATATATTTTGAACATTTGCTGCAGTGAGACATTGAGTTGGTTCCTTAATAGAGTAAGAAGAAGACAGTGGACTGGATCATATTTAGAAAGAGACTGCATAGTGCCTTTCAGTATTTTCAAACTCATCGGTGCCTCCTCAGAAGCCTCACTTTTTAGCACCAGCATTGTCCTGGTTATGCTATAGGACTTTAGGTCATGAAACCACATGGTTTGGATTATTCAAATTGCAGGTTACTCAAAGGGCATGTGGTAGATGTCAAACTGCAGCATATTACTGACAATAACTTGATGATCAATAAGAATTTATTTAGTATTTACTGTGTAGGGGACCCTGCAGTGAGTGCTGGGGACACAAAGATAGGCAAAAACACAAACTTTACTTTCAGGGAGCTCACATTTTAATGCAAGTAACTGTGCACATACAAGATTTGTTCAGGGTGAGTGTGAGATAATCTCAAAAGGAAGAAAGGCAGTAGGAATGGGGGAGATCGTTGAAAGGTCTCTTGAAGAATGTAGGATTTGAGCTAAGACTTGAAGGAAACTTGGGGAAGGCAGGAGGTAGAGGTGAAGAGGGAGAACATTCCCCACGTGGCAGACAACTGGTGAACAGGTATGGAGTTGGAGATGGTATTTTATGGAAGGAGTAGTAAGATCAGTGTGCCTCTAGATGCAAGGATTGGGGAAGAGGGGAGGGAGAATGTATGAGATATGGTGTAAAGGATATTAAGGCTCTTTGGGAGTAGGGAACCTGTGGCCTTCTAGGTCCTTGGTTGCAGCCTTTTGACTGAGTCTGAGTTTTACAGAACAAATCTTTTTATTTAAGGGCCTTTGTTCTGTGAAGTTTGGATTCAGTCAAAGGGCTGCACTTGAGGACCTAGAGGACCTCATGTGACCTCACAGGCACGGGTTCCCCTACCCCTGAAAAGGATATGGGCTAAAGGACATACCAAGAGTATAAACTAAGTGCTGTTAATATTGGTTGCCATCAAGAAATTAAAATAACCATAGGAAGGCATCTTTTCTTTGTATCTTTTGTGATTTATGGAAATATATGGACAGGAATAAGATGGATTGAGAAAATGTAAAGGGGTTGCAATTTCTGCTTTTGAAGGGTGTCCCTACCAGTGAAATCATGGAGCCACTCAAGTAATGAAGCATGTTTTTCTGTCTGGTTTCAAGAAAGCTTTAGTAGTCGAAGGAGAAACCACCTAACAACCATGTTCTGCTTTTCTTCATTCCTAAATTTTCTCCTTAACACTCTACCATGTACCTTCTTTCCCCTTTCCTTAACCTCATTGTTACAATACTTAACCTTAATATAAACTTCTCTAGTACTAGTCAGTACAGCTAATCTTTGTTGTTTTCCTTATGTTGTAATCACTCCCATTTGCTTTTGCAAATGTCATTTCTTCTATTCTCTACCAATAAAATCATCCCCCAAACTCACCGACCCCATGATGTCTATTCACATCTCTACCTAATCACTCATTGAGTACTTATTACTTCAATTTGTATTTCTTTTAATTTGTACTAATTGATATGTTGCTCTGTAAACATATTCATTTGTTTCATAAGCATGTGTTTTCAGTTTTCCTAAACAGATTATAAGGCAAAGGTTCTCTTTTTGATATATGCTTATAGCTTCTAGTGCAGTGCATTTCCTTGTCACAAAGAGTTTACTAGATAAGCATGTTAGAGAAATACTGTAAACACAGTAGTATACCTTGGTTTCAGCAAAGCATTTTATCAAAAGCCATGTTATATTCAAATCAATTGAAGAAACAGAGGATGGAACATTTTTTTTTTCTCCTGGAGAAAAGAAAATTTTTGAAGGGCATGATTAAACTCTTCAGATATTTGAGATACTATCACAGAGAGGAAGAATTAGGTTTATTTTTCTTGGCCCTGGAGGGTAGAACTGGATCATTGGGTGGAACTCAAAGGCACACAGATTTGGATTCAAAAGTCTAACAGTTTTCTGGTATGCATAGTCGTTATTGTTATTATACTGTAGGATATTTAGTCCTACCACTCAACTTTCTGCTGCACTTTGTGGAGCTCTCAACTTTAATTCTTCAGAGATTGTAGTATTCCATGTTTTATGCCAATTTAATATTACCAGATGACTCTTGATATTTTTTAGGTGGCATTTTGTTTCAGTGAGAAGCTTAGGTTCATATTAAGTGCTGAGCAGTTTACCAAATGCAATCCAGTCCATTCTCTTCCTCTGAGCCAATTTGTGGTCCTTCTGCAGTCTGCTCAAGATATGGATACTGGTAAACCAACATTTTGGACGCTGAACTCTTGCATATTATAGTCAGGACAGTAGTCATTCTTCATCCACTTGAGTGTTCCTGGCTAGATAATTAGGTGAAGTGATTATAAATATCATTTAGAACTCTGCAGCTTCTTGGGGCTTGATGCAGTTAGCATGTGGTCATCTATAAACAGGGACATCTGATAATCTATAAGGAATCTCTGTCTTGCTTTTTTATTTCCCACTCTCCAAATTTTGAATTTAGTTTTCAGCTTTTTGGAGAATGGTGATAACTAATTTAATGTATTACAGATACAGTGATTAGTAATAGAGATATTTAGATTTGGAGAGTGATGGAGTCAAAAGTTAAAGCTTAAGAAAACAAAGTAAATTTTAAATAGAATGTACTTCTTCTCCAGATTTATTGATAGTTGATGATGTGGGCCCACATTTAATGATTTTTGTTAGTGAAAAAAATTGTCAACAGTGTTGGCTTTTTTCTCTTATTTGGATGTTTTTATTTTTAAAGGTACTATTTTCTAGGCATCTAAAAATATGGAAATTAAATCTATTTGTTGGTAACCTGCAGAATTTTCTTTATGACAAGACTTTTAGCGGGTAGAAGTCATAGCCCAGAAACTGACACTAAGAATTATCTGAACTGAGAAGTAGTAGGCCTTTTAAAAACTTTAAAAAAAAAAAATGTGTCTTTAGTTTGAACATTCCTTGGGTAATAAACATCACCAATTCTTCCCAAAGTTATCTTCAGTTTTTATCAAACTGCTTTTCTCTTCCTCATTATAAACTCTTGTTATGACTTTTTATTGCTGAAGTACTGAATCCATAGAGAAAAAAGGAAAGAGACCACTGCTGTGAAAGCAGAAGAGTTACACTTCCTATCTTTTTTTTTTCCTGCTATTCCGTTATCATAAAACCTGAAATTGCTGTTGATGCCTCCAAGTTCTTGACTCTTTGCTTTAATGCATATCATAGGAGTCGGAGCGGGAAGGACCTTAAAGATCACCTAGTTCAGCTATCCCAGTTTATAGGAGAAAGAATTGAGGACTCCAGAAATCACTTGACTTGGCTTAGGTTGCTCAGGTAGAAAGAGGAGTCAAACTTAGGCACTGTGACTAGAAATCCAGTTAAAGTG
>CM053588.1:160811456-160832504 GCA_028646515.1 Pseudochirops corinnae | reverse complement strand
TGTGTGTATATATATATATATATATATATGTATGTATGTATGTTTTTGCTTTTTGGAGGGGGGAAGGTAGGGCAGTTGGGATTAAGTGACTTGCCTAAGGTCATATGGCTAGTAAGTGTTAAGTGTCTGAGGCTGGATTTGAACTCAGGGCCTCCTGACTCCAGGTCCAGTGCTCTATTCACTGTGCCCCTCAAATTAGATATTTTAAAAACATTAAGGTAACATGAAATAAAGAAACCTTACAGGAATAGTCACCTAATTTAGACATGCAATCCTATATTAATGTGAACAGTTAATTCCTAATGTATCTGTTTTCCAAGTCTGACTTTCTTAGTGTGGCATACGTTATTGAACTATGAGTTTGATTGTGTACTGCAATGGATTGTGTGCTTAGAGATCTGATTTCTAACCTTCACTTCTGTGTATCAAGTGTAATAAACAAGACCAAATTGACCAGGATTCAACCAGTGAATCTTTCCTAGCCTTCTTCCAGGTGCTGCTTTAGCCACAGGCGTTCTTATGTGCTCTTAACTACTGTCTTGACTTCAAACATCTTTGACTTCATCCTTTCACTAAGAAAACATATAACTCCTGTGATTCATTAAAAAAGTATTAAATGTCTACTCTGCACACAGCATTATGCTAGGTTCTAGGGGAAATATTTCTTGCTGTCACAAAGCTTCTGCGCTATTAATATCTAGCATCTATTAATCATCCTAGTTTTGGTCACACTTACTGTAGGTCCTTTATTGTACAGTCAGGACTCTGAAGTCTTTTTTTTAAACACAGATCTTAGAGAATTTGAATGGGTGTTCATTTCCTGATTAAAATTAGCATGGTATAGTGGAAAGAGCACTAGTTTTGGAATCAGAGGCCCCCAGTTCAAATTCAAGTCGCCTATGTGACTTTGAACAAGTCAGTTAAAGTTCTCTGGGTCTCACTTTCTTCAATCTGTAAAACAAGAGGGGAGAACTAATGACCTCTAAGGTTTCTTCTAGCTTTGAATCTATAATGCTATGAAAAGTACATGTAAAGTACTCTGTAGACCTTAGAGTGCTATATTACTTAACTCTTAGTAAGTCCTTTTAAGATTGTCATTTTCCATGGCTTGAGAAATGGGGCAGGAAAGAAAGAGGTTTGAGAGGCAAGGGCAAGACAGAAGAAGAGAGAAAGTTGATGATGAAGGCTTGTCTTCTTCCATACCACTGCATTCTTTGTGGGGTGCAGTAATGGTAATGGGAGCAGTCATAATCAAGCACTGACATTAAGTCCTGCCATGGCACTACAGCATATCTTTGTATAGTTAGCACTAGGTGACACACCACTTACTGGAATGATGAAGGTCAGAAATTATTTGTCTTGAGCAGAATGAGCAAATGCATTCAGAAAATATATTCTTCAGTCTGTGGTTGATGAACAGAAACTAATGTTCATGTAAGATAACCCCTCTTCTAACTTTTATTTACCAATCATCATGAAAGGAAAAAAACAGCCCAATTTTAGACCAAGGCTTCCATTATATGAACCAGGAAGATAATGAAGTGGGACCTGATACAAAACAGCAGAGTGATGCAAGTTTGTGCACTAAAATTCTAAGACATTCACTGACATTTTAGGATTCTACACATTGAATATTAAGCTACTGAAGTGTTTGTTGCCCGGAAACAGTGCTTCATTTTTTTACATGTGGTGTAATGAAATGAACCTGTGTTATAATTTGTTTCTTGTGAGGAGAGAGGAAGAATTAATACACATTTCTGCCTGTTTCCTATTTTTATTCTCAACCCTCTCCCTTTCATTGCTGAAATCAGTAGGGTAGGATACTTGCTGCCTCCTGTGTTAGTCACTAATTTTTCTTAATGTTCCACACAAGGGGGTTTCCAGTTTCTCAGAGTTAATTTGTATTGTAGTAGATTTGGCAGTATTTGGAGGCTTTTTTTTTAACTTCCTTCATTTTGTGTTAGAGCTACCCATTAGTTTTCCTACTCTTATTTATTTTTAATCACGTCAAGTGACATCTTTCCTTGGAAGGCCTATAATGAAACCCTTAGGATTAGTTCAGAGTTCTTCGTGAATTTTTTTTTTCTGGAGGCGGATTTCAATGGTTTTCTGAACCCTCTCGGTTCACTATTGCCTCTATATCATCTGTAATTTGATCTTGTGCTGCCAGATTTTCATTATTCCTGCTTGGAGTCAACCTTGTGGAAATAAAGTTACAAGGCTGAATCCTTTTGTGATGAGTATTGTAAAACCTTATTGGAGGCAGCATGTTGTCTCACATCGTGAAATCTGTTAACCTTTCTCCTAAAGAAGCCAGTTCTTGGATGGTGAAGCTGCTACTGGCCCTAGTATTTGGCTCCAACTCTCTTTCTTCAAAGCAGTTTTGGAATGATGTGCCAAAATGGGGCAGATAAAATTAAAGTGGGCAGAAGAATTGACTTACGAAGTATACTTGGAACCCCCTTATTTAAGTGTGGAAAGCAAAAGAAGTTTGGTAGGAGGAAGAAGGGAACATGTAGTATAATGAAAGATCCTAGAAGTAGTTATCAGTTGGTGGGCTCTATGTTTTCTTCACCAACCCGTGTTGAATGCTATAGAGAAGTCATAGTATGAAGGAAAGAGTGATCAGTCATGTCAGATGTTGCAAAGGGGTCAAAAGAGCTTGAGAAATTTGAAAAGGCCCAAGGGTTGTGATTAACTAACTTATAGTGCTCTAAATTTATTCTTCAACTCCACCTTCTCCAGAGATCCTTTCTGGACTGAGGGGGATGGAGGATCACCACCTGCTTGTTCTTCCTGGTCATAACTATCTAAAATTATTATTATTATATTAATATTATACATACAATAAAGAATTAAAGAATAATTATCTCTAGTCCTAAAAACAGTCCCTCTCCCTGTACCTCTAATCCTTTTTCCTTGTGATTTCTAAAAGACACAGTTTTCCTTCAGGTAATCATCTTCTCTCTAATTCATTTTAAATTTCTCCCTCTGTACTGGTTCTTTCCCATCTGCCTACAAAAGTGCTCAGCTTATCAGTGACCCTTAAAAAATCCTTACCCCAGCCCTACTATTCCATAGAGATATTTTATCTTTCTTTCTCCCTTCATCACTAAACTCATTAAAAAAAATTATCTACAACCATCTTTGTTGTCCAGTCTCCTTAATCCGTCATAACCTGACTGATGTCCTCAGAAATCAACATTGAAACTCATCTTTTAAAGATAACTAGTGACATTTTAAAAAAAAAATGGCTATTTTCTGTCATCATTCTCCTTGACTCTGTGCAGGATTGGATGCTCTTTAACTTAACCATTCCTTCTGAATACCCTCCTTTGGCTTCAGAAACTCAATTCTTTTCTGGTTCTTGATCTTTCCCTTTGTCCTTTCTTCAGTCAGAATAATAATAGGAAATGCATTAGGAGTCAGAAGATTTGGATTCAGGTCTTAGCCCTTTTATTTACTGTGTGACCTTGGGTTTCATTTTTTCTAGATTTATTTTTCTCAGTTTTAAGTTAAGGATGAGGTCAGAGAGAGACAGACCATCTGCATTTTGAATCGGAAGACCTTATTCCTAGTGCAGGTGAATTAACTTGCCCTTTAGATGTTAGGTTCCTCATCTGTAAATTGGGCTTGATTCTCTTTATGTCTTCATTTTAACTATGTAGTTCTTTGAGTTAAGACTGGAAAACAAGATGTGGACATATTGTTGAGGGACTTCAGTGGCATGCAAGAAAAAAAATATGTATGAGCTTTATTTGATATTTGATAAGAGCCCACTAGCCGTCTTTTAATAGAATGACAGGGCCAGATCTATGCATAAGGTTATTCTGTCAGTTGCATAAAGTCTGGATTTGGGGTGGGGGGTGGGGGAGGCGATGAGGAAGAATGTGGCAAACTCATAGGGATGTTTTTAGACTAATGCAGGCCCCTCTGTCTTTTATTCCATCCGGCTCCTGTAACTTTTCTGCTTACTCTATGTCCTAGCAAAATTGGATTGATTGCTGTCACATGAATATGACCTATATTTTAGCTCCTGTCCCTCTCTGTTCACGCTGTTCTCTCTGTTTGGAATGTTGTCCTTCTCTCTGAAATCCTACTTATCTTTCAAAGGTAGTTTCAAATCCCGCCTTCTCCACATGGCTGGCTTTCCTTGATTTTTCTTGTTAGTAAGGACCTTCTTTTCCCCTTTTGGTTTTTTATGCAGTCCTTTAGCAACTCTCTAATGCGCTTAAAATCATTTTGTGTTTTTTTTTTCTGTTTTATCACCCTATTCTGGAGGCAGCATGACTTAGTGGATAGAAAGCTGGCCTCAAAGCTAGGGTTTAAGTCCTGCTTCTGACACATAGTGGCTGTGTGGTCCTGGGGCAAATCACTCAGTGCCCTAGTGACTCTAAGATGCCATTCTGCACTGGTAGAGAACATTTCTTTGGCCTGGAGGTAAGTATAGTAGTGTTTTTAGGGTCCAGTCCTTATTATGATATTGAAAATTCCATGAGGGCAGGGAGTGTGTCTTATCTAAAACATATGTCTCCCCAAGTCTCCAGTACAGCACTCTGTACACAGTAGGTGGTGAATAAATGTTTAGTGAATGAATCAGTTTCTTCTTCTGCAAAATGAGTAGGTAGCACTAGAGCTTCCCTAATGCCCCATTAATCTTTCTATTTTTCTTAAGCATGGCATGAAATGTGCTAAAAAAAAAAATCATTATTTCATTATTAGAGTGCAGATACTTCACAGCCACTGGGAACTCTACCTTGTTAAATCCGTCTGCTGTTCAGGAGATGCTTCAGAGTGCTATCAAGGCATTGGACTGGGAGTCCAAAGTGTTGGGGGGGTTTGGTAAGCCCGTTTGTTGTATAATTTTGAGTCTTTCAGAGATTATTTTCCTAGTTTAGATCGTTAATTGGCAGCTTGGTGAGATGGGACTTGAGTTAGGAGAGACTTGGCTGTGATGTCTCATGACCATAGGAAGTTATTTAAGCGCTCAGATTCTCCATTTCCTCATTTGTGAAATAGTGATAATAATGCTCATACTGCTACTCTCATTGGGATGATGTGAGGAAAGTGCTTTGGATAGGTGCTAATTAAGTGCTTATTAATTTTTTTTATTCCTTAAGATGAGCTCCAGTTCAAAACCTCAGAGTCATGCTCACCTTTTCATTTTCTCTCACCTTATGTATCCAGTCAGTTACCAAGTCTTACTAATCCTACCTTTACAATATATTTTTTATGTCAGATTCAAGAGTTCTTAATTTGGGGACTATGAACTTGTTTTTAAAAAAAATATTTTGATAACATATTTCATTGTAATTGATTTTCTTTGTGATCCTCTGTGTTTTATTTTATGCATTTCAAACATTCTAAGAAGAGGTCTGTAGGTTTTACAAACTGTTCGCCAAGAGGTCGATGGTACAAAAAGAAGTTAGCCTTGCTCTCCTCACATCACAACCACCCTTGTTCAAGTCCTCATCACCTCTTAGCTGCGCCATTGAAGCAAACTCCTAAATATTCTTCTTGCCTCATCTCTGCTCTTTAATATTCCTTGCTGCTGCTACTGAAGTGAATTCCTAAAACCCACCACTTCCATACACAAAAAACTTCTCCTTTGACAGTGTGGCGCTAGCCTGCCTTTGGAAACAGTATTCCCTTCATGCACTGGTCTTGCTGTTTCTCACCCAAAATCACTCTGTCTCTCCTCTCTGACTTGGCCCAGGCTGTCACCCATGCTTGGCATTCTTCCCTTCATCTCTACCTCTTAGTATCCCTGGCTTCTCCCAGAGCTCAGCCCCCGTGTTCCTCTGTGTTCCTCTAATTTGAGGCCTCTTCTTACCACCTGCTAGAACCCCATCCCAATTACTTTGTTTCTACTTTATGGTCATTTTGTGTTTAATTATATTTATATATTGTTTCCTCCTTTATAAGCAAGCTCCTTTCTGGGCAGGGACAGTATTTATCTTTGTCTTTTGTATCCATCTGGCCTGACACTAAGCACTTAAATGCTTGTTGATCAACAGATTGATAGAAATGTAACTTTTATGATTTATGAGGCATTTGTGAGAATTAAATGAACAAAATACTTTGAATGAAACATACTATTAGTATAGAACTAAGAGGTTTAACATATTTTATTGAATGGATATTTTTTAAAAAAATCAATGCAATTTCTTCCTTATCTATCAAATTAGCAAAGATGATGAAAAATGAAAATGGCAGTCATTAGAAGGATTCTAAGAGGACAGGTACCATTGGTGGAACTCTGAATTGGTGTAGTCATTCTGAAAAGCAAGTTGGAACTATAACCCAAAACACCCAACAAACTGTGCGTTCCCTTTAACCCATTTATGCAACTTTTAGGCAGCTAAGTGGCTCAGTGGTTAGAATGTAGGATTTGGAATCAGGATGACCTGAATTTGAATCATATCAGACATGTAGGAGCTGTGTGATCCCTGCAAAATCACTTAACCTCTCAATGACTTGTTTTCCTTATCTGTAAAATGGGAATGATGATAACATCTGTAGCAGGGCTCTTGTGAGGATCAAAGAGTTAACATATACAAAGTGCTTTTCAAACTTTAAAGTGCTACATAAATGCCAGCTCTTCTTATTTTAGGTGGCTTGTGGCACAGTGGATAAAGGGCTGACTCTGAAGTCAGGAAGAACTGAGTTGAAATTTGGTCTCATATGTTGACTAGCTTTGTGACCCATGGCAATTCACGCAGCTTCTCTGAGGCACAGTTTCCTCATCCATAAAATGGGGATGGTAATATCATCTACCTCTCAGGATTATTTTAAGAATAAAATGAGATATTTGTAAAGCACTCTGCAAACCTTTAAGTATTATATTGATGGTAACTTCTTATTAATGTTATTGTTATTAATATTATTAGATATATACCCCAAAGAAATCAGAGGAAGAGGGAAAGGAACCATATGTACTGTGTGTGTGTGTGTCTGTGTGTGTGTGTGTGTGTTTCTGTTTTGCAAAGAGTGACTTGGTCTTTCAGTTGGTCTTTATCAAGCACCTGCTGTATTGTGTGCTAGGAACTGTGCAGGAGATAGAAGTGCAAAGAATTGGATGATCTCTGCCCTTAGGGGGTTCTGTTGAGGGAGAGAAGTATATATAAAATGCATACAACAAAAACATAAAGTTTACAAGTAAAATTTATACAAGGTAATTAAATACAAGGCAGTTTGTGGGGTAAGACCATTAGTTGTTGAGATGCAGGAACAAATTCATGGAGAAGATGATGTTTGAACTGATTCTTAGAGAGGAAAAGAGGGACTGTATGAACTGGGAACTGAGGAGTTGAACAAATTATGGCATATACACATAATAGAATATTAAATATAAGTATAATGGAATGTTAAACTGGGAAGATTTCTGTGAACTGAGGAAGAATGAATTGTACAGAACTAGGAAAACATGTTATTCAGCAGCTATAGTAATGTAAAGGAAAATGAGGACTAGAGAAGTCAGATCAGTATAACAGCTAAGCATGATATAAGGCAGTGTGGTGCTGGATTGTATGTGCATAATGAGACATACTTTTTTTTTTTTGCCTTTTGGAGGGCAGTTGGGGTTAAGTGACTTGCCCAATGTTACATGGCTAGTTTTTGTGTTTAAGTGTCTGAGGCCGGATTTGAACTGAGGTCCTTTTGATGCCAGGGCCAGTGCTCTATTCATTGTGCCACCTAGCCACCCCTGAGACATACATTTTCTACACACTGTTAACATCCAGATTTGTTTTATGTCACTATACTTGGTACAAGACTTCTATAAGAGGGTATTGGAGGATTTGGGGGAATTGCTGAATAATGACAGTAATATAAAAAATAAAGAGCTCTAATGAAGCATTAAAATTCTGAAAAGAGCAAAAGGAAGCAGGACAAATAGCCTTGGTACATTTGATACTATTATATTAAATTTAATATGCTTTTAAAAAACAAATTAAGTTGTATAATAGAAGTTCACAGTGTGATTTGCTATCCTCTCGGCTTTTTTTGTGTGTTGAAATGCTCATTGGTTGACATTTGTCAAGTTCATCATAAAAATAATTTGCTAATTAAAATAGGTATATTCAAGCATCATGCTTTGCAAATTTTAGTGTCTTGAAAAAGTGATAGACTAAGGGTCAGGAGACCCAGTCTATGAAGTCAGTGTGGTACAATGGAAAGAACACTGGATTTGGAATTAAGAGGCCTTCTTGGCTTTGAATTCTGGCCCCATCACTACTTAGTGCAACAAGTTGCTTTAATCTCTCCAGTCTCAGCTTCTTCATCTGTAAAACAAAGGACTTGGACTGAATAATCTTGAAAATTGCTCTCATTTCGGAGATTTTGTAAGCAAACTGAGCAAACCCATATAATTTTGGAGTGAGTGAGTGAGAGAGAGAGAGAGAGAGAGAGAGAGAGAGAGAGAGAGAGAGTGTGTGTGTGTGTGTGTGTGTGTGTGTGTGTGTGTGTGTGTGTGTGTGTGTTTAAAAAGAAAATGCTTTAAAATGGGCAATATTTGAGAAGAAGTGGCTTTAAGTTCACAAAAAGTGTAGAATGTGGAAAAAAGTGCATTGACTTAAACTTTAAGGTCACTGTGTTTTTATTTTATGACAGGTAGCCAATGCTTTCCTTTTTATTGACATTTGTGTTCTGTGAATCTTACTTTTACAAGAGAACTAGTGTTTGTGCTGGTCAGTAACCAGCTTGAGGAATTGTGGCTCTGCATACCAGAATGGTTAATTTGTTTTATAGGAAGCATCTGTGGAATTTTACAATGGGTACTTCTTTGCAGCCATATTAATTTTATCCTTTTCTAGTAGTATCAGCTTACCAGTTAGAATCCTGAGCATGCAAATGCATTATCAATACTGCTTTAAAACAATGATATGCAGACAATGAGCAAACTTTATAGGAATGGTTCTGATGCTTTCAAGGCCTAGGGTCTTATTTCATGAATTTTTAGCGAGTGTTAAGCCTTTTGCTTTGAGAAGGGTTTTTCTTCTCTGCTCTTTTAATCTTTAGAATTTACAAAACTAACAGCTTGTAATCTTTTGTGGGAAGATTGTAGTTGGTGCCCAGGATTGTTGGAAAGGAGAAGCCATGAAAAAGACTAAGTTAAAGTGTTTCTTTGTTTCTTTGCCTTGCATTTATATATTCATGCATTGAGTATCATGGGGAAATTCTAGATCTGAACCAAAGTGTTGGAGTAAAAGGTATAGAAAAATTTTTATACACAAAAAAATTCAATTCATAAGACATGGTTAATTATCTATGGACTTGAGATCTTCAAGGAGCTATGTGGGCTAGTCACTTATTTTACTGATGATGAAAACTGAGATGAAGTAACTTGTTCAGCCTCATAGCTTACTAACAGCATAACTGATATGAGAATATTTTTTTAAAACTCGATTTCAAACATAATGAATGAATTTTAAAAAACCAACCCATTTGTTAAGTGCTTTCTGTGTGCGTGGTAATAATCTTCTTTTCCACTGATAAAATCATACCTGCTTCTGATATTGAACTGAGGTGCCCAGAGCTTACTTTCCTGGGTGTTCAGGAGCTGTGGCTCTACCGCCCACAGAAGCAGTTGCCCAGGCCACATCTCTGCATTGCTTCCCAAGATGATGGCTTTTTTTTAGGGGGGTGAGGGGAGTAGTGGCAACATTTGTTATTTGCTCCTGTTGCTCACCCCCTCTTTATTCTCCTCAATTTTCATGACATATTTATTTGGTTCTCTTCTACCAGTTTCCAACTGCTTAGATTTAAACCTTTAAATTGTCCTTGAGTCCTCCATTGATTTCAGATGGGCCTTTTCTAATAGCCCGATAATCCTTTTACTTCTTTTCATTCTCTGTGACCACTCTATTTCAGACTTTCATCTTTTACCTAAGGTAGTAGGCTTTTAACTACTTTTCCTGTCTTCTAGGCTCAGCCCTTCCAATCCAGTTACATTCTATTGCCAGACTGCCTAAAACATAGTTAAAAACACAACAATCCTGCTACTCATTGCCTGCCAAATAAAATACAATCTTACTCTATCACACTTAAGGCCTTAGGCCTTTTACCTTAATCTGGCACTGATCTACCTTTCCACACTTATTTCTTTCCTTCCTTCCTTCCTCCTTCCCTTCTTTCCTTCTTCCCTCCCTCCCTCCCTCCCTCCCTTCCTTCCTTCCTTCCTTCCTTCCTTCCTTCCTTCCTTCTTTCCTTCCTTCCTTCATTTGGGGTTAAATGACTTGCCCAAGGTCATGCAGCTAGTAAATGTTTGAGGCTGGATTTTGAATTAAGGTCCTCCTGAAAAAGGGATCATGCTCTATCCACTTAGCTGCCTCTCTTTAATTCTTTTGACACATTAACATCTCTAGGCAATTTTAAGCTACATACCATGCTGCCTGGACATCTTTCCCCATTAGAAACGTAATCTATTGGGGGTGGTTAGGTGGTACAGTGGATAGAGCACCGGTCCTGGAGTCAGGAGGACCTGAGTTCAAATGTGACCTCAGACACTTAATACAAACAGAACTAGCTGTGTGACCTTGGGCAAGTCACTTAACCCCAATTGCTCTACCATCCCCCCTCCAAAAAGCAAAAAAAAAAAAAAAAAAAAAAAAAAAAGGAAATGTAATCTGTCCTTCACAACCCAGTTCAATGATTGCTGCCATCGAAAAAATTATCCCTGATTTCCTCAGCTGAAATCAAACCTTTCCAGCTTTAGGGTCGCATAGCACTTTCTTTGTCTAATTCTTACTTTTATTTACTCTTTAATTTGCATTGTAGTTAGCCTCCTACATGTTATATCCCCCTTCTTTGAGGACAGTAATTGTCTAATTCAGAAGTATTGAACTCAGTCTGCAAGCCAGTTTACAAAATTTCCAAGTGCCAGACCAAGCCAGATTAAAATGTAGTTGGGAAATATTTAACAGGATAAATGAAAATACAAAGCAATACAAAATGTAAATTTGTGGTTTTCTAAGTTTTACACTGCCTCCAATGATGCATTTCTGTTTGATTTGAATATCCCTTGTCTAATTCATCTTTAGCTCTACAGTGCCCAGCACAAAGGTTTGAGAGTGAGTCGAGACCTGGATTCTGATCTCTTCACAGATGCCCACTAGTTGTGTGATTATGAGCAGGCTACTTAACTTCTCAGATCCCTAACTTCCTCATCTGTGAAATAGAGGCGTAATGTTAGCACCGCTTCCTTCACAAGGCCGTATGAGGAAAGTTCAGTGCAAAGCTTCTTGTATTATATAAACAAGTCCTTCTTCTATGTCATTAAATGTTTGTTGAAGGAATAAAATATAATTTGAGTATACTTAATATGCATCTATTAAAATTATGTAGGAAGATTTATAAAACAAAATAGAAATTGGGTACATTGTGCAGAGAGGAGGTTCTTTTGAAGTTTGTGTAGAAAAATTTTAGCCACTCTTGACTTTTGGTGCAGCTCTGAGTTTTCTGTTTTTGTTTTGTCTCTTTTCTCCAGTTAGTGCAATGCTCCCTCTCATTGCCACTCAAAAGTCATCTGGAAGACTCATGCTGGCAGTGTGATGCATGGTGAAGGGAGGGGGTAAAGTAGCAAAGCATAATTATTGTTGGGAAAAAAAACCAACAAAGCTTTTTCATCTTTCTTTTTCTCTTTTTCCTCAGCTTAGTTGGTTAGATCTGATTTGTGGTGCTTTTCTTTTTTCTTTCCATGTCCTAAATTGGGTAAGGGTGGGTCAGGCCACCCACCAGAAGCTCCAAACTACAGGAAAGCAGAGGAAAGGGCCCCTAGACATTTGTCCCTTTCTCAACCTTATTAGGGATTTGTGAACATCCTATAGTGTTTAAACTGTACTTAAATATTTTCCATTAGATAGCTTGAGTATGTATTCTCATCCAGTCTTGACGACTGTCAAAACAATATATCTAGAGCAATTGCCACATGGGCTCTTATTCATTCACTGATGGGGAAACTGTCCTGGCTGCTTCTCACTGTGGTTCAACATTTTTATTGTTGTTTCAGGACAGCCTTTTATCTATTTGGGGAAATTTGTGGTTGGGTAGTTTGAGAACAACAGTATTGAGTTTGGAGAGTGAGTTGCCTGACTCTTGGTTAAAAGAAAATGGATCTGATAAGAATTTGGTTTTTAAGTCTGGATGAAGATCACAGATTGAAAAAAGCAGAGCCCATTTTCTCCTTTCCATTCCCATTAACTGGTCTCAGCACTTTATGTTGTAAAATGTTGCTGTAAATTCCTGGGTCTATCATTACTACATCAGAACTCCATTGCTTTTTTGCTGGCTTGGGAATGAATTGACAGGTGACATTATCCTGTATATGCAAGAAGGCTATTTTTAGACTTTTGTCACTGTCATTTCCACTTGGGAGCAGTTCTAGAGTCAGACTAGCCTTTTAGACTTTGCTTCCTCTTACTGTACTTGTTTCATCATTTAAAAATTAGAGTTGACCTGAAGTATGTGCTTCTTATAGTAATAAGAATAAATAATAAGTAAATGCTTTACATTTAGTGCTTTGTGGCTACAAGTTATTTATATAATTTATGATTTCATTTCATTTATGAACCTCCTCACAACAACCTTTTGACCCAAGCAAATCATTTGATGTTATCCCCATCTTACAGGTGGTAGAAACTGAGGCTTAGAAGGATGAAAAAACTTGCTTAAGGTCATAGGTAGAGTCAGGACTTGAACCCAGGTCTTCTGATTCCATGTCTTGTATTCTTTTTCTATTCCTTCATGTAGCTTCAACAATAATATTTTACCTTTTTGTTTCTTCTTAGCATTTATATAGCTAAGGCCTGCAAAGCACTTTACACATGTTAACTCATTTGATGCTCATAATAACCTTAGGGGATTATCCACATTTTACAGATGAGGAAACTTGGGCTGAGAGTATTTGTGAGTGACTTGCTTAGGGTCACACAGCTATTGAGTGTCTGAGGGAGGATGCAAAATTTAGGTCTTCCTCTCTCCATCTAGTGGTCCATTCACTGTGCCATTCAGGTAACTTTTGTCTTTCATTATGAATTCTCCTTTTAAATATATATTTTTATTATTATTTATTTTTGGAGGGGGGAAGGCAAGGCAATTGGGGTTAAGTGACTTGCCCAAGGTCCCCACAGCTAGTAAGTGTGTCAGGTGTCTGAGGCCAAATTTGAACTCAGGTCCTCCTGACTCCAGGGCTGGTGCTCTATTTACTGCACCACCTAGCTGGCCCTTAAATATATATTTTGGAAAATGGATACATTTCATTTTGACACAGCCTTTCTTCACTCTACATCACTTCCTACAAGTTTCACTAAGTTTTTCTGAATTCTTCATATCAGTCTTTCCTTTGAATATAGCCATATTTCAGTCTTTTACATATTTCCTTTGGGCCTGATAACGGTCCTCAGTGACTATTTCTGATTATGATATTGTGTGTGTATATGTATTCAGATGGATAAGTTTCCCTTCCTACCACCCTCTTTTCCCTCTTCACAACTAGCTTCTCACAGGCTGTCAGGTTACTGACAGATAGACAGTATTCCTAAAATTTGGTGTGTCAGATCTAATCTCTTCAGCCTTTTGCCTGTTTGATTTTGCTTTCTTTCTATAAACCTCAGCTTCCTTATCTGTAAAATAGGGGTGTGGTGATCTTAGGTACCCTCTAAAAGTATGAAAATTGACCAAAAAAACAACTTCCTATAGACATATTTGTCAAATTTTCTGCCTGTGGGGGAAATGTTTTCTGAACTTTGATTGAATAGTTAACAGCAGTACATGGAATACAAAAAGACTTACACTTAATGTATTGCATTTTGTGGTTTTAGAAGATTTTTTTTGGAAGGGAAAAGACAAGGTAATTGGGGTTAAGGGACTTGCCCAAGGTCACACAGCTGGTACATGTCAAGTGTCTGCAGGCAGATTTGAACTCAGGTTCTCCTGGCTCCAGGACTGGTGTTCTCTTCACTGCACCACCTAGGTGCCCCGGAAGATTTTTTTTTAATACCTTTTGTTGTGTTTGTGCCAAATGTTCATGGTGAAAAAAATTGGAAAAAATTATTACAAGATATATTGTTCCAAGTTGCAAATTGTCTTTTGAACTTACTTTTTTAGATGTTCATTTTAAGAAAGAAAATCCTAGTGGAGTTAAAAGCCAAATATAACATATTTACATATCAGGGAGAGGGAATGTACATGAATGATTAAAACAGCTTTGGAAAGTTGTGTTTGATATATTCATTTTAACAGCAATAATGATGTATCTTGAGTAGGGAATTTTGCAAGCCTGTTCCATGATAAAAACTTTTTTTTTCACTATCTGATTTATACTTTAAAAAATGTTACTCCCCATAGGGAAAGTTGGTCACTATAAAATATTAATGAAAGGATACTTCAGGAGGCTTGGGTTCCATTGCATGTTTGATATATCAGATGAAGATATGGAGTTGATATGAAGGTAAATAAATCCAGCCTTAAATTTTCTGGGAATGAAAGTTGCTTTCGTTCCCTGCCCTAAACCAGTCCTTTCATAGTCTCTGTAACATAGGTTGTTAGCCCCCAAAAATCATGTCTTTGAAATATTTAGTAGCATTGTGTAGGAAACGTGACAGGGAAGAAGTAAAACTCTCCTCCAGTTGCAAAAGTGTTATTCCTTTGAACAGTAACATTATGGGGTGATTGAAGAAGGAATAAAATGTCGCTCTTGTTCTGATATAAGGCATTTGCTTAGACTTCTTATAGCATTAATTGCTTTCACGGACCAAATGAAATGAAAGTTTGGGCAGGCAGTCAATTGGGCAGCTAATATAAAGAGGAAATGAATCAGGACCACACTTAATATTTCAAGAGTATGAATATGTACAATTAAAAGTAATTTTATGTAGACTTGTAAATAGTTACATATTCATTGTGAATCAGTATCCATAGTGCCAGGTTAGAAGGACAAAATGTTCTAGGTACCTCTTCACATTGTGGAGATGGAAAAATAGGGTTGTTTTTATGTAGGTTTGTAGACTAATGGTTTTCTGTACCTATTGGTTTCTGTTCAGTAGTCATATGACCATCCTAAGCTGTATACTCTGTGTTTTATGTTTTCCGACATAATTTGAGAAGGTATTGTAAAGTGTCTTAGCAGGAGAATTAGGATTCATTCTTTCAGCTTTCTTTTAGACATTCACCAGACATATATTCTGTGCTCTGGGTATGGCCATATTTTAAGGACAAGAAAGGAATTAGAGGAATGATCGCTGTGTTTGAGGAGTTTGCACTTTACCATCAGTGGTTGGTATGAATTTATTGTGGATAATGATGGTGGTGATATTAAATATATTTCGTATATCACATGGGAATTGCTAAGCACAGTTCATTGCCATAATTAGCAGTGCTTAACATTTTGATTTAATGAATTGGATAGTTCATATTCAAACTTATTCCCCCAACATGGGAGTTATAATTCTATTCCCCATCCCATGACTTTACTCATTGGGGAGGACGAAGGGGTTTGGTTCACAGCTTAAATCAGTTTCCAGAGAGCACAGTTTAGATTCTAAGTCCAAAATTCTCCTGGGTTTAGGCTAGCTATAACATCTGACTTAGAATCCTGGTTCCAAGGTCACCATGGCTCAAACTCTTAGGTCTGATGGTATTGCCACCTGTACTTGAAACTAAGGAATTATGCAAAACTGAACAAGAAAAATAAATAGTCCTAGGGCCTAAAAAGAGAGATGAGGGGAAAGTATCCCTCTTGTATCCCCCTCTTCTAGTTAAGTGCATGGTGCCTGTGTTCTGGGTGAACTATGATTCTCACTCTCCAGATGCAACAGGGAGAAATGTATAGAAAAGAGAAAAACTATATAGAAAAGAGAGATTGTCTCACTCTGGCCAGTTTTAAAGACACCACCTGTTCAGGCTTTGCAGCCAAAAAAAATGGTGATACTCTCATGTTTGTGGTAGGAGAACTCAGGAAAGGAGGGTGCCTTCATATTGGGCAAACTAGGTATGCACAGGTCAAGTGACCTTATGTTTAATGTGGTAGTATTTTTTACAGATACTTGGGCCTTGTAATACAGGATGATTAGGCATTCCGTGAAACAGTATTTCTTGTTGCCTCTGGATGCATGTATGAAAGCAACTGTACCAGTTTCATTTTCATTTCTCCAAAGAGAATCTGCCTGTTAAATAATCTTTCCATTTACTTCCAACTTCTGGTTTTATTTAGTATCAAATCCATTTGTCTTACTAGTTTTTCTAGTCAAATTGAAGTTCATAAGTGGTCTAAGAAAATCTGTGTGATTCTTAACATCCTCTGCCCCTTTTTCTCCTTCATTGATGCGATGGTTGTGGACACGGAAAGAAAGCTGAGACCCATTTTGTAGCTTTTTGTCTCATGAACTGCTATGGCCAAAGAATTCGTTACAAAGTGATCACCCTAATGGTGACTGAACCTTAGCTAGACTGATGCTCAGAAAGTAGACTTGGTCTGTATCTGGAATCTTTCCAGCGTGGTAGTGTAGTACCTATCACAGCTTTCATTCAGTCATTGGCATAGCCTTTGAGAACCCAATATCATCTCCATATCGTGATGAGGCATTAGAGCAGCACTTTGTAGAAACTAGTAGAAAGTAAAATTAGGAGTGAAAATACCATGTACAGTATCTCTAATCCAGTTTGTTTAAAGAAGATAGTGACTACAAAAAGAGAAATGGCCATGGCCTCTATGACCATTACACATGCCATTCTTAATCTCTTTGCCAAGTCATTGTGATCTCTATAGGTAATATTAAGTAGAGTATGTTCTTCAAATGTTGATTTTCACAGGTAACATTATATCATTTGATTTGAACCTCAGAATACTACAGATCCTTAGTGAAATCCACAGTTTTTTGAAGGACAAACTATTCACATTGGAGACATAGATGAAAAAAATATATTCCCCAGATTGAAGCATACATACAGTTGCTTGCCTTGCCTTTAAAAAGTGCTTAGTAAATAAGTAATTAAATATATAGATAATTACATGTATATTATGCTGTGTATATAATATGTGTTATATATATATTCACATACATAAAATTTATATAAATATATGTATTTTATCTTCCCACTGCCTTGCCTTTAAAAAGTACTTAGTAAATATAAATATAATTTATATTACACGTCTACTATATGCATATATATGTATAGTATTATGTTCCCTTTGCTTTGCCTTTAAAAGGTGCTTAGAAAATGTTAGTTGAATTAAAATCTTAAAGCCTATTTTTCCCCCCATGATATATGATGGTTGCCAAAATTGGATTTTTTTTCCCTGAGCATATCACAGTCACTTTTTTTCTTTATTTTGCTCTGAATAGTCTCTTTTTCAGAGAAGAAAAAAAATTCCACCTGTGACCCTCAAGTACATTAATTGTTAGAAATCACAATGTTTTAAGAAGGCTCTAAATGAAAGTACAGTAAACCTTATGTGTTCAGATTGATCAGGACAATGCATAAACTGGGAATAATTAGGAGTGATGGTGGAGAATTTTCTCCCACACAAAAGGCAGTAGATGTGAGATGCAGTGTTGAGACTATAAATTTTTTTTACAGTTGAACATCCCCAATTGCCTTATAATTCCAAGTGATAAGTACTGAGCCCTCATGGAGCTGCTGGATCATTCCTCTTGACCAAGGCAGCCTGCATAGAACATAGACTGGACAAACTGGCATTCTAGAGACCTGTGAGCACATAGTAAAAAGGCACGCACAGTTGAGTTATCATAAAAATTACCTTTATGGAAACTGATAGTTATCTCAAAAACATTTTTAAAAGTATTTTTTCATCCTAGGGAAAGGAGGAAAATAAATTACCCCAACTTGTAGTAATTTTCTTTATGATAACATAACTATATTAGAACCTAGAAGAGTCATTGAGGTGTAGGTCCTGAGGGGGCTAGGGTTGTAGATTGGGGAAAGGAATACTTTGCCACTAATTGTGGTAATTTATAGGATGCTCACATTGGAAGCAAATATTCCCTTTTTTTTTTTTTCACTTTTCTTCAGTTATTCTACTTTGCAAAGGTAACAGCTTGTTCTAAACTTAAGTATAGAAAAGAGAGACTCTTGTTCATATTTAAAGAACATTGGTAATGAAAACATTTCCACAGCTGTGACAAAGAACAGCCTTTGTTTAAGGGTTAGGTATGTCTAAGGAAGTGACTTGTTCAGAACTAAAGAATAAAATATAATTCATCTTATCTTGTATAAGGAAAATTGTCCTAACCTGTATGCTGCTGAATGCTTAATTTACATTTAAATCTAAAGTGGTAAAGCACTTATATTTTTGCCAGAAACTTCCCCCACTCTCCCAAATATGTTCACCACCAGAAAAATTAGCTCATTATTTTGCAAGGTAATATGCCTTTGTTGATAGAGAAAAGCATAGTAATTCAGATTGAAAGATAAATCTAAATTTTTTATATATGCAGTTTTATAGATAATTAAAATCACTTGTAGAGATATGCAGGATTACAGAGTGCTGGAAATGGATTAGTTTGCATCTTTTAAAATGAAAACAAAACAAAACAAAAAAACAAGACAGGAATCCCCAACCGGTAGATTATAATAGATTGGTGGATCTTGTAGGTCACCTAGCTATTTGCTACCACAACAGCCCCCTTTCCTAGCTCTTAATTGGAAAGGGAATTACAGCTGGCAAGCTGCCTGCCCTTTGAGCCATCTCTTCCTCCCAAGACTTTGAAGAAATCACAGTTAGCTCCTAATCAGCAAGTGCTTGGATCCTCTATTCTAGGAGTTGTAGTCTCAGTATTTAAGATTATGGTGATGAGTCATTTGTTTTTAGAAGGAATTAAGAGGTAATGAATGTAGTGCAAAGAATGCTACATATGAAGTTTTAAGACCTCTGTTAAAATCCCACCTCTTCTACTTGGGATCATAGGATCATAGATTTAGTCCTGGTGGTGACATTAGAGATTTGGCTTTCTACGTTTAACTAGAACTATATACAAACTAAAACTTTATTTTAACCATGAAGACTGAGGTGAAAGGACTTGTCCAAGGCCCCCAGGATATGAACTTAGGCCTTCTGGTTCCTAATCCAATATTCTAATATATGAAATGGATCAGTAAATTTGGGTTAGTTTCAAGTGCTTGCTGAGATCCCATACAGTGCTCAGAATTGTGTGATTATTTAACCTTTGCTTTCTCATCTGTAAAACAGTGGGACTGGGGAGAGATAGACTAGATTGGGGATGTCAAACTGCATAATCCCTGCTTGCAAATTGATTTAGAAAACCACATACTTGTATTTTCTATGTTCTATCATATTTTTATTTGTTTTGTTAAATATTTCCCATTTACATTTTAATTTGGTTCTGACCTCACTGAGAAATTTTTGACATCCCTGGATTAACTCTAAATTCTATTTACTTTAAATCAAGTGAAACTTGTAGTTTCAGTTTTTGGGGTTATTCTTTTCATTGGATTATGAAATCATGAAAAAGACTTTAGAGGTCATCTCTTCCCACCACCTCATTTTATAGATTAGGAAATTTAGAGCCAGAGAGGTTCAGTGACATGCCAAACAAGTATTAAGTTAGTGGAGCCAGGATTTTTGCTCAGATCAGTTTCCCTTTCTTTTTGTTACCATACCCTAAAAGATTCACAGAAGATTAGAAATGGCAAAAATGCTTAGAATAGGAGTGATCTCTTACAAATAAGGTTAATCATATTTATCACATGATTAATTATTATATGTATAAAATCTCATATAGATCTGTCATGTATGCATATAAAATCTCATATATAAGAATCATAATCAGCTACAGTTTAGAAAAGTACTTTCCTCACAACAATCTAGTAAGACACATTATACAAGTCCTTTTAATCTTTGTTTTATAAATGAGGAAATTGAGATCCTAAGGCAGAAATTGACTTTCCTATAGTCACAGTAAGGATAAGAGATGGAACTTGACTCCCAAGCCTTCTGCCTTCAAATGTAGACCTTTTTGGGTATTTGGTGCTTTCATTTCAAATTCTAAAGTATAACTTGGTATAAGGGTTCCTTGGGGAAGGAGATGGGAGTATATGGTAGATAAAAGGCCTAAAATGATTTCTACCAAAATCGTTAGAGAGGTGTTGTAGTTGACACTACATGTTTGAGGTTTTCCAAAGTTTTTAAATTTTTTTTTGCTTTCATGCTGATGGGATCTTTATTCAAACATTTAAACATCCTCTATTGATTACACTTTTGATCGTATTGTGACATATTTAAGACTTCTGCTGAGGTTACTATGAAATGACATTTGGAAGTAGGAGTGTTAAGTCAGGTATGCCTAAATTCCTTTTAGACATTCATCACTTTTATACACTTTAACATATGACTTTGCATTATATTTATCTAACATGTTTTATCCTCCCTTCTAAGGGGTCAACTCTTCAAGAGCAGGGACCCAGGCTTTCTCTTTTTTATAGCCTTCAAAGTACTAAGCATAAGGTTTCATAAATAGAAGATCTTCAGGAAGCCATTGTTGAACTGAGTAGGATTCATTCAACAGGCTGCATGAAAGAAGTGACTTAAACAAAATATCTTCAAGTTCAGTCATGTTGGCATGGTATCAACAACCCAGGTTAAGAACTGTTAACACTGGGGAAATGCTTCCTGTAGTCCATATTCCGCAGTTTCTTGTAAACATAAATCACCAGATCAGGAAACAACTTCTGAAAATACTGGGAAGGTTCTCCAATATTTGACTTCACACTTCTCATGCTTCTTGTATTTGAGTGTCAAATTTTCTTTTCATTTCTGGTTTTTTCAGCAAGAGTGTTTGAAAGTCCTCTACCTCACTGAATGACCATATTTTCCCCTGAAACATTATACTCAGTTGTGCTGGGTAGGTGATTCTTGGTTTTAATCCTAGCTCCCTTGATCTCCAGAGTATCATATTCCAAGCCCTTCAATCCCTCAGTGTAGAAGCTGCCAGATCCTGGGTTATCCTAATGGTATTTCCACAGTATTCAAATTGCTTCCCCTTGGCAGCCTGTAATATTTTCTCCTTGATCTGG
>CM053588.1:160764179-160810956 GCA_028646515.1 Pseudochirops corinnae | reverse complement strand
CTGGGTTATCCTAATTGTGTTTTCACAATATTCAAATTGTTTCTTCCTGGCAGCTTGCAATACCTTCTCCTTGATCTGGGGATTCCGGAACCTGGCTATAACATTTCTAGGCGTTTTCTTTTGGGGGTCCTTCTCAGGAGGTGATCGGTGAATTCTTTCAAGTTCTATTTTGGTCTCGGGTTCTAGAATATCCGGGCAATTTTCCTTGAGAATTTCTTGAAAGATGCTTTCTGAGTTCTTTTTTTGATCATGGCTTTCTGGTAGTCCAATAATTTTTAAGTTGTCTCTCCTGGATCTGTTTTCCAGGTCAGTGGTTTTTTCAAGGAGATATTTCACATTGTCTTCTATTTTTTCATTTGTTTGGATCTGTTTGATAGTATCTTGATTTCTCATGAAGTCATTTGCTTCCATTAATCTCCTCATTTCTAAAATGAGCAAACTAGACTTGACTTCTGTAAGTCTTTGATCCTATGACCATGGAAGAATGTATTTTGGGGACTATTTTGACCTACACATTGTCATGGCAATAATAAGACTATACAAATTTAAACTACAATTATTATTAAAACCATGAATTATCCATTTTTTTAAAACCCAAAGACACCAACTAAATATTTTTTCATTGGTCTCTTCTATTGGGTACTTGATTATTTTGTAAATATTTTATCCTATCTCATGTTCACCCTAAAACACGTAGAGTTCACACTGGAATAAGAAGGGAAGAAGTTATACAATTTGGAGAACAAAAGCTAAATGGGTCTCAAATTTTAGTGCAGATGATGCCTAGAGAGTTATTCCTTCTATTCAGGAATGGAAATATAGTGAAATGTAGTTCTTTACAAATTCACCAGCAATAATGTTATGTATAGTCTATCAAAAAAATGGGCATTTAACCCATGGAATAAGGAGTTAATCAACATGCATTTATTAGGCATCTACTACATGACATTTATAAGCTATATCACCCAATTTTTACCCCATGCCATCATTAAGTATCTATACTACTTTAAACCAGTAGATAATAGCACGTGTTGTTTAATTTAAATGGTCACCCTCTAGTCAACACACAGCAATGAATACAAGACGTCTCCTAGTGATTAGGTATCATCTTGTCATGGAGAAATATTCAGAAGATTTATTAATTTCTGCAAAAAGAAATCATAGGCTAAATTCTACACTGGCAGCTTGGCTTTCTTTTAAAGGAACACAAGAGGAAAGGAGCCTTAGAAAAGTAAAAAAGTGGCAGAGAAATATAGTTGATTTCCACAAAAGACTCTTAAAAATAAAAATTGTGAACTTAGTAATTTTCTTAAATGAAATTATGCCATTATTCTAGATTTCTTTGTAACAGCTAAAAAGGACAAAAATGTAGCAAACTTCAGTGAAGTTCCTACACTGTAATACACTTCATTAATCAAAGATTTAAACTACATTAAAAGCAAGAGAATTATTTTATGTATGTGATTAGTCAGTTGGAAGGCTTGTATTTTATGTATACATTTGTACACTTCAAGTTATTTAACAGTGTCAGCTCACTAACTGCAGTTTTTAAAGAAAACAGAAAAACAAATTACAGTAATTTTATGCCTACAGCTAACACTTCTTAGAAGCCACACACTCACCTAACACTCTCCTCATTATCACCACCACTTACCACCCCCACCCTTCTTCAAGACAGCGAACCTCCCCAATTATAACCTATACCAGGTCCCAACCTTTTTGAAGACTACCTACTTTTTCATTTTAGAGGAGAAGGAAGAGAAGGGATTGGATCATAGTGATGTTCGAGTCCCTTATTGAGCAAGGCAAGTCCCCAGGTAAGGGAAAGGATGGAATCTAGTAAATAACTCGGAGAACTACCACTCAAAGTTTCATATACAATTATTAGCAGATGTAGATTCTGCTGACTGAGGATTCCTGGCCTATACCAGACTAACCCTGAAACTGCCACATGACAAAGTGAGGCAAAGTGTTGCCAGCTTTAAAGGAGACAGATGTCTGTGACTAATCTAGAGTGCTCAAAAACGGCAACATTCTAACTAGTAGGAATGGAGTGGGTGCTCAGAAGGGAAAGTACAATGATGTGAATGCAGCAGTTTGCTAATGTGAAAAAAAGGCAAGATGGTTTGACTTAACTTGCTAATGAATTTCTAAAACATGTTATTAAAGGGAAAATTTGTGGGCACATTTCTTAAAAGGGGGGCTTCATCAGGAATATATCATGCCACACTCCCCATTTCTTTTTTGACAGGTTCTCGTACCAGACCAAGTAGAGGCAGTATGGCCAAAGAGGGAGTGTTGGACTTTTAACAGGAAGATCAACATTCAAATCCTACCTCTGATGCTGTCATGTAGCTTTGATGGACCTCATGTCAACTCCCTAAAACTTATAAATGGGTTGGCAACTGCACTGAGAGTTTTCCATGCCAAGAATTCCCTATAATGATGAAATCACAGATCTTTCAAAAAATCTGCTCAACTGACAGAAAAAGGAGGGGTGCCAGAGAGAAAATATCAAAATTTGAGCAAGATTTTTTTAAAAAGCCAGGGGTAGAGGCAGCTAGGTGGCATAGTGAATAGAGCACCGGCCCTGGAGTCTGGAGGATCTGAGTTCAAATCTGACCTTAGAAACTTAAAACAAAAACTAGCTGTGTGGCCTAAAGTAAGTCACTTAACCCCAACTGCCCTCCAAAAAGAAAAAAAAAAGCCAGGGGTGGTGGTGTATGCCTAATCCCTGCTCCTGGGGGAAGCTGGGTTTGCACTGGGACTAAAGCTGACACTGTATACACACTAAGTCTGTAAACCCCTGGAAATAAGATGGGGGGTTGGAGGGGAAAGAGGTCTAAGGAGGGACAAACTAGTCAAGGAAAGAAACAGAGCAGCCTGTTGATCAGCAGTAGGATTAGGCCTGTGCGTGGTTCTGGTACTTCCAATCCAGATAAGACAGAGACCCAGACTCGAGGGGGAAAAAAAGGACTTTTGTTTAAGTCACCCATATAACTCTTCTGGAGAAGATGAAGAGATGCAGGCTTAATAACTGAATGGATTAAAATCAGCTTGAATAGTGGGTCTCAAAGACTAATAATAAAGAAATCAATGAAATAATGAAACCATAAAATTAATGCTATTCTGGGCCCTTTTAAGAGGTACAGAAACAAGGAAGTTGATAGACCCCTTAAAATCTCTAAAACTCCAACTACAGAACTGTGCTCATATCTGTGTACCCCATTTTAAGGAAGAATATATTTGTCAATACAAACTGGTTTGTCCAGGAGGATTACCAAGACAGTGAAAGGCTTTGAGACCATAACATAGAAGGAAGTGGATGTGTTTAGCCTATGACAGAAGACTAAGATTAAAAGGGATACTAGGGAAGACTAAGATTAAAAGGGATACTAGGAACTTAATTTAATTAATTATGAGGAACTTCAAGTTCCTGAAGGACTAGCATGAGAAAAATGCATTAAATTTGTTCTTTGGGAATAAACAGAGTCCAGAAAAACATATACACAATGACTATAACAATGTGAATGAAAAGAACATCCACCACAAATCAAAAAAATGGATATTGCAGAATTACAAAAAGGACACTTGGCCTCAAAGAAGAAATATAAGAAATCACTTCCCACCACACTTTGCAGTGTTTGTTGGGAGGGAGAACAGGGAAACACCAACATGTGTGGCACAACTAGGACTAGACAACTTCTAAGGTCTTCTAATTGTGATTCTATGATCTAGCAGAGGCTCCCAAAATTATTTGGCATACCGCCCTCTTTTTAAAAAAAATTACTCAGCACCCCCCCTGAAAATATACTTTCTTTAACCTTTAATGGTGTTGTGTTTTGCAATTTGCACTGCCCAAGGCTACTGTAGCCCTCAAAATGCTGGGGAGGAGGGATCACCCATTTTGGGAACTTACAAAGGGACAAGAAAATAGAATAGAGAAAGAGATAAAGTTTAAGATACTCAAAGGAGCTATGTATGTTTCCATATGTTTTTAACAGTCATACTGTATCTTACAATAGATATCTGGTAACACCCACCACAAAGACACAGGTCAATGGTAAACAGATGTTACCAGCAGAAGCCAGATTTTATGGGCAGATGTACCATCACAGTGGCAGTTAGGTGACAGAGTAGATAGAGAGCTGGGTGCAGAGTCAGGAAGACTAGTCTTCTTGAGTTCAAATCTAGCTTCAGACACTAGATGTGTGACTCTGGGCAAGTCACTTAACTTTTATTTGCCTCAGTTTCCTCATCTGTAAAATAAACTGGAGAAGGAAATGGCAAACCACTTCAGTATCTTTGACAAGAAAACACAAATGGGGTCATGAAGAGTCAGACACAACTCAAATGAAACTGAATAATGACAACAACCACAACACTTAAATATCCAAATGGATCTGTTATCCTAACAATGTGGGAGTTCCTTCCAATGATGCAGCTCACAATCCATCATTGCCTACTCATCCTGTGAAACTCTTATCCATGTTGCCATAACTCTGCTACAGAAAAGCCCACCCAACATGGGGATGGAGGGATTGGGGAGTCCTAGGTTTCTCTTGACACTGCACAAAGATTAGAAAATAGGCATATGAGTGAGTAGTAACTGATGTTTTCTGACTGAAGCCTTGGAAGTAGTAGGTTTGATCAAAGGGATGGTTATGGATGAGTCAACAAGCATTTACTTAACATGTAACTATGTATCAGGCACTGAGCTAAGTACTAGAAATAAAAATGCAAATAGAAAGATAGTTACTTACTTTCTCAGGGCTAAGACAACACATACAAGGAAGCTGAATAAAGGATACCAAAAAAAAGACAAGTTTTCCATCAGTTATTCCCTGCTATCACAATGTGACAAGTCAAACTTTTTTGCTCCTACATTTATTACTGTTAGGCTGGGACCTCTTCAGGGACCAAGAAAGGTCCTTAGAATGAATTCCCATTTATATGTAGCTATTTATAAATGGGCTATTACAGCTAGTCTAACCCAAAATTTAACCACAGAATAAGAAGCTATCACCATAATAAACTACAAGTATCAACTTCCTAGTTACCATCCCTATACTTCTCCCCACACTACTATTACTAACACTTCAGGGAAGTCAAATGTTGATTAACTTGTGATGTATACTACACAGACCAGTGACCTCTTCATTCTCGTATTTATTTCTTAAAGCTGGCTTTGTTTTTTATTTATCCATATGTGGATTACAAAGTGATTACCCAGGAAAACTTAAGATCAAATTTTGCGTCTAAAGGATCTATCCTTGCCTCAGAACAATTTTTGTACGGGATACAAGATGCTGGAAAATTATCGCAAATGAAAACAATATAATTAATATCTGTATTTTCAGAAATAATGAGGTTCTAATAATTTTTTAGGTCACGTTGTTAATTCTCTGTTATCCACAGCAATTAAGGAGGAAGAGGGGGAAAAAGTGTGGTAATCCAAAAAATACTTGGCCTGGCAATGATCTGATATGATCACTTTTGAAAAATATTTGTCTTCCTCATTCTGTCTTATTTAAGGTAAATTAAAGCAAGTCTTCCTTTACTGAGATGACAATAACTGGGTAGTAGAATATCATGAATAATATCGACGGAAAACATACCATGTATAATTATATGTAGAAAACTCAATCCAATCAAAAATAGTTAAGCAACTCATTATGTACTTAGGTTATATAGGAGACATAAAGAATAAACTGCAACCTGCTATCAAGTCTTTTGGGGAGAGAGAAAATCTTTTGGGGAGAGGTCACAATCATATTAAGAGCTAAAAAATTAACGGCAAATATAAGAATACCAGTGAGGAGTAGTTCTATGAGTTCAAATGAGAGGGAAATCACATTTAGCTGGAAACAGCCTGTAAAGGTTTCAGGAAATAGGATGAATTTAAGTGAAGAGCATTTGAGGAAGCAAAGACTAAGGAAGGAATTAGGTAGGAAGAACAAAAGCTTGGAAATGGCAAGATGCCAAATATGCTCAAGAGAAAGTGAGTAGAGCTAATGAGAGAAGATTGAAACAGCAAGTTAAGACAAGGCTACAGAGGACTCTAGATTTCAAGATAAGGAGGCTAGACTTGAGTCAATTCTGAGAATATTTTGAAGAAAGAACTTACACAATTTCACAACTAACTGGATTTTGGAGGGGAAGGCAAAAGCAAGAAATCAATGATAACTAAGGTTTTCACAGCCTAAGAATGTAGAATGGTGGCACCACTAATAAAAATCTGGAAATCAAGAAGTAGAGCTGTTTTTAGAGAGAAGATGAACTTAGTTGAAGATATAACAAAACTATAGTGATTAGGTGCAAAATAAAGAATTGAGATAGATATACATGCACATCTACCTTGTGTGAAAGTGTTTTCAACATATAAATCAACATGAATAACAAATAAGATATTATTTATGCCAATGAATAAGACTTTAATAGTAAAAACTAGAGTTAACCTAAAAGTAAGGTGAAGAAGACTGAATACCCATTCCTCTTTCTTTACTATGAATAAGAGGAGTGTAATTTCTCAATTAAAATCTGAGGATCACAGCTCTCAAAGGAGCAGTCTACTTCTCTTGCTCTGTGTTTGCTCTTCACTGAGTGCTGGGAGCTTACCTAACCAAGCTGCAATAAGAGCAGCATCAATTCCGTCTATCGGTTCACAGATTCGAGCCACAACAGGGTGGACCTGCTGTGACAGGTAGTACTGAGTATCAATGGTCAGGTTGTCCTGTTTTTGCAGCTGCTCAGGGGCATAAGCTCTTTGACTGGCACTTAGGTTGGATCCATCCTAAAAAAAAAAAAAATTTCATATATAAACCTGTTGGGGAAGAGGAGGAAATACTCAAATAGGAATCAAAGGTGAAGGTACGAAAATGTTTGCGTTTTTTTATACATTTTTTAAAAACATTAAACCATGGAGACTTTATTATACAATTCATGTGACCCCAAAAGTATGAAAACAACTAAATGCTGATCTCCTAGTATCAAATCTGGAGTTCAAGAATGTAAATCCAGCATGTGTCATGTTCTATTTTCTGGGTGACACATGAAACCAACAAGACGGCACCCACTAGATTAAATAGTTCCATCTGCCACTTCAGAGAAACAAAGTGAGAACATTCTATAATAACCATTAGTCTTATCAGAAATGCTTTTAGGGATGATGAAGAAAGGCATTATATGGAATCCTTTCATTAGCTTAACAGTATCACTGTAAATACTATAAGGATTTAACTTGCGGCCCCATAATGCATGTTTTAAGGCTTTGGGGCAAAATGAGTGCATTTAAGAAAAGTAGTTGTGTATTCCACACCACATAAAGGACATATGGGTAAGAACGCATGGTAGGGGTGATGAAACCTGGCTGATAATAGTATCAAATAAAGGACAACAGGCAGGGATAAAAAACAGCATGGAACATTTGTAGGATGACAGTGCTACAAGAACAAAACACCTGGCTACTAAAAAAGCAGAATACAATGTTTCAAGCTCAAGCGTATCTGGTACCATCCCAAGAAAATAAAGGTTAATCTAAGAGAGGCAGTGCTAAGAAAGGACAACCCTTCTGAAATCAGCATCAGATTTCTTCCTCCAGGAAGAGAAAAATTTATTAAATATAATTGGCTCACACAGGGCTTCTGTAATTTGCCATCTCTGAAATGAAAAGTCATCACCACACTGGACCAACATCCAACAACTCTCACTACCTCTTTCTCTTGTCTGAAACATAATAGAATTTAATATTCAAACCACACAATTAAATTATGACTATTCACAGCACCCAGCTGTTCTGCAAAACTGATTATAATGTGAATCCTTCTATTCTTTTCTCTCTTGCAACAATCAACCCCTTCTCTGTGCTGAGGCCAGCCAATTCCAAACACAATTCTATATACCAATGCTTCTTCAGGAGACACTGACAAGCATGGACCACTTCTTCAAGTTACGCAATGATTAAAATGAAAACACTTGTCGTTTATTCTGGAGCTAGGATCTACCTGATTAAAGAGACTGAAATACCTAGCAAAATGGCAAATATTTCAGAGCCAAAGGATGATCCTTACTATAATGCACAGTACAGAAAAGGACCCATTACAGAATCACTCTTATTTCAGCAGTACAGAGGCTGTGACCATTAAAGACCTCTTTGACCTATGAAATACACCACCAACTTTCTACTTCATGACTCTGTAAAGCCCCACTATACAGCATTCACTCAATGTTCCTTAAAATTATTTTTTACTTATGCGTAAAGTCATCCCTCCCCTGATTCAGAGAAGACCACTACCCTAACATATCCTAACATCAGTGAGAATTTACTATGAAGGTTATCCCGCATTAAGTATCACAGGAACATCAATATAGAACTGGAAGAGCCTACAGAGGTCATCTACTCCAGTCTCCTCAACATTTTACAGACAACATTTTACTCAGGTAGGGGGACACTAAGTAACTTGCCCAATGTCACACAGGCACTAAGCATGAGGGGGCTTTAATTCTCTAACCTGCATGACATAACTTTATACCTTGACTAGCTTATTTGTAACCTAAAAATATACTCTCATTTGAGATACTCCCTCAGAGAATTCTATAATGCTTTCCTATGCTACTAATTAACTGTAATAATTTTCTTAACTTAGTAATGCTAAGAGCTAATTGATTCAGACAGTAAGTTTTGGGTTTCGCACTACCAAGAACTGCATAAAATCTTATACATTCAACTACTCCATTACATCATTGCTGTGTAAACACAGCACAGTGCAGAAGTGCCAGACTTGGAGAGTCAGGAAAGCCTGAATTCAACTACAGCTTCAGACACTTACTAGCTGTGTGATCCTGGGCAAGGCACTTAAACATGTTTGCCTCAGTTTCCTCATTTGTAAAATGAGCTGGAGAAGGAAAAAGCAAACCTCTCCAGTATCTTTGCCAAGAAAATCTCAAATGAGGTCATGAAGAGTCAGTCACAAATGAACAACAACTACATCACCCAACTCTGGTGGCTAGTGATCAGTCAACTATGCAATGACTGTAGAATCACTTTGTGGAAGTTTGCTAGCCTCAAGAAGAATAGATGTTATATAAACCTCAAGGAGATAAGGAATCTAGGGGCCAGGGATAAATAGTAGTAAAGTTAACTCCTTTTTGTGACAAAACAAAATGAAGCTGTATTATCAAGTTGGGAACACAAATAGGATTTGATATAACATAAATACTACAGATTTCAGAAATGTAATTTTTAGAACATGATGTGCATTTTAGTGTATGCATACAGAGGCACCACACATATTTGAGATCTGATTAAGAGGAATATTTCTTTTTTTCTTCATGCCCCTCAGTGCACATGTGTGATAATTTGTACACTTCACAAAGTACACACTTCATAGAGACACCAGGTGTAGTAGCTAGAGTGCCATTTCTAGAATGAACCAACTGGTGAGATCTTTCCTTTTTTTTGCTACTAAGTAAAAAGTGAACTTACTTCCACAGCTAAAAAGAATGAAAAGAGTATAAGAAAACAAAAGCAATAATTAAATGAAAAATAACAAGCTTAAAACTTCTAACTTACAGAACTTTGAACATTGCTGTATATGAATCTGACATAAGGTGATATCTTAGAGGTCAATTCCACTTACAAAACCCATTTGGGGTTACAAGTCATTTCTTCAAGAATCTTTATCATAAAAATATCATTTATATGTACTTATGTGGCATCAAATCTTCATTCAGTGACCAAAGATAAGTAAAATTTGATTTTTGTAGTAAAAATAGCTAATTCAGAAGATAAACTGAATTAAACTGAATTTATTGGGCTGTTAAGCAATGAAAACACTATTCAGCTATATAAGAAATGAGAAGAATCTTTTAAGTTGAAGATTCAAATGCTAAAAAAAGGAAATATGACTTTATATGAGTGTAAAAGTGACTTAAGACTCAGTGTTTAAAAAAAAGGCAGTATAGGTCCCTATTTCTAGTTAAACCAAAACAATGTGATTTGGTTTCATTATTAGCCACTATTTTTATCATATCTACATAATTCTTCAAAGTCTGATGTTACTATCTGCCCTTGTCATTAATCATCTAATAGCTGTTCCATGTATGTGAAGACATAAGTGAAAAAAAAAACTATCCTATTTACCAAAATCTTTATTTGCATAATATGAAAATTGTTTTCTGAGATGAGACTTGTCAGCGCAAATATGCAAAGCATATTAAGGGCCTGAGCTAGTGAGACATTTATGGAAACATTTTCCTGCAGGAATTGGCTCGGTGTAACAGTTCTTAATCAAGAGTAACACTAGGAGGGAGACAGAGTCAAGTGTTGATTCATGTCCATGTACTTAAGTCATCTGTTATGTACATTATCAGCAATATGTAGGGAATATTAGTAGAACGTTTAAATTTCTTTTTAAAGTTCTGAAATATTTAAGGAGTCCCAGATTTCATCCACAATGTTAAAAACTAATCTCATTATCAAACGATGTATTTTGATACAATATTACTAAAAACACCTAATATTTAAAAGTTTTTTGTTCATGACAACTATCAAACATGCCTTTGGGTGTAGAGTAACTGTTTTTAGAAATGTAGGTTAAGGAAATGATGCTGAATTTTTTTTTACCATCAATTTTTTCCCCTTTTCACGTCATTAGCTTCCACGGTTAATTTCTAAATAAAACTGCCTAGCCTTTAGATGATGTTGTTGGTTTTTTTTAAATAAAAGAAAAATCCTCTAGTCTAGACCCTCCACAGAGCTGGAAATATTAATGCAATGGAAACATCAAGAACCTGTTACCTTGTTGGCAAAAAAGTCAATGTTTTGTGACAATTTTCTTAAAGCCCTACTGTCTACTTCCCTTCCCCCTCAAAAGGAAGAACCACAGTCCTTTCCAAAGAACCTGCCTAAGAGAAGTCAGCCTTTCTTCTTACATGTGCAAGACAATGTCACTATTTCAAGCAGCCAATGCCCACAGAGCTTTCTCTGCTTATCGGCACTTGGGCTATGCCTTTAAACCAGTGGTTCTCCACCTTCCTAATGCCATGACCCTTTAATATAGTTCCTCATGTTGTGGTGACCCCCAACCATAAAGTCATTTTCATTGCTACTTCATAACTGTAATTTTGCTACTGTTATGAATCGTAATGCAAATATCTGATATGCAGAATGTATTTTATAATTCCAAATTGAACATAACCCACAGGTTGAGAACCGCTGCTTGAGTTTAAACCAAGGGCTTGTCCGGTTTTTTAACATTAATACAACTGACAGCTAAGTAAACAAGATGGGAAGAAAATATATTTATTTTAATGAACTGACATTAATCTGGAATAAAAAATAATCTTCCTTACAGTGGACTTCACGTTGTAAGAGGTGCTTTTCTTATGGAATTGGGGAAGTGAAAAGGGTTTAGCCTTTATATGATGCCTACTACGTGCCACATACCCTGCTAAGTGCTTTCTACAAACATGATCTCATTTGATCCTCAGTCAACAACCCTGGGAAGTAGGTGCTGTAATTAACTCCAAGCTTTGGAAACTAAGGCAAAAGGAGGGTAAATGGCTGGCCCTGGGTCACACAGGGGTCTAAGGATGCATTTAAACTCAGGCTTTCCTGATTCCAAGCCCAGTACCGTGTCTACTGGATCACAAGCTGCCTCTAGGATTAGACCTATCTTACCAAAACTATGGCAGCAAATCAAAGAATCCTGCTCAGAAAACTGTAAAGAATTTTAAATGAAACATATAACATTGAACAAGATTATTCATAACATGCTAAAAATTCAATTAACTAAACTAGACCAGACTATCTCATTAAAATTCAGCATATTAGTAAGATACTAACATTAGTACGATAGGTATCATTGTACTCTGATGCTTCATCAACAGATTTCTAAGTTACATTTAGGGAAAGTCTCATTAATTAAAATAATTTTACCTGACAGATGACATATGACACAGTATCTCCAGCTTTCACTTTTTTGCCTCCATGAGAGTTTATCCACATGGCAACATGCACATGTGGTAGGCTTTTTTTGTCTGGGTAATCCTGAGGGTCCTTTGTCAATGCCTAAAAGACAAAAATGAAATATTCCCAATAATTTAAAAGAAATTTTCAAAGACACAGATTATACAAATATGTATATAAGGGGAAAATGTTACCAATGTAATAATTATGTAACATTATATATCAACTGAGAAATTGTCATAGCATACCTAATTATCATATCTTCATGTCTTTTCTTTGATCTAAGAGATAAGAGTCAATCTAGTAGAAATGTCAATTTCTAAGGCTTAATATAATTGAAAATAATAAAAATCTAAGTAAACTAAGAACTGAAAAAATAGAGAATATGACCAAGCCTTACTTTCTACAATTATCTCTCACTAAATTAACAGAATCAATGGAGTTAGTCATTAATGATTACTGAGACAAGCTGAGTTACTTGTGATATAGCTGATTCCCTGTCTTCTAACCTCTCTCCATCTCATATCTTTCACTGTCTCTTAACATTAAACTTCTAAAGCTCCACAAAATAATCAATTATCAAGTTTTTTGGTGGTTTTTTTTTTAAGGCCCTGCTATATGCCCTATATGTCATGCACTCTGCGCCAAGCACCAAGGATAAAAGAAACAAGGAACAACATACTGTATCAAGATGCTTCACATTCCATAATGCCCATTTCAGTTTAAAAAAACTACAGGAATCACTTATTCAATAAACATTTACTGACTATCTACTATATGCAAAGTGCTAGGAGGTAGTGTGGGGCACATACAGAAATATTTTTGCTTTAGGATCCAAAATTTAGATTTGTATCATTGCTTATGTCTATACATGTTCTGTGCCATAAGGGAAGTATTATCATTAAGGCTGTATCATTCACTGTCCATCTCTAATCATTCTCCAACCACAACAGAAGAGGAAGAATATGTGAGAATTATTAAGGCTCTACCCTTGGAATTGGCCTAGCATCAACACTCCTTAGAGAATGAGTTTGATCATTTATTTGATACTCATGACTACCCTTATGACTAAGACTCTATTTCTTCCCTTTCCTTGTTTTCATCAAGGCCTCTTGTGTTAAGGAGTGATTTGAAATGAGCCTTGAAAAGAAGCCAGGGATACCAGAAGATGCAGGTGAGGAAGGAGAGCATTATTGGTAAAGGGGGATAGCCAATGAAAAAGCAAAGAAGTACGTTGTGGTATAGACGCAAGGAATAGGAAGAAGAAACAACAAGACTTGGCAAAAGACTGGATATGTGGGATGAGCGAGACTGAGGAAGTGAGGATAACATCAAGGTGGCAAGCCTGGATGACCGGGAGTATGTGGTACCACTGAAAAACAGTAACACATTATTGTTGAAGAGGGGAGGTTTGAAGTAGTGGGGAGAGAAGATGATGAGTTCTGTTTTGGAAATGTTCAAGATATCTAACAGAGAGTTGAGAAATAAAATGAGAGGTCAAGAAATAGATTAGGGCTAGATAAACAGATCTGAGAATCATCTGCATAGATAAGATAACTGAACCCACAGGAGGTCATGATTCCCCAAATGAGAAAATACAGAAAGAGGACCACACTTAGGTATTTGGGAAGCACCTACAGGTAGTAAGAAGATGGCAACCAATAGTCCAAATGCCGCAGGTCAAGGATTATATTTATATAAACATATGTGTGTATGAGAGGGGCGGGGAGAGATACTAATTAACTCTACATTTAGGCTACATTCACTTTCACATGTATTTGTCTCTCCTATTAGAATGTACAATAAGTAAGGATTGTTTCATTCTTAGCACCTGTATCCCTAACACCTAGTAGAGTGCCTGGGACATGGGAATTTCTTAGCAAATACTATTTCATTGATTGTTTTTCTTTTCTTAACATTACTCTCCTCTAGTTTTCCTCTTACCTATCTATTCTTGCTCAGTATCCTTTGACAGAGCATCCATATTCCACCTCCTAACTGTAGATGGTCACAGGATCATTGTTTTGGAGAGAGAAGGGCCTTGGAGACCATCAAGTCTACCCTTTCCTTATACAGATGAAAAAAAAGAGTCAGAGAGATTAAGTGACTTCTCAGAGCACACAACTAATAAATATCTGAGGCAGGATCTGATCTCATGTCTTCCTGTTCTACAGGCAAGGCCTATCTATTATGCAAGGTTCTGACCAGGGCCCTCATCTTCTTTCTTGGTATCCTTTCCATGACCTTATCAGCTCTTCTGCTCTCTCTAATCAGCTGATACACAGCACTATGTAGCCAGTTCTATAGCTTCAAAAGGGCATCATCAATTGTGTATATAAGATTTCAAACTGGAGACATCTTAAATTCAAAACATCCAGAATATATTATCTTTTCCCTAAATCCTACTGTCTTCCAAGTTTCCCTATTTCTTTCTATCTACCATCCTTCTAGTCCAGGAGTGGGGAACCTGTGGCCTCAAGGCTGCATGTGGACCTCTAGGTCCTCAATGTAGCCCTCTAACTGAATGAAACTTCATTCAGTCAAAACGTTGCACACAAGGACCTAGCCCCAAGGCTGCAGGTTCTAGTCTCTCAGGTTTGCAATCTTGGCATTATCCTTGACTTTTCATTCTCTCTCCTCCCATATATAATCACTTCTCCTCCACTGACACCCAGCTACAATCCTTTAGACTGGACTCTCCATGATCAAACCTCCCAGGAAGGAAATATCATCAGGAAATTCATCATTAGATTGCATCTTCCTTAGTACTCACACCTCCTCAAAGTCCTCAGTACCCTCTCTCCCTTACATGGAGAATGGGGGAAAGAGCTTACAGAAGGTCTCCAGATGCATCATTTCTTCATTTCCCACCTGGCTACCTGCATTGGGATTGGACTTCATCATGATCATACTTGTGGCCGTGCACCTTTCCACTTTTCCTTTTGTATGTTTTCTTGCCCCATCAGATGGCGAGTTCTTTGAAGATAGAGACTGTCTTCCTCTTTGTATTCAAATTGAAAACACTCAGCCAGTGCTTAATAAATATTTAATGACTGAAAGACTGATTCCTATTGCCACAGCATCTCTTTCATCCAACCCCTTTTCTTTCTATTCCCAGAGCTACCACTTTAGTGACACTCATCATCTCTCACCTAGGTTACTCATCTATGATATCCACCTCTCATGTCTCTGCGCTCTTACACTAGCTATGTTCCATACATGAAATGTCCTCCCTTCTTCACGCTGCCCCAGAGACTCCTCAACCATCCAGATTCAGTTTACATACTTTCACCTTCCACAGCAAAGTTTTTCTCAGTCTCCCCAATGGGTAGGGTGCTCCTCTCAAATACCTTCAGTTGGCAAAAGAAAACCGGAAAGCTTTTGCTCGGATAAAATTAACGTACTTAGGATTAAGAAGGAAAGCGATCAAATAGGCAAAAACCTTTGTACAAAAGTCTCTACATGATAAAGGGCTTGGTATCCAAGACACATAAGCAGGACACGCAGATATACATGTAATTACACATATGAAACACACCGCTCACATATCAATGACCAAAGGCCATTCCCCAGAAGGCAAGTCGTCAAAGAACATGAATAATTCACAAAACTACCGGGATGTATTGCTCTAAAGCAATAATAACAACAAAGAGAAACACAAATCAAGACAGCCCTGAGGCTTCACCTGCCACCCTGCAAACTGGCAAAAATGGCGACTGTAAATGTTGGAAGGGCTGTGGAATGACAGGCACACTGACACACTGCTGATGGGGCTGTGAAAGGGCACCACCACCTTGGAAATTATGCGGATAAAGTAACTGGAATGTCCACGATGTCTGAACCAGAGACCCATTACAGGGCTTGTAATACAAGGAAGCCATTAATAAGACAGTCCCTACACGTTCCAAAAAATTTTTAACGGCATTTTAATTTAAAGGAGGCAATGAAAAACTACTTACTACTTGAAATAACTTTTGCAAAGTTGCTCTAATTCTCCTAGCACTCTAAAGGCAGGGAAGAAGTAGAAAACCTCTTATCCATCTCTTCTCTCTAGTTATGACAGTCTTTTCCTGGGTCTGTCCCTGCTTTTTTTCATGCTACTCTACAAAAGATGCTGCTCTATATTATCTCAAAATCTACAATGCTGGATTTACTGTAGAGGAAATAAGATCTTTTCTGTCCCCCAAATATTAACTCATTTCTTTCATCTTTTCCTAACATATATATATAAAAGTATATATATATATATATAAAAGTATATGTATATATCCTTAGACTCTTTTGGCTACTGATATTCTCTATCTTCTTGCATCTCTAAGATAATATGCACTATCTTGTGGATGTATGTTTTAAGGAAAATCAAACAAAATTGCTTCCCTACCACACAATCATGGTCCTATCTATACTCAGACACATGAAAATGAATGTTTAATTGTTTTCTGAAAGTGTTTAAAATTTCCTTCTTTTCTGTCCATGTTGAAAAATCTGCTCACCTCTACTTTCTTTTGAAAGACTGACTCATATTCTCTTCTACAGAAAATCCAGTTATTTTCTGTGATACTTTGGCTCAGCTCTGCCAACTATGTTTTTAAGTGTGTCAAATGATCTTTGTTTTAGGGTGTGTGTTTTTTTTTTTTAAGAAAATGATATTCAAATTGTTTATTTGATTTCTTGTATATACATACAACTCCTGAAAGGTTCGTTTCATTGTTGAAATTGTGAAATCTTACTACAATGTTTCTTAGTGAAATAAGCATGGAATTTCATTCTACTGGTATTCTACGGACTACTCTTAGCTGTATTTTGCCATCTGCTTCTAACATTTCTGGTAAATTTTTCTGTATAGTTTTTGGAAGTCTGGTATTACATTTACAAGTTGTTGGGGTTGTTTTTTTTATGATGCTCTTATAGAAGAGCTAGTCTTGTCATACCACATCTAGTATTCTTGTTTAATGGAGTGCTTATGGTTTTTTAAATTTTGTTCAATTAATTTTCCTTTTGCCTCGGCAGTTTTGTGTTCTAATTCTGATCTCTTTTTCAGTGAATCTATTGTTCTGAATAATCTCAATATTTTGTTCTAAACTCTTTGGTCTCATTAAATTTGCTCATTTCTTTCTTGAGTTGCAATTTTTGTCATATAAAAATATTTTCTTTTAATTCTGATTGACTTTCTGAACCATTCTAGGTCTCAGAATTACTTGAATGCCATATCAGAGGGCTTTGAAAAATACACTGTAATGCTTTCGTTGCCCTGTCCACTCTCTTGGAAAAACCAGCATTGGATGAAATCTGATCCTCAAGAGTCCATTGGAACAATGATGCAGAAAGACAGGAAGAGGGTACTATAGTTGGTCCTGTTATTGACCCTTTCAAGTCCTACTCTTTTGGAGCTCCACCTGCTCTCTCTGAAATTAACTTTATTCAGACTCTAATCTTACTCCAGGAGAGAGTTCAAAAGGTGTTAGAGGGAAAAAAGTATTCAAGGATATTGCTGAAAATAAACACTAAGAAAGTATTGTAGACTTAAGTCTTGTTTTTTATTGTCCACTTTTTCTGAATAATACTTGTTTATGCCTACATAGTATTGTTTATAGCCAGCACCGCACTTCTTGAACTCTTCTATGAACTTCTCTCTGATGCTCATTGTTTTTTTAAAAATCATAATCCTTTGTTCTTTGTTTAGATTCTCTGGACTCCTATGATTCATGCACCTCAACCCTTTATGAGAATGGCCTGCAAACAATACCACCAAGTGGTCTATTCCAAAAGGCAATATATAAAACTGGAGTAGCCACAAGGCCTGTGGGGCCACCTTTGATCATATGGCTATTGCCTGGAGGAAATGGGCAAAATGAGATTACAGGGTGGGAGAGGGAAATCAGAGTCATGCAAGGTACAGAAGCACTAGAAGTGACAGACTAATAATTAGTAAGTTTTCAGGTATTTTTCTGCAAAAATTACCTTACAGTGAGTTCTTTCAATTTTCACTTCTCTGATCAATGATTTTGTGAGGTTTTTTTTTCCATTTATTTGGCATAGAGAGAATAGCTGAGCTCTAGCTTGTTATACCTTCTACCATCTTCCCAGGATTACAGATCATAGATTCTTACTGAAATTTGCTCTATTTTTCAAATTGTGTTGGTAAAGTCTTGAGAGTTTTATATTTTTATGAATTTTAGTGCAGTAGGGATATCACTTGACTGTTCAAAAACCTTCAGTGTCTCCACAACTCTTACCAAATAAAATTCAAACTTTCCTTATCTTAATATTCAAATACTTACATTATCTAGATTCAACACTTCTATCATCTAGATTAAACAACCTTTCTAGCCTTATTTCACTTTAATGCCACTCTATACTCCAAGCAAATTGGATTCTATCCCTACTCCTACCCCACCCCGCCCACCAACCAAAAAATGTGTCCTGATTGCTTAGGTTAATGTCGTTTCCTGCACCAATTATATCACAATAAAATTCTACTCATTCTTCAAAGCACAAATCTAATGTCACCTCCTCCATAAAGGCTTCCTTTACTAATGCTGCACACCACCCCCTAGTCAAAAGTAATGACTTCTTATGATTTCTCATTCTACAGCTGCTCTCTTAGGTACCAGTTATATTCTAATTCCAAATACAATTATCTATCTACTTGTTTTATCTTGCTTCTGTGCTCTTATGTAGAGATCAAATTTTACATTTATTTATCTTCTAGCACCTATACCAAAGTACCTTTTACACAGAACACCACAGTTAATAAACATTCTTTAAAGAATGAATGAATGAGTCAATGAATGATATAAAAATTACATTACCTCAAGATGAAGAAAAAAGAGATGTGGGTTGCTTTGGGGAAATCTTAGATCTTTCATGGAAATTTTATATAAACATCATAAGAAAGATATAATCCCCCATTCTCCCTCTGTCCTATACAACAGTTTGGAAACAGTGCTTACATTTTTCAAAAGCATGTGAAGAAAATTAACTTTCAAGTCTCAGAAAGGATGCTAACCTGGGAATTAGGAGATGTGGGTTCTAACTCGCTATGCAACTTTGAACAAGTCTTTCTGACTTCCTATGCCTCAGTTTTCACATCTATAAGAAGAAGAAGGTAATCCTCTTGTGGATATATAGTCAGAGTGCGAACAAGCAGGATTCAAAAGCTGTGCCGTGTAATAATCATACAAAGGACAGTGCTCCAAATCACTAATAAAATACAAACAACAACAATTTTGAGATTTTATCCCACACCACATTGATAGAGATGAAAAGAATCAATGGTGTGACAGCTAGAGAGAAAGACACACTAACACTTTGTTGGAGAATCTATGAATTAATTCAGCTCTGCCAGAATTCAATAAGAAGGTAAATAAATGTACATGACTTTCATGTTAGAGATTCTACTACTAAATCTATACCCCAAAGAGGAAACATACTTTAAAAAAAAAGATCCTATATACACATAAATATTCATAGTAGCATCTTTTGCAATCAATAGGTAAGTGCTCATCAATTGGAGACTACTTAAAAAATTGTAATATATATGATATAATATCACTATAGTAAAAGTAAAGATGAAAGAAATTATGAATATGAAGAATACAGGAAATCATGGGAAGCCTTACACGAACAGATTTACGGTGAAGCAAAAGAAGTAGGAAAAAATATCTGTAACGTCTTAAACAAAATAACTGGAAATAACCAAAAAAAAAAAAGAAACTTTAGACTTTGGAGTTTGGCCTTGGAAAAGAGATGAGAAAATATTCCTTCCTCCCTTTTTTTAAAGAAATCAGAGACTAGGGGTGTTGACAGATGCAAATATTTAGACTTTGTTAGTTTTTCTGAGCTGCATTTTCCCCCGTTTTGTTACTTCTTCCAAGGGATCACTTGCTGAGTAGGAAGAGTGGAATGGATATACCTGTAAATGAAGGTGACATAAAAGCAAACGATATCTAAAATTTTTTTTAAAGCAACAGAGTTCAGAACATCTTCTAACCCTAACTCCTGTGAATTCTGTGACCTTTTTCTGGACACAGGAACTGATATCACTATTCAATTTTTAAAAAACCTTCTGAAAAAGAACTTAACATTAATAATGTTTAGAGATAAATCACTTAAAATTGAGCTTAGCTTTTTTTTTTTAATTTTGGGGCAAGTGCAAATATAAGTATTAAGGAGTAAGGAAAACAACAACAATAACAAACATTTACATGGCACTTTAAAGTTCATAAAGGGCTTTGCACAGACTACCCTCCCCTATGAGGGAGTTACTACTGGTGTTACTTTCTCCATTTGATGGATAAAGAAATTCAGGTCAAGATAATTTCAGTGATCTGTCCTTTGCCTTATACTATCCTTGGTATATTCCAAAAGAAGAGTTACAATACAGACCATCTCAAATATTAGTGCAATGAAGCAATTATAGTAAACTGAATAATTTTTATCACTTCCTAGAGTTTACCTTTATTGTAAAGACTTGGATGTTCTTCAAATATTTAGGGGTAAAGAGAAACACGATATTAGCTGGTCAATACAATAAAAGCTTTATTTACCTTGTTAATTTCAAACTGGTTTATTGGGACACTACCATTCATCACATTTTCTCCAATTTGTATTAACCGTTTCTGAATGTTGTCCACAATTGTGTCCCTATTCTGGTCAGAAAGAATCTGACCAATGATGAAGCTGCAAAAGAAAACATGTTAAAAGGAAAAGTAAAAACATTTTGTTGAAGTAATGGCTAGGAACAAGATAAAATTCTATTAGTTCATACTATAAACACTGAGACCACTTCCATATAAGGTAGTGGATTTAAGCTCATTTTACTGTCTGCTTCACCTACTGCTAAGCCCTTTAAAGGGACCTTATCAAAGTTGGTAGCCACTATGATGTGGCATTTGGGGTCTATAAAAATTTCACATAAAATAGTAGTAGAACATAGATAAAGGAGTGTCCAACACAAAATGTATGTGAAACCACAAAAACCCTAACTCACACCACACATAGGTTAAAACAGAAAGATGATGTTGTTCTCTTTGTTCATAATACACATCCATGTTCAACCCAAAAACTTCAATAGGATGACTATAATTTGGATTTGTAGGAATGAGAAATCCTACAAGAATAAAATAAATAGTTCTCAAACTTTTATCTGATCCTCCACTTCTCCTCAGTGTTCTTGTACTTCATACTATACCACAACAACCTTAGAGTACACTCCCTGGGGGGTGGGGAAGACTGGGAAGAGCAATAAAGAAGCCAAGAAAAACGCAGAGCCAGAGTTTGACAGCTGCATTATAATTTGTCAGAAAAAGAACTCTGACAAAAAACATTTGTATAGCTTTAATTAGTAATACATTTCTAACTCAGAGAAATTTACTTCTATTATGATGCATCTTTTCTTAGAAAACACAAAGCTGAAGAAAATAGTTTAAATGACAGTCTATACGAAGTCTTTTTCATCTTTCAGCACACTTAGGAGCTATAAACTACTCCAAACTACATTTCATAAAAAGCCAACAGTGACCTATAACTCAGATGGTCAGTTCTATGCTATCAAAAATAGTCTCTCTAGTAACATCAATTGTCCTAATCCCTATAAAAATTGAATGCAATAAATAGACTGAAAAACAGGGAGGGAATATTAATACTTCCCAAAATATTGTAAAACAATTAAAAATTACTTGCTCAAAGTTCTGACACTTCCAGCACTTAGGACTTCAATAACATCTAAATCAATAATATTCGAAAGCAGGTAAGTGCCTGAAGCACCTTTGAAGAAAGCACTTCATACAGGGATGATTTTGCATGTCCATGTGTACAAGTACACACACGTGCAAACACACATACCCAGTTCTTTTTATTGTGTTTCCAAATTCTAAGTGTCAGTTCATGTGGGCTTCATTGCGATATCTTTGCAGTCACAACTTGAGGAGACTGACATTACTCCAGCATGAAGTTTACAGATAAACCTTGGGACTAGAGTACACAGTATATAAAAATTATCTTTTAGATACAGGATAAAAAGAGTGACATCCAAGGGATCTATGCAATTTCCACAATGGTGGAAACCTTAAATGAAGTTAACCTCAAAAGTGTTCTGGCTATGAAATAAGTATTCTCTTATGCTTAGCCCCGGCAGGGGTAAGTGAATCCTTCACATACCACACGTATGGCTTTTTCTGAAATTAAAGTAGACAGTTCATTAGGAATATTTTTAAAAATTCCAAAGATATCAAGGATGTAAAACTCTCCAATGCAAGCATTTTATCAACAAAAACTTGACAGATACAACCTACAATGAATATCTTGTTAACTGTATAAATTTAGTTCTAACTATTAATGCACTTTTAAAAACCAGCTCTTATTAACGTAAGAATTGTGAATGAGTAACCAGTTAATAATAGAAACAAATAAGCAGCCACCCTCACATGAGACAGAACTGTGGGTGTCCTTCACAAATGTCATTAGTCTCCATCAGTATAGCATGAGAGGTGCTTCACTGTCTAAAATGGCAACAACAAAGCTGAAAGATGAACTCACTTCCCAGTTTCCTTGGCCAGATCACACCAATCTCTTCGCACGATGTCTAGTCCTTTCAGCTCCTGTTTGGTGACATATTTCCCATCTGACATTGGCTCTACCACCAAAGCAGCATATTTCTTTTTCTTTAGCAGAAGCAAAGACTTAAAAACTCCATCGATATCAATCTCGAGCATTTTGTACAACTTGTTCACCTCACTTTTAACCTGTGAAAATGTTCACAGTTAATATGAGCCTTTAAGATCAAAAGATGCACATATATATTTCATAGAATTACTGGGAACAGAGCTTTCATGATCATCCTATTCTGAGCACCTAGCTATTTACTACATTTAAGACCTTGGGAAACCTTCCTGGGATTATTTCTTCTGCTGTAAAAGGAGAGAATTGGACTCTATTGTGATTCTGTGGTGCTGATTTTTTTTTGGTCTTTTTTTTTTGGAGGGGGGAAGGCAGGGCAATTGGGATTAAGTGACTTGCCCAAGGTCACACAGCTAGTAAGTGTGCCAAGTATCTGAGTCTGGATTTGAACTCAGGTCCTCCTGATTCCAGGGCCAGTGTTCTCTTCACTGCACCACCTAGCTGTCCTGAGAAGCGATTTTTTTTAAGACACTGTCAGCACAATATAAGTTTTTATATGCATTCTTTTTTTCTTTTTTCCTTTTTGGAAGGCAACTGGAGTTAAGCGACTTGCCCAAAGTCACACAGCTAGTAAGTATGTCAAGTGTCTGAGGCCGGATGTGAACTCAGGTCCTCCTGACTCCAGGGCCAGTGCACTATTCACTGCGCCACCTAGCTGTCCCTTTATATGCATTCTTAAGTAGTAATGGCTACAAGCCCAGGCCTGATGGAGCACTGCTCACACCTCTCATCAGAGAACCAGGCTCACCAAATTGGCATACGCTCAGTAACAGAGGGATGGTTACCAGGTGACTTTTTTTGGCTATTACTCATGAAGCACGGAGATTCCAGGCTCTGTGGAGAGAACATCTATATCAATAAAGTAATAAATCCCTTAATGTAATAAAAATGGGATACAAAGGCAGTGTTTTTTATTTAGTATTTATGTGAATAGGGTACTGTTCTGGGTATAACAGAATGAGAAGGTCAACAGATACAGCACATTATCTATTGGGAAATTACCATCTTGGAAAGATACACTGAGTCAGCTGACAAACATTAAGTACTTACTAGGCTTCAGGCATAACAAAAAATGTATGATACATAAATACACAGTTGTATGAGCACATAAAAGAATCAGCAGAGCAAGAAACATGAATTATAGAAAGTAACTCTCACATATTTAGTTGTGGGCAACTAGGTGGGGCTCAGGGGATAGACTATTGGGCCTGGAATCAGAAAGATTTGAGTTCAAATCCACCCTCAGACACTTAATAGCTGTGTGAACCTAGACAAGTTACTTAATCCTGCTGTTTGTCTCAGTTTCTTCATCTGTAAAATGAGATGGAGAAGGAAATGGCAAACCACTCCAGTATCTTTGGCAAGAAAACCCAAAATGGGGTCACAAAGAGTCAGACACAACTGAACAACAACATATTTAGTTGTGGGCAAAAGAGTAAAGTAAGTAAAATTGTCTTTGGCACCCCTCCCAGGAATATTAGCATACAAAAGGACATCCTATCTCAGAAAAATCTTCAAGACCCAAAGGAATGTGAGTATGCAGATGAGGTCTGTACAAAGTAAACAAAAATAATTTTTAAAAACTTAAGTATGTAAGTGCATGTATCACCTATCTGTTCACTATATGCGTGAGCCTGAGATTTGGCTAAGAGTTCCCCAAGGATATTCCCAACAATCTCTCTAGAGAAAGGCTTAAAAACATTAACTTACACTGCACTGGCTTCTACAGCAAAGGGTGGTGACTTTTCTTAAGACCCACCTAACAGAGATCTAATAACACCTTTATTCAATGACAACTTAGTGAGATACCTCCAAAAAGATCACCAATATCTGCTATTGTGCATGTAGTACGTACACACTATGTGTATAACACACACATATACATGCACTCAATCCAACAAATTAACCTATATTAAGCACCTAAACCAAAAGCACTGTTCTAGGAACTAAGGGTATAAAGACAGAAAAAAAACAAAGTACATGGGTTCAAATGCTGTCTGTGACATACACGATCTGTGTGATGCTACAGGAACATCACTTAACTTCCTCTAAGGTGAGATTCTTCATCTGCAAAATAGGAAGTTGCACTAGACACATTCTAGGTCTCCTCTAGCTCTAGATCTATGGTCCTATGAACCTATGACCTTAAAACGCATTGCCAGGCTAATGCCTTAATTGACTTCTGAAGCTCACAGACCATTACCCACTGAGGGACACACAGGAGGTTATTAATCCATTAGCAGCTTTTAATCTTTACATTTGCTTAGCTAGTTGGACACAGACTGCAGCTGCATGTGCAGAGGAGTGAATGGTGAAGGAAAAGGCTAAGCTATAAATACGTGAAAGTAAATGGTAGAAAATGATCTTTATTCATTTTCAACAAAACGGAGCATCAGGGCAAATAGGAAATAATCTACATAAGGCTAGATTAGCCAAGAGGCAATCAGGTCTGTGCATTAACTAGCTGTTAACTTCAGGCAGAGAAGATAAGGCAAAAGTATCCTAACACGCCTATAAACTCTGTCCTGTGGCCTGGTGACAAAGGAATTCATAGACATAGTCCACACCTGGTCATCTCAGGTGGAAGGGACTTCTCTTTGCTCAGAACTCTGAAAGTACTTGCTGTCTATACAACTCTTTTAACACTTACAGCTAATGATAATTTACACAGTGCTGTAAAATTTGTAATGTGCTTTACATATATTAAATGCTACATTTTGCTGCTATATACCTCTCCTCTAGGACTGGTTTTTGCCTCTTCAATTTTCCCAAAGTATCCAGCACATTATCTAACATATAAAGACCTTAATAAATTATTGGATTAATGCATGTATCAGAAAACATTTACTTATTTTTTTAAAACTTCATTTCACCTCAAAAGAGCATTGTATAGACTTTCTGACAAAAAAACCAAAAAACCAAGCATTTTAATTATTCTAGAGCCATAATTTTCTTACAGAAGACATGAGCATATTGAAGTATTCCACAATATTTAGCATACTTTCAGATCAAAGAGCAATCAGGGGAAAAGCAATCACCCTCCCTTTAAAGAAAATATTTCTACCTAAACTAACAAATAAAAGAAAAGCAGCAAATTAGCTAAATGGATTAGGGATGGTCAGTTCAGGGAAGAAAAGATTTAAAGACATGATTTTAGGCTTTGGGTATCTGAAATGTTATCATATAGAAGAACTAGACAAGTTTTTCTTGGCCTCAGGGAAAATAATTAACATATATGGGAAGTCAGAGAGATTCACATTATGTATAAATACAAGAAGAATCTCCTAACAATTAAGGTTACCCAAAACTGGAATGGGGAACCTGGAGGGGCAGCCCAGATTAGAGGTACTGGACGTGAGATCGAATCCCACCCTATTACTTACTACCTATGTGACTTTTGAAGTCATTTAACTACTCTAGATTTCAGAAAGATGATGTGAAAAATGACGTGATTGAATTAGAAGATCTCTGATGTCTTTTTCATAAATATATACTCCTATAAATTTTATTGAGTTGAGAAAAGAATCAATTAAAGAACGTAACTATGGCTAAATTCACTTTTACAAAACACAACATACCTATTACTTGATTCCTACATGTCTAAAACACAGCTCACACAAACAGATAAAACAAACAATTTCATTAAGTGTTTTTCACCTTGTTCCCCAACTTGAAGACTTCTTCCAGGTTGGTGCTATTGGTATTTATCATAATTGAATCTGTATCTCCATAAATAACTTCAAGGTTCATCTAAATGAAAAGAAAACATGTTGAATAAGTACATAGAGACCTTTAATTCAAAATATAGCTGAAGATATTCCATATAACCTATACTAGAAAACTTAAAACCAAAATTCACTATTCAAGAGCAAGATTGGTTTTAAACATTCACTTGGTTTGCCCAATGTACCTGACTTAACTAAGTTAATGAAAAACTAAGACTCTAAATATAATTCAGAATAGTAAATAGAGAGTAAAACATAAAGTAATTCTACTTACTTGCTCTGAAATAAAAAGAAAGTGATGGAGCAAAGTAAATCTAACATATAGTGATAAACTAAACTGCAATTTAAACAACTGAGAATGGATAAGTAAAATATTAGAACATAAGAAAAAAGGATCTTCCTGACTCCCATGTACCACCATGATAATTGGTTATAATAGCAGCTTAAAAATCTGAAACGTAGTATTTTGCAAAACATTACAGGGGCACAAATCCATGTCAAACCCAGTATCAAACACTATTTAGCAGAATATGAAGGGTGCCAAAAAAATCAATCATAACAAACAACACCAGAACACATACAGTATAAAGGCCTGTAAGTAAACTCTAATTAGCACTGTTGCTAATTTGCCTGAAACACTCACATATAGGCTTCAAGCAGTGGCTAGATCATATCAGTGTTGGTAAAAGAAAAAAGCTATAATCCATTAGGGAGGATTACAGTAGTAAACTAGGCATTCTAAGAAGCGATTTCCCTCTGTTTGGGTTACAATTTTCTTTGAATACAAAGACTTCACCAGGTGTAATATTTAAGAATTGTTGTGTAATGAAAATGTTCAGTATTACCTTCTGCACCATCTCCTTGGTATGCATCAAAATCTAAATGTTTTTTAAAAAAAGCCAAGATTAATATATTAGAAAATGATCAGCAAACAAATATATAAACATACCTACATAACATAAACATGAAATTCCCAATCTTCCAGCTTTTCCAAAACAAGCCCTTCCTGCAAATGGTTACCTAACCATTGTTCTACTCCAAGAATACATTAACAAGAAATTAAGAGAATCTAAAAATTTTTATGTGAAAGTAAAATAATGTCTGCACATTTCTGTTCTTTTAATAAGTTCCTTCTAAAAATTTATATCTGTAGGTAAATAACCATTAGCATTTGTCTTTTCTGAAGAGGGCATTCTATAAACACCCTCTCCAAAATGAAGTTTTCTGCTACCTTTCCCTTTCCTTAGCATCTTCGTAGTATTTTTTTGTACCTCAATTACGATCTTATGGTAGTCTATTTTGTATTCTGGTTATTTGTATAGATCTCAATTCTTCTAGTAACCAGTACAGTAACATATCACAGTGAGCACTTGTAACGGACTTAAGAAGTTCTCATCTAATATTCTCTCTAAAGCTCACCCCAATAAAAAAGCTGCCACCAACTGCTGGTCTTTGAGAAGGAGGAAGGGTTAGAACTGCAAACACAAGTCATCTCAATGGACTGGCTCGTAGTTGAGTCTCATTCATTTCTAGTCACAGAAACCCAAGTAAACAACATCAGCAACCCTCAAATCAAAAGAACTCTCTCAGCTACATTTGCCTATCTACAGCTCTCAGAAATGTTTGCTCCATTAATAATGCAGATAATAATTTAATGGGCACAAATACTTATTTTTGTTTGTGCACGTTCACTTCTCCTGAGAAAACTCCACCTGCATGTATAAAAAGGAGTATGCACACTGAGGAAACATCAGATGCAATATAAATATCTACTATTCAAATATTATATTAAATCATGGCGAGGAAAAAAACACAGCCTACCTTTGTACTTAACAATAATTTACATTTGAATGGGGGGGCGCGTAAACTTCACAAAAAGTGCTTGTTCAAATGACAGTCCCACACATACCTCTGAAATTTCCTCCAATTTACCTTGTATACATCTGGTATACAGAGATGCATGCTGTCTTCCCCAATTAGAATAGGGGTTCCTAGAAGGCAGAGATTGCTTTTGCCTTCTTTATATTCTCAAGTTTTAGCACATTGTATAAGCATATACACTTAACATTCATAAGGACTTAATAAATGCTTTAATATTTGACTTATCATTATTCATTCTGAAAATAACAACAACAAAATATAATACAGAAAAGGTGAACAACTTGCACCACTTACTAGTTATGGCACTGGGCAAGTAAATTAATCTGTGCCTCAGTTTCTTCAACTCTAAGATGAGAATAATAATAGTACCTTTCTTCACAAGGTTGTTGTGAGGATGAACTGAGATATTTGTAAAAAGCACTTAGCACACTGCCTGGAAACAGGAGGCATAATATAAATTCTTATTCTCCTCCCTTTCCTCTCCCAGTGAAGAGTGGCTAGGCTTTGGTTTCTTCTTTTGATTTTTACTCTCAACAAGTTCAAAAGAGTCTATCTGAATTTTCCATCATTTCATCAGTGAACAAAATTTTTGCTTTCTCTATGCCAGGATTCTTAACTTAGAGTCTGGCACAATTTCCAAGCATCTATGAACTTAGATGGAAAAAAAAAATTACATCTTTATTTCTATATAATTGGTTTCCTTTGTAATCCTTTTATTTTATTTTATGCATTTAAAAATAAATATCATTCTGAGGAGAAGTCTGCTACATACACAAATATTTAAGAACCTCTGGTCTATCCTGACACTGATAATCACAGAATGTCAGAACTACAAGGAGCTTTAGTTATCATCTATTCATTTTACGACCAAGATCAACTTGCTCAAGCTTCCTTAGCTAGTCAGTGGCAGAGTCAGGAATAAGGCTCTTGGCTTCTAGTCAGAGTTCATCATTAAGACTGCTTCATAATTTTTTTTTCATTTCCCATATGTTTTTAATTGTTTTAAACTGGTCTGCATATGGACCTTTTAATATCCATCCATAGCTTTTTAAAATGTTATCTATCTAAACTAGGAACAATTTTAGGTGCCTGAATTAGAACAACTGCTTTATTTATCTTAATTACCCATATATTTTGTCAAAGACCATTCTTTTAATGAACCAAACTTGAAGTCTTGGAGTTATCTTTGACTATTTAATCAGTCACTTAATCCTAATGATTCTCCCTCTTGCATATTCCTATCACTATCTTGTCCACACTTTTTAGCACCACAAGCCTGGACTACCTGCAAAAATTTCCTAACCGGTCTTCCTGCTTGTAGTTTCTCCCTGCTCTACAACACCTTGCAATCCACTGCCAGGCTCCTCAGAAATGGTCAATGATTTCCCACTGCCAACAGAAAGAAGCTCGTGAGCCTGGCATCCAAGAGTCAGCAAAATTGGCCTTGAACTAACCCTTTGCCCCACTTGTGGGATTCACTGTCCTCTGATTGCTCTGTTACCTCCATCTCTGCATTTCTGTATGAGCTGCCTCCACACTCCTCTGTCACCAAGGTACTAAGTAACAAATTAAGCTATTTATCTTCCACATTTAAAATATACAAAGAAATCTATTATAGAAAAGCATAAGACAATACCATTGGGAAAAGTAACTCAAATCAAATTTATCAACATCTCTTTTCAACCCATTTCAATTGTTTCCTGCTCAAAGCAGTGGAAAGGACAGAACTGTCAGTCTGTAGTTAAGAGGATCTGTAATCTTGTCCCATCTCTGTCACTGACAACTTTCACAACCAATGGCAAGACTCATTCTTCTCATGTGTAAAATAAGGGTGTTGAATTAGATTATTTTAAGTTCACTTCCAGTTCTAACTTTCTATGACACTTGATGCACTTGAATAACTGAAATTCCACAGTTCTCAAAACTTCTACCTCCACATACTGAGGGCTACTACCAAGGCAGCTTTTAAATGAAGTGGTTTAGGTGTAGCTAAGATCCTTACCCTCTGCTTTAAAGCAGTTTTTGCAATGGAGCAAAAGTCGGATTTAGAATCCAATGAGCCTAGGTTCAAATTCCAGCAGTTCCCCCTTACTGCCTCTCTGACCAAAAACAAGTTACAACATCTCTGGACCTTAATATTCCTCACCTATAAAACAAGGAATGGAATAGATTATTTCTAAGGACCCCTTTCCAACTCTAAATCTAAGAATCTAGACAGCAAGTCTCCTTTGCCCATCCCCCACTAAGTCAATTCCCACAAAGGCTAACTTAAACATTTCTCTATAAAACTGTCCCATAGCCTGGCTTTGTAGCTGCAGACAAGGGGCAAGGGAAGTTTTGTCAGTCTCGTGCTTAACTGGTTAAATTAAGGTAAGTTTGCCCCAGTGGCTACTTGAAAGACCAGGAATGAACTGTATCTGCCTAGAGCCCAAAGTAAGGGCTCTAACTACCAATATACATGAGCCTTTTCCAATTTGTGAGGAGGCAGAATGGTATAATTTGTATTCAGAGAGAGTACAGATTTGAGTCAGAGCTCTGCCCCTTTTTAGTTGTATGACAGGCCAGTCACTTAAAATGTCTGAGTCAAATTTTGCTTATTTATATAGTCAGTGGGCATCATGACACAGGGTTTATCTATGTCACAGTGTCACTCTAAGGATCAAATATGAAGAGGAGAGAACTATACAAATGTAAGCTAGTATGGATGAAGGTTCAAAACACTTCCTAATGCTAAGCTATTTTTATTTAACCTTCTCTGATTAATCAAGAGTAAAGATATCTAGACATCCCTTAGTATCTAAATTACAACATCTACGCAAGTATCTAAACAAGAGTACCCCAAAACAACCCCGTGAGGTCATGAGGCAGCTAGGTAAGACAGTGGATAAAGCACTAGACATGCAGTCAGGACGATCTGAATTGAAATCTGGCCTCAGACACTTGCTAACTACGACCCTGGGTAAGTTAATAAACTTCTATTTGTCCTGGTTTTCTTCCAGTGTAAAATGGGGATAACAGTAGCACCCACATCCCAGGGCTGTTAGGAATCAAATGAGAATATTTGCAAAGTGTTTAACACATAGCAGGCACTTGACAAATGCTTGTTTTCTTCCTGCCTTCCCATAATATGATTATTCCTTTAGTTGTACATGGTAATATGTCTAGTATTTAATTACTATGCCTTGTTCAGATATGTAGGTGTTCTGCCTAGGTCAATGTGGTTTAGATGGTAAAATCCTCTAAAAGAATGAAAATTAATTCTGAGCAAATGCCTAAAACAGCATCATCAGCAAAGGTGCCAAATAAATGTTTGTCCACAAAAAAAAGTTAAAATTCTTCAGCCCAAAATAACTATGTTGTTCCAAGTTCTCCAGCCAACCCTTCAGTATAACAGAGTCTCTAAAATAAATTAAATACACAATCTCTAAAAATAAATTAAATTCTTAAAGTTCAAACTGTGCAATTATCCTGAAAGCAACAACACTCAGAAAGGCTTGTTAGATCATATTGTTTTTCCTCCCATTAAAAACGCTTGACCTCAGGGAAGACAATGCCAAACATGTACTAATGGCAATGCAGGTATTGTAATTATTAGATGACCACTCTCAAGTTTGCTTCACAAAGTACCAGTCATAATATTAAGGCTACACCCAGCTGACAGAGGATCACTTGTAAGTGCCAGCAGCAAGAAAAAAAGAGGGTTATAAAGGCTTACTAAATTCATTAATAAGGCAGTCTGCAGTTATCTGATTTCACAGCAACACCTGCATATTTATCTACTCATTACCAATTGGATGATGGAATTTTTTCAAGCACATTTCAAAAATCTGCCAACTTCAAGTGTAAAAAAATAAACTTTGTGGTTAATTTTTCCCTTAACAAAGTACAGCTGTTGAGAATAATTGTTCAAGATCTTACCCTGTAATGTCAACTGCAGCAGAACAAAGAGTATTTAATTAGCAAATCTATCCAGTAATTCAACACCTATTATATAAAATGCCTTCGTGATTTTATTCAGGATAATTTGCTAAGAGGGTTATTACTGACATTCAGATGGAATTTAAAATTCCTACGCAAGTCGAGTCATAATAGCAGTAATGATTTCCCCAATCAGGAGATTCTGTGTCACACAAGGCTCTCTTGCAAAGCAGCAGCCGATTTCCTGACTTCTTAATTCCTGGGCTCAGCTCAGTGAGAGCCCTTCATGCCGATATTTCAGTCAGCAATACATCTTTAATGGGACTCTATTAAAATACCTAGAACAAAAATGACTTTTTTTTGTTAAGAAGAATGACAGCACTGCCATCATATCAATCATTGCAGGCTATGCTGAACAGTGCAGAATGGGGAGGAGGGGAATGAGGAAAGGGAAGAGAGCGGGAATTAAAATTATATGGAAAAGTGTCTTAACCAGGCCTCTGAAAGAGGAGTGGAAAGTAGAAAGAAAATACAAAATGCACTGCTGATTCTGTTTTCTAAAGAATAAATCTATATTTTCCTAGGCAGGGAGAAAATACCTCTTGTTTGTCTAGTCTAGAGGTTACTAAATAATAGGCACATAAGACCAATTACCAAAAATGGCACTAACCTGTAAAAGTAATCTCTAACATAACAATTATGCATTTTCCATATTTATATTCTGCTAAAATAAGATACTATACTAAATGTTTAGTCATGCCAAGACAGATTAAAATAGTGCTTTTGGGTATAGAATACAAGTATCAAGTTGCCACTATTTAAGAAGTAAAACACAAAAGGATGGCTCCAGACATCTAAAACATCCCTAACAATTAGCTCATTTTTGTTATTGTAGGTATCACTGAGTTATTATACACAGTAAATATACTAAAGTTCATAAATCTAACTATAAAAATCTAGACTATAAAACTGAACAACTTAATGGAAACCTCAAGATGCTAATGGTTTTAGGCTCCTTCCTGCAGGAACACATATATAAAACTGGAAATACATTAGAGAAATTTTTAGAAATCACACATTAGGAAGGCTCTTCTCAAGTCCTATTTCAATGCCTCATCAAGGCATGGCAGTAACTGAACTCTCAAAGGTTGCCAGTGGAGCACAAGCTCTAGCAGATGCTACAAAGCTGGAGAGACTGATTCTGTCATTCCTGGACTAACCTAGTCAAGTCCTTTTTCTGGTCAGTGCTCTCTCCCTCAAATTATCTGGTATACATTCCTGTGTACATGCTGTGTCCCCTAGTAGAATATAAGCTCTGTTAAGGACGAGGACTATGTTTGCTTTGCATATTCAGGACCTAGCATATAGAAGGCACTGGAAAAAATGCTTATTGACTGAATGATGGATTCCAGTAAATTACTTACACCCAATGTGTCTCCCTCTATTGCCCTCTGGATCCCCCATAATAATGATTCTTCAGAAGAGTACAGTGTTATATGACTCCAGATGAATGATGTTTGCACAAGATTATCGGTGTTGCAAGTATAATGTGTCAGGACATAGCTAATGATAGTTGAAAATACCAAACTTTTCCCCAAACATAATCTAGCCTTGTTCCTCCTATGAAAGTCTGGACTAAGCACTGTGCCTCTACAGTGTTTGTCCAAAACATATGTACTGATGGATTAACTCTACATGTTGCCCGGCTGACTAAATTTCATAGTCTAGATAACGAGCATTCTTCATTCCTTTGGTTTTTCCAGTCAGTCCACCTCTTGAACGGTTCTGTAATATTCTGAAGCTTGATGCAAGTAGCATAATAAAGAAGGCACTGGAATTAAGAAGACTTGTATCCAAATCCTAAAATCCTAGCTTTGACACTAGCTGGGTGATCTGGGGCACATGACTTTTTCTAACTCAATTTTCTCATCTGCGAAGTGGGGATGATGACAACAACACTTAAGATTACTTATTCTACGTAGCTATTATAAGCAAAACACTTTGCAAATTTGAAAGATCTATATAATGTGAATTATTTCAAACAAAAGCATCTGGAAATATTATTCATTACATTATATTTTACATTAATCTTTTCAAAAATTATAAAAGGAATTAACATTTTAAGAATGATCCATGTTTACTATACAAGTGAGACAGGATAAAAATTAAGTGAATTTATTATTTGCATATCAAATTTAAAACTAGATAATACCAATAAGTATTTTAAGGCTATTTAAACCACTTATAACACTTCATTTTGATGTATACATCCTCCATCTAGTTGCTGAAGAGGTAATTCTGAGGCTCAGGTGTGACAAGGTCACTTCCCTTCTCAAAGGCTCTGGTGGCTCTCTACTTTGGAATCAAATACAAACTTCCCTGTTTAGCATTTAGAGTCCCCCACAATTTGCCTCCTGCCTGTCTTTGCAGGCTTATCATATATAATTCCCCTTCATACATTCTGCATTCCAGCTAACCTACTTACTATTCCTCACACAACATCCCATCCATTTCCCTTCTCTAGGACTTTGCACGGGCTGTCGTCCATGCTTTAAATACACTCTCTCCCCACTTCTATCTCTTAGAATCCCTACCTTTCTTCAAAGTTCAGCTCAAAGCTACCTCCTTTAGAAGTCTTTCTTGATACTGTTAGCTCCTTACTTAGTCCCTTTACTTTACAGATGAGAAAACTCAGTTCCAAAGTGGTGAAAAGCCTTGACAAGGGTCACACAATTGGTGAGTAGAAAAAACAGCAACAGACCACTAGGTCCCCTGACCTCTACTCCAAAGTTCTTTCCACCAGGTGATACATCAGATTTTTTTTTTAAGTTCTACAATGATGAATAAGTATCTCTCAGATTATTCCAAGGACAAATAAGCACCTTCCCTTAAAAATAGGCTGAAAGAAAATAGTAAAACACACAACACTCATAGACACTTACATTATCATATGATTCAGTTCATTATGCAAATCCCTACTTCTTCAATTAACTCTCTTAGCTTGTAGGCAGGACAAATTCCCAACCAGTGCAAATAATCAACTAGGTCAGAAGACTATCTGTAATCTTGTAAACTTCAAGCATTGAAGTCAAAGATCTATGGAAAGAAGATTAAGCTTCTATTGATAGTAGAAGATCTAGCAGATTGGCTTTTTAATGCCAGAATCACTGACTGAGAAACATATCTATCTCTAATTTAACAGGATTTTAAAGATGGTTTAAAAAAGAGTAACAGTTCAAGCTTGAATCCCATACTTATATCCTAACTTTTCCCACCTAAGAAGTAGTGATTCAGTTCAAACACAGTACATTGTAATGCAAACAAATACTCAAGAAGAATGCATTTCTACTTCAGTGATGGAGACCCCTTAATTATAAACATGACTAACAAATGTACTTCCCCCATACTTCCATTATTACCAAGAATACACTATTTTAAAAAAACACCTTAATTTGTCATTTAAATCTTTTGGCATCTCAAGTGAAAGAAATTTAAAACACTTTTGAATAAACAATACCATTTGAAACATTTAATAATATTTATATGTCTTTCTTATTTTTCTACAATGAAAGGATTCTGATTTTGATCTAAATAGTTAGAAATTCAGCAACTCTATGCCTTTGAATCTGTGAAATGAACATTTGTGGAAGAAAAAAAAAATGGGGGGTGGGATGGGGACAGGGAAACCTTCTCTTCTTTCAGTTCTTTCAAAACTTTTCCCCTTGTTTCACTCATCTTTTTGCTTATTTCAAAAAATCACCTCTACATTTTAATTTTAAAAACAGTTTTTGTCCCTAAATAAAACACACTGAAATTTCCATTCCTTCTCCCACCCCAACCATTCTGAGCCACATTGCTGAGTTGCATCCTACTTCAGCTATTCATACAATTTACTTGACCTCATTCCACACCCTATTACAAGTATATGTGAAATGAAGCCCTGTAGAGGTTTGAAAGATAACTTTATAGCTCATTTAACCAAGCATGTTCACTGATAGGAGACTTCAGATTCTTACTAAAATAAATGAGTTTACAGTTAATCCCTAATGGCTAAACTTTACAAGGCTAAACTTTACTTTAAAAGTAAAGATATTTATTAAAAACCAAATTTTGAAACCATGCACTTACATACTGCCATAAGCATCACTAAAAATTCTCAAGTAAATCCTAGGAATGAGGGTTGCTGACTTTTAAAAATCCACATAATGTCTACATGACTGAAAATACATACTGTGAAGTGGTCCTTAGCTCTTGTTTCCATACCCTAAAGCTTGAGTCCCTCAAGCAGAATTTCCTTCAAAGCAAAGTTGTTTTAAGTGTCAGAAGGCTCAGTGTCTTGGCTTCCTGATTGACTTCTCACCCAATTCAGCAACAGGGCTAATTAAGATGTGGTCAAACTGTGTCCATATCTTAGTTAACATTACTGTACAAGCAAGTTTTACACAACCTGATTAAAATTGACTAAAAATGTCTTACTTCAGTAATCACTTAGGCAGAATGAATTTTACATTAGCAAGATCAAGCACACGCCAGGCCTCAGTGGAAATGAGAAGGGCTTATAGTAATAGGATTTATAAATCCACCACATTAGGTTAATGGCTAAATGATTTACATGTAACTTTTCTCCTCTCCTCCCCTCAACTCTCTAACTCATTAAAAACTATGCTTGGCATTTTCAACTAGTGCCAAACACAAAGGAAATAGTCTTTCTATTTTTGGAATTCTGATTTCTGAAGAAGGAATGGGCATCAACCACTAACTCTTAGTGAGTTAAATATATGAGAGTACAAATAACCAATTAAATAAAATCATCTGTACAGTCTGAAAGCTTTTAATTGTTCATAACTGCTTTTTTTGGAAGAAAGAGCTAGCCTGACTATTGTTACATAATGAAGTTCGACGACTGAAAAACTGAAATCACAACTGAAAGGGGCATTAGCATTCTCAGAACTTGAAATATCTTTTTTAAAAATGAAACACCTAAGTCGTGGAGGAATTTATCTTTAACAGGTCATAAATTGTCATTAATAATGGTAAAATACTATTTAAAAGAAAAAAAAACCCAATGGTACAAAATACTGGCAAAATCTTAACTTCAAAGACAGAAAGATTATAAACTAGCAGCCCAACAGTAAAACCTAATACTGGCAAGTGACTGAATAATGTATTAGTTTCCCTAAGTTTCTTTTTTTTTTCATCTCTAAGAAGCAACTGCTTTCTGTCATACCATTTATACAATTAGTTGCCAAATCTTGCCACATCTACTGCAAATCATCTCCTGCATTCAATCCTTTCCCTCCACTCAAACAGCTACCACTTAATTTAAGCCCGCATTACCTCTTACCTAACGCCAGTCTATCCTCTCCAATGTTGCCAAAAGTGATTTTAAGCACAAATCTGCCCATGCCATTCCCTTACTCAATAAACTCTATTGCCTCTAAGATAAAGTATAAATTCCTATGTTTAGTTTTCAAAGACTTTCACAACCTGGTCGTACCTTATCTTTCCAGCCTTACTACACATTCACCTCCTTGCACTCTGCAATCCAGCCAAACTAATATTTCTGTTCCTCACAAAAGACACTTCATTTCTACGCCTTTGTGCCTGGCTGCTGCCCATATCTGAAATACATTCTTTTTTTTTTTTTTTTTTTTTTGCTTTTTTGGAGGGCATTTGGGGTTAAGTGACTTGCCCAAGGTCACACAGCTAGGTTTTTGTGTTAAGTGTCTGAGGCTGGATTTGAACTCAGGTCCTTCTGATGCCAGGGCCGGTGCTCTATTCACTGCATCACCTAGCCGCCCCTTGAAATACATTCTGGCTTCACCTCTACTTTACAAAACCCCTAACTTCAGTAATACAGCTAAGCCACCATCCACCTGATTGCTAGTGTCCTCTCAAACTAACTTCTAGTAAAGTACTTTGTATTCATTCTTTACATATTTATATATGCACTTGTTTTCCCCATTATAAGTGGGGAATTTCCCATTTTGTGTGTGTGTGTGTGTGTGTGTGTGTGTGTGTGTGTGTGTGTGTATACACAAACGTACGCATCGGTTTGTTGTTTTGGGGACAGGAACAGGGACAAACCCACGAATTTACCTGTTAGTAATTTTTGTTCAGTCATTTTTGAGTTAGTGATCTGCCATTTCCTTCTTCAACTCATTTTTAAAGATGAGGAAACTGAGGCAAACAGGGTTAAGTGACTGGCCCTGGTTCACACAGCCAGTAAATATTTAAGGCCAAACATGAACTCAGGAAGATGAGTCTTTCTGACTCTAGGCCTGGTGCCCTATTCACTGGACCACATAGCTAGTTAGTAATTTTCGTATGGAAACTCTCTCTGCCTATGCAAGCCAGAAATTCATCCTAGAGACCATGTGAATTTGTGAGGTATTACTGGAATGCAAGGCACATTCCCAGCTTTTTGAGGCTGACATCACTAACAACAACACCCTTGCTCTTCCACATATTCACTGTCAGACAGGAAATGCTAGTCTGGATGGATGAAATGATCTGACCCAGTAAAGCAATTTCTTATGTGATAATGTTGGCTTATTTTTTCTTCTCCTAGAGTCAGAACTGGACTTTTTAACTGAAGAAATAAATAACTTACAATAAAATAGAAAACAGCCCTGAGTAGTCAACTCATTAAAATATATGGGTCACCACCTTAAAGAAAGTCTTCTTATTTGGGTTTGCATTCAAAAAGGATCTCATACTAAATTTCCAAACGTAGTATAAATTAGTACATCAATCTCTTGGGATAAGATAACGTAGAGTAGAAGATGGTTAAGAGGAAGGAGCCAGTTAAATATTTTGTTGAACTAATGAAAGACTGTACTGGAATTGGTTATATCCTACTTTAAATCTAAAATCTATGACCTCCATGGTCCACATTTTTTTTCCAGTTCTCTCCTAATCTGGCTTAGACAGGAAGATGGATCTAGAGTTACAGAAGGAATCTCACGTCATTTTATCTAACACTCTCATTTTACAAATGAGCAAAGTGAATCCCAAAGAAGTCAACTGACTTGCCCAAGATCACATATGCAGCAAGTGCCAGGGCTTAGGATTTTTAACTCAAGTCCTCTGATTTCATGATCAGTGGTTCTTTTCACTACAGGTAAGACTAAGAGTGCAATACTCACAGACAACATTCAAATAAGCATTTCGCAAGCTTAGAAAAAAGAAGTATTCTCATAAATATAAATGTGAATGGAATGAACTCACCCACAGAAAAGAGGAGGGTGGCATAATGGATCATAAAGCAAAACCCAACAATATGTTAACAAGCAAATATTATCTTAATACACTAGAATCTTTTTTTTTTTTTTTTTACAGCAATGACAAGGACACATGGAATACAGAAACAACTGTAGTCTAACAATGATAGGGTAGCAGTTTGGGGGTCTACTCCATTATTTTTGTAGCATTTTACTGTGTGACAGTGCAATTAGGAAACATCATCCTCACAGCTTCTCAACTACCTTCCCATCCCTTTCACAAATCAGATACACATTCCTTCTGCCACAACATTTATCTAATGTCACACAAACCTGTGGCCAACAACAAACCTGATACATGGCTGCTTAAGTCAGACTGTAAGGCACCACACCACACACTGTAAAGGTTAAAGTGACCTTTAACAAGAACGATACTAACAGGTGGCTGGTGCCTAATACAAATAATTGTATTAATCTCTCAAACAAGTACCAAACAGGAGAACACACAGTCTTGTCATCATAAGTGAGAATGATGAAGGTTGGTAACAGAGGTCCCTCCCATCTACTACTCAATAGTGGCAGGCAAAAGGCTGTGAGCAACTCTCCTCTCCTGAACCAAAGTGATAGTGTAAATGATCTCAACAGGAGGAATTAGCACCAATCAATCCACTTTCACAAGCCAATGAATTCTAATGGCTCCTATATAAGTACTGCTTTCCTTGCCAGCTTTCTACTGTATTTGGAAAGGGGAATTCTTAGATTTATTTTGGTGTCATTTATTAACACTCATCAAAGCTAGAACTTGCTAACAGTCCAGTGAAAACACATTAACAGATTATGGGAAATTATTTAGCCCCCTTCATCCTTTTGGAGATGTACAGAGGTGGAATGAAGGAGAGAAGAGGCAGGAATCTATGATATACAGGTGCTCCTAAATTACATTCTTCATACCCTGGAAGAGAAACTGACTAAGCTATAAGTGATTGAATTAATTGCCTTTAGTGACTAATTAGATTTTTCTAACATCAATCGTCTCAAGTTAGTCACAGTTTTCATCCACCTTTAACCCTAGAACAAGGCACTGTTTTGACAGAAGAGACAGCTGTACCATTGGGGGAGGGGGGGGGGGGGCAAGGGGAGGCATGGCTGTTGCTGCAACCTTTTCTGAAAGACAATCACTTCAACCACAGTCCAAAAATTCCATTAGGTGGAGAAAAACCAGACAAGACTCTTGCTCACTACAGGCAAACAGCCCATGTATCAAGCTACTTGTTCCCCAAAGAACCCATTATAACTCTGTCACAGTAAGATAGGGGATACTACATTCTTTGGCTACTACCATGACCTTCCTTGCTCCCAACCTCCCAAACCATCAGCTGGTAACCTAAGGCATGTCACAATGCAAATGGCATAGTCGGACTGATCTACACACCACTGGCAGGCACATGGTCCCCTGATGAAGAGGCCAAGTAGTAGATCGAGTTCCAGTCAGCTGCAGAAGACACTTAAGCTGTTTAGAGGCTTCTCATTCTTTATTTTTAAAATGGTGGGGTGGGTTCAAGGACATGGCTGCCTGTCAAATAAGAAGAGACTAAGAAAAAAGGCATAATCCTTGTGAGTGAATTTACAGTGAGGAGCTTTGCAATTTCAGAATTGCTTCAAATAGAGCACGAGACTTCAAAAAAATGATATGTGAATGTATAGCTCCTTGGGAAAGATGGAAGTTTTGTTTTTCCCAATGAAAACATAAACTAAAATAATTACTTCTCAATTCACGGGCACTTAATTCTCCTACCACTAATGTTAAATATTGATTTTCAGAAAACCATAACCCCAAGACAGGAAGGCCCAATATGTTATAAATGATTACTTTAACCTAGTGATCAGCTCTGAATTGAACAACTAACTTTTTTAAAGAATGTATTAAGAAGACCACTGGGGGAAAATAATACATCCAAAGAGATCCCAAAAGTTGTTGTTGTTTCTGCTCTTCCACCTCATTCTCAACTAATTCTTACAAGCTGTAGACCAACTGAATTTTGATGTGTAAACTGCTTTTGACTATATTTCATTTTACGCAGATAAACACTTTAAAAAAAAATGCAAGCCAAAGACACCCTTTTGAGAAACTAAGAAAACAGATGTGGAAGCCATTTGTTTAGATGAAGAGGAATTTTCGCTTTTATAGGAATACAATGATTCATGAAAAGGAAAAAAGTCTGTCATCAAGTTTGCTTCAATAGATACTATTGGGTTTGAGGCAGCTTTCTAAATATGGCCATTGCTTCTCTTCACATCACATCTCTCCTGAAATATCTCAACTACTGCTAACAAACATTACTTTTATTGTTTTCGTTCTTTTACATTTTCTGCTTAGTGTATATGTTATGGAAAAAACCTGGCACTCCAGTATCATGTATTTGCTTCTCTCAATTATATAGTTGCATAAAATGTTTCTGGTCTCATTTATCTACTATGATTATGACAAGTTCAGATCATCAGAATATTAATAGTATATCATAATGTTTTGAATCAACAATATTTTCTTTAAGCAATGGATGATGATTCCCCAATTGATAAATGGCTAAAGGATGCAAAGAGCCAGTTTTCAGATGAAGAAGTGAAAGCTATCTACAGTTATATGAAAAAATGCTCTCAATCACTATCGATTAGAAAAATGCAAATTAAAACAACTCTGAGATACCACATCACACCTATCGGATTGGCTAACATGACAAAACAGGAAAATGATAAATGTTGGAGAAGATGTGGAAAAACTGGAACTCTAAGGCATTGCTGGGGGAGTTGTGAACTGATCCAACCACTCTGGAGAGCAATTTGGAACTGTGTCCAAAAGGCTATAAAACTGTGCATACCTGTTGATCCAGCAATACCACTACTAGGTTTGTATCCCAAAGAGATCACAGAAAAGGGAAAAGGACCCATCTATACAAAATATTTATAGTAGCTCCCTTTGTGGTGGCAAAGAACTGGAAATTGAGAGGGTGCCCACCAATTGGGGAATGACCGAACAAGTTGTGATATATATGAATATAATGTAATACCAGTGTGCTATAAGAAATAATAAACAGATGGATTTCAGAAAAACCTAGAAAGATTGCATGAACTGATGCTAAGTGAAGTGAGCAGAACCATGACAACATTATACACAATAACAGCAACATTGTGTCATGATAGACTTAGGTCTTTTAGCAATGCAATGATCTAAGACAATTCCAAAAGACTCATGATGGAAAATGCTATCCAAATCTAGAGAAAAAACTCAGAGCCTGAACACAGATCAAAAGCATACTATTTTCTCTTTTTTTGTTTGTTTTTCATTCTTTCTTTCCCTTTTGCTCTGATTCTTCTATCACAACATGACTAATACAGAAATACAGATGACTATATGTGTACAGCCTATATCAGATTGCATGTCATCTTGGGAAGGGGGAGAGGAGAAAAATTTAGAACTCAAAATCTTATAAAAATTAAATGCTTAAAACTAAAAACAAATATGAATAAATTTTTTAAAAATAATAAAATTTCTCACAGGTTAAAAAAAAAAGAAATAGATGATGTTATGAATATGTTAGAATATGGATAACAAGTTCACAGATAATACGGACACCTCAATTTAGGTATCATTTCCATGTTTCTTCCCCAACAAACATTTTTACCAGAACTGCTACATAGAGCTTAATCTGCTCTTTGTTCCTGTGCATTTAGTGAAGGTGCTAGGTCAGCCCAAAGGAACTCTTGGTCAAACTTGGGGATACAAGCAAGCCATCCACTCTTCTCTCATCCTCCATTCATACATTTTTCCTACTGCCATCTACTTATTTCTTCCACTTCTACTAAAAAAATGTCCTAACCTGTCCTTCACAACTCTCATCAACAAACAGGTGAAGCAGAGGGTGAGGCAGAGCCTCTTCTAAAGGAACAAAATGATAATGGGATACTGCAGACATAGAAAACTTTACAAATGATCACAGTAGTGACCAGATCCCTTAGAACAAAAGGAAGGTGGGAAAGATGCAAAGGACCTAGGTAACATGACTCTATATATTCTGAATCCTTGCTATATAAATTAACGTAGAGGAGAACAAACTTTCTACTTCCCATAACTCCCTTCTAACTACTATCCAATTTCTCTACCTTTAATGGCTTATTTTTCTTGGAAGGTCTATACCCACTGGTGTCCTTCAACCCATACTATTTGCTTATTTCTTCAAGACAGGATAAACATTCTTTTTAAAGGACAACTAAAGACTTTCACATTGCAAAATCCAGTGTTTCTTCTCAGTTCTCATTCTTCAAATCAAGCAATCATTTATTAAGCAGCTATGATTAATAGTACAGTTTCTTGCACTGTTTTAAACCTCTCTGCTACATATAACCATAGTTAAGTGCTCACTGCTCCTTCTTAAGAACCTCTCTTACCTGGACATTTAAAGCCAATAAATTCTTTCTCCTCTGTCTTCTTAGTTCCCCCTTCTTCCTCTGAACCCATAACCTGTGCACATTCACTGAAGACAAGTCCTTGGCATTCTATTCTTCTTCTTCTATTGGTGTTCCTTAAGGAGATCTTTCAATCATTTTCTACTTAATTATCACAAATCTCCTTTTCCTACTTTTCTTCTCTCTTTCCCTTGAACATCATCTATAAGAGGTTTCCAAGGGATGGCCATACCACTATGGAAAACTAACTTAATCTGTCCTCACAAATATTTCTACCTGACCATTAACTTACCACTCTTCATGCAGGTAAGCCCCAATTCTCACAAAGTTTTTAATTCAATAATCACTTAGCAGCACCTAATACATGTAGGTGACTGGAGATACAAAGGCAAAAATGAAAAATCATCCATGCCCAAAAGGAACTTACATCCTACACTTCACTCTTCCTTCCCACCCCCATCCATTTTATCAACAAGTCTTACAGATTATTTCTTCATCATGTTTTTGATTATATCCCTTTTTTTCCATTTATATTAGTCTAGGTATTAAATAACTGAAGCCTAAAATATCACAAAGGACATTAGGTCTTCTAATGTGTCTACACTCCAATAAAGCCTATAGACAACTACTAGAATAATTTCCATATAATTCACCCAAAGATAATTAAGATGCGACTCTTATTCACCTCTCATTGGTCCAAATTTGCTACTAATTCCAGCTGTATCCCTTATAGGGATGATTTAGTATATTTTATGTGATCATAGCAAGTATGATGAAATATTCACTTCCATAAAACATGAATATAACTCAAGTCAAATGTAAAAAAAAAATTCATAAATGCGTACTTTAAATCGTAGCCTGTTGAAAGCTGTTTCCCAGTCTTAACAGATTAACATTTTAAAGAAACACTTTAATTAAGAATAACATCCTTTAAAAAGGAAACCCATTATATGTCTGTTATTAACACATAGTGAGATTTAACTGATAATTTATCCGATATAATACTCTTTATATCCCCATTTAACCTCAGAGTAAAGGTATGTTTGTGTGAGGGTCAGAGGGGACATAAGGGTTTCTTCTTTGTTTGAACATCTGTAGCATTTATTCTCAGTCCTAATTTGTTTTTTATATACTGCCCAATATCATAACTGTTTTATATATTTATGTAGCAGTTCCATACTGTGAATTCTTTGAGGGCTGGAGCTATGCCATATTTCTTTTATATATTCCATGCAGTCTAATACATCATAGACGATCAGAAATATTTGTTAATTAACAGAAATGATACAAATGGAAAACAGGAAGCATGCAAGTAAAAAAATAGCTTCTAGAAATAGACATGAGGGCAGCTAGATAGTACAGTGGTAGACAGAGTGGCAGGCCAGGAGTCAGGAACATTTACCTTCCTAAGTTCAAATCTGACCTCAGACACTAGCTATGTGACCCTGAACAAGTCACTTAACCTTTTTGGTTTAGTTTTGGTTTGCCTCAGTTTCCTCATCTGTAAAATAAGCTGGTGAAGGACATGACAAACCACTTTCTGCCAAGAAAACCCCAAAAGGATCATGAAGAACTGGACACAACTGAAAAAAAAAACAAAACTAAAAAAGCCCAAACAGAAATAGACTGGTTACTCTTATTTCCTTCTTACACTTGTTTTATGGAGACATTTCACTGCCAGAATAAAAATCAATTTCAAAGTAAGGTGAATGCTAAATTTTAGGACAACAGCTGTATACCCATCTACATTAATCCCCGTAAGTAGTCAATATAAAGCAAGAGCAGTGGGTGGAGTTAGAATAGAAGGAAATGAGAAGGAACAACAAGAATTAATTACTGGTAATTACGAATGCTATAGTTTCTCTTCTTTCTCTGTCCTACAGCTAATCAACAGTATGAGCACATGTGGTCCATGGTACTAAAAAGAAGGAAGGGGAGGAAAACACAACAGCTGTCTGAAGAATATGCCATTAAAAAGAAATCTCCACAGAAGCTGAAGAGTTTTATACTATTAAACAAAAGTAAAAAAGTGGTGATCAATTCCATTTTAATTAACATCTCAAATACTTCAGATCTATAAAAGGCTTTTTAACTGCCTTCTCATGGACTATGACCATGCTATCTAAATTTTCTAGGACAAATTATCCAAGTATGATTTAGGTAGAATGTAACCATGACTTACACTCAATACATGTTTCTGAAGATGATGATGTTGAAAGCAATGACAAAGAAAATTATGAAATTCCTATTTTAGAATATACAAAACAAGGAGGAAAACAATCTTCAATTTGTCTGCACGGGATGTAACACTTCCTGGAATGGATAGAATGTTTATCTATGAACTGAGGTACAATATACAGCATATACTCAAGACCTCTTTTAGAAAAATAAAGTACAGTCAGTAGATGAACAAAAAATATATTTAAAGCCTTCAGAAGAGTAGATCAGCAGCACTTGCGGTAGCTTCCAGAATTATCAAGCCATAACAAACAAGGACTAAGTGAAAGGTCAGGGATCTCAGCTAAATTTGGGGGAGAAAAGTGGTCCCACCGAACTGCCTCCAGGGCAAGGAAGCAGCAGAAGCGGAGGTCCTGCAGCTGCCTCCACATGGCTGCTTCAGAGCTCCCAGTCTGCAGACTGCAGAGGGGCCAAGTGATTGTTCAGAGGTTAAGTGCTCTTGTGTTGAGCGGCCTGCATCTGGATCGTGGTCTTGGGTGGTGGTCCTGGGGTGCCTTTTCAGTGAGCCAAAGCTGGTGGGGGCTGCAGCAGCCTCCTAATAGCTCCAGCAGCTGCGAAAATCCCAGCGATTTAGAACAGAGCTTTCCCCCCGGAAGCAGAGTTCCAAAGGGCTAAAAAATCAAATAATTCATTGGCAACATGAGCAGGCAAAGGAAGCAAAGTAAGAACAGCAACCAAACTCT
>CM053588.1:160744476-160763679 GCA_028646515.1 Pseudochirops corinnae | reverse complement strand
ACATTTGCCTATTAGAATTAAGAAACAGCTTCCAAAATAGGTTCTGTGGAAAATTTTTTGACATTGCCAGTAATACAGAAAGGTCACTTTCTTGTAGATTCATTCTGAATTTTTTTTTATTGTGCAAAAAATCCTTCACATTTGTATTTAACACTAAGTACCCATTTTTTGAAGATAAAGAATGTGTCTCTTTCCTCTTTACTTTTATTTTTTAAAATTATTCTGATTTTAACAAACACTGAGAAACAAACATTTCCGTATAGAAAGAAGAACAGAAAAAGAGGATTGTATGTGAAACCATAAACCCCTATTTACAATTTCTTTAAGTTATATAATAAATTAAAAGTAATTTCACAGCTGTCCTGCTTATCTGTTTCCCTGTGTGTGTGCATATGTATTTTTTTATGCTTCCATGATGACATTGTTTTGCCTTTTAATTCTTTTATGGGGTGGGAGGGGCATCATAATTACTAGCCCCTTCTTCCCCTTATTTCATCTTTGCCTCTTCTTCCCCCTCCAACTCTTCCCTTGTAACAAATAAGCACAATTACTCAGAACAGATCAACACTTTAACCATATCTGAGAACGTCTTGACTCATAACACACCTCTAACCCATCTTCTCTCTGTCAGAAATTGTCTTTCAGAATTGTTTTTCTTTACAATCCTGTTGGCGGTGTATACTTTGTTCTCTTGTTTCTCCTCATCAGTTCATACACATTTTCCCAACTTTCTTTGAATCCTTTTTGTCATTTCTCATGAGGTCATATCATTCTCATGAGGATTTAATATTTTATTACATCCATATGCCATAAGTTGCCCAGCAGTTCCACAGTTCATAGACACCCCCTTAGTTTCAGATTGTTTGCTACAGCAAAATGTGCTGCTGTGAGTATTTTTGTGCATTTTGAGTCATTCTCCATCCTTCTTTGACCACTTTGGGGGCATATTCATTGTACTGGTATTGATAGGTTTTGTGCCTTTTGATGTTCATTTTAATGGGCTCAGTTAAAGTTTTGAGGTATGATTTCAAATTGCTTTCCAGAATTACTGGCCCACTTCATAGTTTCTCTAGCAATATTTTAGTATGTCTGTCCTCCCATATTCGATTTTTATCATTATTTTTCTTTAAAAAAAAAAAGGCCTTGCAATTCTGATGCATATGAATTGGAACCTGAATTGCTTTAACTGGCATTTTTCTTATTAGTGATTTTGAACATTTTTTTTTATGTAATGGTTGATAGCTTGAATTTCTTGAGAACTGATTGTTTTTATTTTTTGACCATTCTTCCTTAGGGAATAGCTCTTATTCTATATTTGAATTGGTTACCTTGTATTTCAGACATTCATCTGAGAAATTTGCTTCAAAGACTTTCTCGCCAAGTTAATCGTTTTCCTTATAATATTAATTGCTGTGATTTTTGTACGGTAATAACTTTTAAGTTTTATCTTATCAGAATTGCCTGTTTTGTCTTCCATGATCTTCTCTGCTCCTTGTTTTGTCATGAATTCTTCCCCTTTCCATAGTTATAAACCTCCTTGTTCTCTGCTCCTCTAATCTGTGATTTGAACTTTTTTGTTCAGAGCCTATATCCATTTGGAGCCTATTGTGGCACATGTCATAAGATGTTGTTCTGTCCCTAATTTCTACCAGACTGCTTTCCAATTTTCTGGGATTTGGAGATTTATCCAAAACTATCCTGCTGCTACATTCATTTGCTTTTGGGTCTTGTGTACCTCATCTCTTCTATTTTTAAGTACTATATAGAGATGATGATTACTTTGATACTGCTAGTCTCCTTTCTCAACTATGTCCCTTTTCTGTTATTTTTCATAAGATTGTTTTCACTCTCGTTCCTCTGAATTATATTGTTATTTCCTTCACTCTATAAAGTAGCAGTTTTGATAGTTTGATTGGTATGGTCCTGAATAAGTAAATTTAAATTAGATGGTATTACCACTTTTATTAAATTGGCCTGGCCAACTATGAGTATTATTTGAGACAGAATTATTTATGTCTGTCTTTTTTTCTATGAAGAATATTTTATAGTTGTTCCCATAGAGTTCCTGTCTCTGATCCATTTTGTGGACTCCCAAATATTTTATATACTTTGTAGTTATTTTGAATGGATTTCTCCTTTGTCTTACTGTTGGGTTTTGTTGGTAATGTATAGAAAGACTAGTGATTTGTGTTGGCTTACTTTATGTTGGGCTACTCTACTGAAGTTATTGTTTCAGTTAGTTTTCTAGTGTTCTCTGGATTGTCATATCATCTGCAAAAAGCAGTAGTTATGTTTATTCTTTGCCCATGCCTGTTCCCTCATTTTCTTTTCTCTTGTCTTATTGCCTTGGTCGTGGTTACGGTCATTAACATGAAGTAATGTTTGTGGTAATAGACATTATTGCTTTACCCCTGATCTTACTGGAAAAGCCTCTAGCATATTTCTGTTAGAAGCTTTTTATGCATTTATTGAAATAATCATGTTTTTTGTTTTTATGGTCTTCTATGATTATGCTTTTCTTAATATCGAATCCACCCTTGATTCATGGTATAAATCTATAGTATATAATCATAGTCATAGTATATAATCTTTTAAATATGTTCTGTAGTCACTTTGCTAGTATTTTTCTTTCATTATTTTTGTTTCAGTATTCATTAGGGGTATTGGTATATAATTTTCTTTCTCTGTTTTATCTCCCAGATTTAGATATCAAAATTATATTTGTAACATAGAAAGAATTTTGTAAGAATTCTTTCCCTATTTTTTAGTCTTTTAAAATATTGGAATTAATTTTACTTATTTCTTATTAATTTGTTGTGAAGTCTTTTTTTCATGTTTCATATTTTTTCATAATTTTTTTGAGACTATTATTTCACCCAGGCTGCCTGTATGATGAGCACTCACAGACATAATCAAAGGTTATGCACAGTTTTATAGCCATTTGGGCATAGTTCCAAATTGCTCTACAAAAAGGTTGGATTAGTTCACAACTCCACCATCAGTGGCCCAATTTTCCCACATCCTTTCTGATATTTATCATTTTCCTTGTTTGTTATATTAGCCAATCTGATAGGTGTGAGGTCGTACTTCAGAGTTGTTTTAATTAGTATTGCTCTAATCAAAAGTGATTTAGAGCATTTTTTTCATATGACTATAGATAGCTTTGATTTCTTTGTCTTGAAATTTGTCAGTTAGGAAATGACTTGTATTATAAACTTGAATCATTTTTCTATATAGTTGAAAAATGAGACCTTTATCAGAAACATTTTTTAAAAATGTTTCCCAGTTTTCTGCTTTCCTTCTAATCTTTTGTTGCATTGGAATTTAATATAATCAAAATTGCATATTTTACATCTCATAATGTTATCTCTTTTTTGGTCATAAATTCTGCCCTTCATAGCTCAGACAAGTAAAACTATTCCTTTTTCTCCTAATTTGTTTTTGGTATCACCCTTTATGTCTAAATCATGTACTTATTTTGACCTTATCTTTGTATATAGTGTAAGATATTGGTCTATACCAGGGTTGGGGAACCTGTGGCCTCAAGGCCACATGTCTCTCTCTCTCTCTCTGTGTCCTCAAGTGCAGCCAAAATTCACAGAACAAATCCTTTTATTAAGTGGCCTTGAGGCTGCAGGCTCCCCACCCATGGTCTGTACCTTATTTCTGCCATACCGTTTTCCAGTTTTCTGGACAATTTCGTTAAATACTAAGTTCTTGTACTAAAAGCTGGGGTCTTTGGATTTATCAAACACTAGATTGCTATGGTCATTCACTATTATATTTTACCTACCTAACCTGTTTCACTGATCCATCATTCTTTCTTAGCCAGCATCAGATATTTATGGTGATTACCATTTATAGTTTGAGATCTCATATAGGTAGGCCACCTTCCTTCATGTTTTTTTTTTTTCATTATTTCCCCTTGATATTCTTGACCTTTTGTTCTTCCAGATGAATTTTGTTATTTTTTTTCTAGGTCTATAAAATAATTTCTTGGTATTTTGATTGGTATGGCTCTTAAGAATTGTTATTTTCATTATATTGGCTCAGCCTACCCATGAGCAATTAATATTTTTTTCAATTGTTAGAACTGATTTTATTTGTGTGAAAAGTGTTTTATAATTTGGTTGTATAGTTCCTGGGTTTGCAGGTAGATTCCCAAGTATTTTATATTGTATACAGTGGTTTTAAATGGGATTTCTCTATCTCTTGTTGTTCTCTATCTTTGTTAGTAATATAGAGAAATCCTGATGATATATGTGAATTTATTTTATATCCTGCAACTTTGATAAAGTTGTTAATTATTTTAGCAGCTTTTTCAGTTGATTTCTCTAGGATTGTTTGAATATATTCTCATATCAGCAAAGAGTGATAGCATTGCCTATTCTATTTCATTTCATTTCTCTTTCATCTCTTATTGCTATAGCTAACATTTCTAGTACAATATTGAATAAGAGTGTGGTGCTTTTCAGTTTTTCATTAGTTGCATTCCCAGTTTATGAATTTGTTCTTTTTCTTTCTTATTGATGGACCTCTTGATTGTTTTTAAAATTCTGTATTGCTTTTATATCTCATCTACAACATGATGATACACCCATAAAAGTATTCAGCCTATGAATAAATCTGAAATAATTAGGAAGATGAGTCAGTTTTGTTAGTGCAGTATAAAGATAAAACTTGGCTCTGTAAAAGGAACCGTATTACACATACCCCTTGAAGACCAAGTAATTTAGCATACTTCTTAGCTAAAGTCAAAGAGAATATATTTGTATGAGCAGTAGTGTGGCATCCAGGTTTTCTTTACCAAATGGATGTTTTGCCCTGTTGCAGGTGGATGCAGCTTGGTGTACTAAGATGGATTAAGTGAACCATCATGGTGGTCTAGGAAAAGAGAAATCAGTATACTATTGGTACAGCTTCCCATTGTAAAGCCTATATAATTTTTTCACTCTCTTTTTGAATAATTGAAGTTTATATATTCATTTAAAAATTCTATGATTAACTCCTCCTCCCCCAAATTACTAAAACATAATGAATATTGGGAAGATATAGAATGGAAACATGAATACATAACTTTGACACAGATACTGTAATTTGAGGTCAGTCTGCATTCACAAGCAGTGTTAGCCAGATAATATTTTTAAAGTAGTAGCATTTATGCTTCCCCCACAAGAGAAAATATCCTCGCTGTTATTGTTTTCTGATTCTGTTCAGTGACCCAATCCTCACCTTTAACGTTTATTTATGAATTCATGCTTTTTTGCAAACCTTAAAGTGCAATATAAACATAAGTTATTATACTGTTGGGATACCTATTGTTTTCCTTGAAAATAACTTAGAAAGTATAAATGTATATTGAATCCTTTGGGACAGGAGGCTATAAAAGATTGGTGAAGTACAGTAGTTTTTAAATTTACATGTTGGCAGTTTTAGGGACATTGCTATTCTGAGGACATATGGTATCATTTTAAGAAGTGTTTAGCATTGATTTCTATAAAGGACACCAGTTTATTAAATCCCTACACGTGTATTTTGTCCCTTTCATGTGTGCTTATAATCAGAATTAAATTGATACCTTGCAAGGTGTGTCTACATGTGTTAAACAACACTCAAAGTATATATATGTATATTCATGAAACTGGATGAAATAGAAAGGTGATGGAATCTAGTCATTAATTTATCCTTGTAGTCAAAATAAAAGATACGTTAATTGTGAAATTCTCACTTTTTTGCTCCATTTTCAGTGTATTTCTAGACCAGATGAATACAAATATTTTTTCCTTACCTTTTTTTTTTCTCAGATCTGGAGTTTTTATGTTTTCTTTTGGAATGCATTTAGTCAAATCTGTACTATTGAGTAATTATACTTAAGTTATGGTATCAGGTGGTACTTGTTGACAGTTGTATTTGCCAAAGGTAAATTAATCTTGTTGACCTAAAATACTGCTATTTCCTTTAAATAGTTTGCCAAAAATGAGTATAAAACAATACAGTGACTGATTTTTTTTTTCCCAGTGAAATACTGAATGTGTTCTTGGAGATTTGGAGGCCATTTTCTTTTTTGTTGTCCTATAAAATAGGCATTGTTATTATTTTTGTAGTTATTCTAAGTATCTGAGTTTTGCCAACCAAAAAGCCATATTGCATTTTGCTTCAAATGCAGTTGCTGAATTTTAACCACCGCATTAGATTGCAACCTACATGCTGTTAACCACTGAGCCAAGATGAAATCGACCACTGCATTGAAATCAGAGTTGGTTGTTGTGTCTGGTCTTGAAGGAGTTATAATATCAATGAATATGTTTACTTTAATGGGATTTCTAGTCTTTGTTTTAATGTTGCTGTTGTATTTAGATGAATCTTTCCTAATAATTATGAGCATTACCACATTTGAGATTTTTTTAATCTATCTTAAAGAAAATAATAAGCCCATCCTATAGAAGTAGTTGCTTCTGCAACCAAATGTATTTGCAGCATATTCTCACCTTATTTTAATGTGCTTTGTTTGTTTTATTTATAAAGCAGTTATAAATATTAATCTCTTGTCCATGTGATAGACATATGACACTTAGGTTCATATGTATTTTGTTAACATATTTAAATATATATGTGTGTGTTTATGTATCATTGTTTCTTAAGGTTTGTTTCTGCTTTCTGAATTATTCCTTTTGGATGGGAGTAAGTTAAATAAGTACACCTTTCTGATCCTTTCTTTTTCCTTTCATATTAATAGGACTGGATCCCACTCAATTCAGAGTTCAACATTACCATAAAGATGAAGAGAATGATGCCTTACTTGGTGGCCCAGCACAACTCAGTGATGAAGAAAGATATAGGGACTGTGAAAGATTCAAATTTTCTTGCCCTAAATGTGGAACTGAGAACATTTGTGATGGTGTCTTTGATGGTTCGGTTAGTTACATTTTTCTTATTGCTTTTGTGTTCCTACTATTGGAAATGGGCTTTAATTTCTTTTGTATTTTTTGAATAAGGGGAAAATTGAGGAAAAAATATGGTGAATGGATTTAAAGATTGTAGTATAAAAATTAAGATCAGTTTATTTCTTAAACTTTTCTTTCAAAAAATGAAAAAAATTAAGAAAACTTCTTTCAACATGTTTAAATATTTTTTGATTCTTTTGATCTGTTGGTCTTCATTTTAAATTATTTTAAACTATTTTTTTAAATTTCTTAATTAGTAACTTGAATTTTTGTCCTATTTACAAGCTTACTGAAGTAACTTTTCCTTTATCCTAAATCAAGTTAATGGGAAGGAAGAGTTTTTCAAAAGTTTTTACTTATCTTTTCCCATCCCACTTACCTCCTTTTTGACAAAGGTACTGCTCTGTTATCTTTCTTGCTGTCTTTGAATATCAGACATAAAAAAGTCAGAGAGAGACATTCCTCTCAAGAAGCACTGCCAAAAAATATTATCACTGACCTTGGCTCACAGGACTTGAAGGTTGGCCAATTTATTTAACTCTACTGCACTGACTGTTATGCATGTATTAGCCATTGGCAAATGAGTAAGCAGCAGAGTGATGCAAAACCTTGAAGTTGAAGGAAAATGTATCTTTTATCTAAATTAAAAGTAATTATTTTAAGTTAATTTGGACAAACAGCAGATGTTTTGCATTTTTTAAAAAATCAAAACAAAGCAGTCTTTGGAAGCAAGTGAAAAGAAAAGGCAGACACAGATCAGCAATACTTTGCTAAATCCTTGACTTTTGCTTCATTACAGCTGTAAATAAGATAGTTAATTGCATAGAGGCTTGACAACTTGCAGATGGGCTAACTGTGGAAGAGCCGATGTCAAGCTTTAAAATCTCTTCCACCTGGAATTGCTTAGTGTTGGAGGGGAAGGGGATTGGCAGATTGAATCAGAAAAGCACAGATTTTTTTTTTTTAATATCAACATGGTGGGAGGGTGGTAAAGTAGAAAGAAATAAGGGAAACCCCAATAAACCTGTTTACTTAAGTGCTATGCTTACTATCCATGTAAAAAGAAGGGAAATAAAACAAACATTTCTAACAGCTAATAATTAACTCTTAAAAAATTTTTAGTTTGAAAATTTGAAGAAATTTTAAAATACATTTCTAAAAGTTTCTGATATTCCTTTGTGACATAATACTTTTTACTTTTATGCTCTCTCAAAAATGAGCTAAACACATGTATGATAATCAACTAATGTCATTTGGATTATTTAGTACAACTTTCTATTTGGCCCTTACCAGTGCAGATTTGCAGATATTGATCAATATCCCTGAAAAGAATATTTATTTCTGATAAGGAAGACATGGTTGGTTTGTTGGAGAAAATTGATTTTTGCCATGGATTCTGTTAGATTATTTTTATTCAACCTCATTTGTTGATTGAGGAATACTGACACTTGAAAAACAAGTTTTAATCAATTTATTATTTCGTGGAGATGATGTCAGGAAAAGGAAGTTATGTCTGAAGAAGCCCTAGAGGGAGCAATGTTCAAAAAATGAATTTGAAAAATAGCCAAGAAAATGAATTGATGATATTGAGCAGTGGAATGGCATGCAGTTTCTTTAGACATAAAATCCTTACATAATTTTGCAGTAACTTTCTGTGTGCTTGTCTGTCTTTACTTCCTTTTTCTTCTTTGTAGGGAACCCAGATAGAACCCAGCTTGTTTCGTTGCCGTAATTTAGATTGTACTGCTTCACCTATAACCTTTACTGACCAGCTGAACAATAAATTAATCCTGGATATCAGGCGCTGCATTAAAAAATACTACAATGTAAGTATTCATCATGAGCTCTTGTGTGTATGTATGTCAAATTTATTATAAATGCGTATATTTAAACATATACACACGTACACATGTAAAGCTTTAGTATATCTGTTTTTGAAGTGAATATTCATGGTTTTGTATTTGTTTTTATTTTGAAATGCATAATTTTGAAAATAATTTATCAAAAATACTTAGGGAAGGTGCTGCTTCTCAAAATGTCAAACAGCTTATTAGGAAAGATTTTGGTGTCTCTGTTGGAAGAACATCAATTTCATGAAAGGAAAATTAGTTTTTTTTTCTTAAAAACTTGGACTTTTACTTTGAATAAAAAAGAAAAATACAATTAGGAAACACTTCAGTATGTGAAACAAGACCCATTTAGTCTCGATTTGAGAAAAAGTCAGCATTATATATAGGCATTTGGATAAATAATATCACAAATCTCCTGTTACTATCTAGTAAGCTGATCCAAAACATTTTAAATGGTAGTTATTTGGAGGAAGTCGAAGGAAATCTCTTGGGTTGAAGTCCAGTTTATCTGGCTTTTAAAACAGAATATTTCTAATGTTGGGAAATACTAGAAAACAGCAGAGATTTCTTATAAGCCATCAGAAAGCTTTTCCTGAAGTATAAAGAAAAAACCCTTTCATGATAAAAGTTTCATATAAACCAGTTTTTTCTTCCTCATTAAGACTAAACAGAAGCAAAACTTCCCCTCAGTTTTGCCTTTTCCCCCCTTAACTGTTGATTATTTGAAGTGTGGCATAGCACATTGAGAGTTAGCCTTAGAATTAGGAAGATCTGGATTCAAGTCCCATCTCTGACACCTACAGCATCTTTTTGACCCGTAATATCTCAGTGCTATAAGCAATTGCGTAGAGAAAAAGTTACAGTGAAAGGACTGGCCTGCATCATAACCCCATCTGAGAGTTCCATATATTGATGAAATAGTAGGTCTCATCCTCATCTTTAGTACTTTGGATTATTTAAAGATTTGATTGTCCTTTTAAGAGTTAAATGTCATATTACTTAGATGTTAACTTTATTGTTTAAAAAGAAAATTTTATAGCAAGACATTGAAAAAAAATGTTAAATTTATTATGTAACCTTTATTTAAGTTTTAGTCAGTATAAAACACTCTCCTTTACCTTGTAATTTTAAAAATACTGCTACTCATCATTGTAAAGTAGTATGACTTGTGTCTTTGATCTGGAGAAAGGAAGAAATAGCTATTGTATTGTGGTTCTGGATTAGTCATTTTTATTTTCTAAACATTCAAGTAAATTTTTTTCTTTTAACATTAATCAAGTCTAAAGAGTTAATGAAATCTAAAACATTTAAGTGCTCAATCCTGTATCCATTATTCTGTTATGAACAATAGGATAGAATAAAAATTATCTAAGACAGAGGTATCACATATGCAGTCTGTTGGCTACCTGCAGCCCACAGTACTCCCAAGTGCATCAGAAACAGATTAAATACAGTAAAGTATAGATAATATCGGTATGTGGTTTTCTAAGTCAACATGCAACCCCCAGGGATACTTTTCTATAGTTTAGTGGCTCCATTTTTATTTGAATTTGACACCACTCATCTAAGGAACCACGTTTCCTATTTTGGCATTTGACACATACATTTTAGACTCTTCCTTTCTTCCAAAGTCAACTTGATCTGAATTTTACAACTATCCAGTTATGGACTGTACTGAACAAGAGAAAATAATCTTCTCTTATGTAAAAAATTTTGAATCCTCTGTCCAGGTTTCAAATATTAGAGTCTTCAGCAATGAATTTTATAGAGCAGAAATTTTTGAAGAAATTTATTGTTTTCTTTTCCAGTACAAAAAGAACATTTGGACAAATTGAGTTAGAATAGTTTGCTCTGTAAGAACAAAGTCTGTAGCAAATGTAGGGTTCTTTCCTAACCCAGGAGGAATTTCCTGTTTTGTTTTAAAAACATGTAACCTAGATTAAAAGAACTAGTTCCTTCCCATAGCATAAGATTTCTAGAGCACTTACTACAAAATTGTTATTTTCATGCATGCCTGAACAACTCACTAGATTCAATGTGGAAGGCTGGATGGACTCAGGCCCTTCTTTTGTGATTTTTTTTTTCTGTGAGCTGTCTCTCTAAAATTTCTAGAAGTCTCTGCTGTAGTTCAGGGTTGAACTAAATTTCCTTGTAAGGTTAAGAAGACAGCAGCTCTCTAAAGTTGATACCTGCTGGCTGGTATTTGTCTTGTGCTCTAGTAATGGAGTGTGTCAGACTTTTGTCTTTGTTTTGCCTTTAGAATAGAGAGGTGCTTCATTTCTCTGCAGGTTTTGTATTTGAATATGAAAGTCAGTCTGAGTTTTTCCTTGCTGGGCACTCAGGTCTCCCTCTCCTCTATGGGCACTTTTTAAATTCATGGGTACCTCTTTAGGGTGGTGTTTCTTTATGTCTTCCTTAATTAATTGAAGCTTTATTCTCATCTCCATAGCTAATCTTTAATAAACTTTCTGTGTCATGTACTTCTATTTTTATTTCTCCATTTGATCCCTGGTTGGCTCTTTGAGGTTCTGTGCTTTCTATAATAGGCTCCAATATATCAGCTACATGCACTTAGATAGAACATAGGTAACTGATCATGCCACCCTTCTACTTAGGGACTTCTTGGAATCTTGGGTTGAAATTTGGAAGGCATTTAATCCAACTTCCCACTCAGACATTTTCTTTGTAGCTCTGTCACAGGATGAATGAGTTGTGAAAGGTGGAGCTGTGGATAGAGCGCTGGCCTTGGAGTAAGGAGGACCTGAGTTCAAATTTGTCCTCAGATACTTAACAGTTGTTTGACCCTAGACAAGTCACTTACCCCTTTTTGTCTCAGTTTCTTCATCTGTAAAATGTGCTGGAGAAGAAAATGGCAAACCACCCTAGGATCTCTGCCACTGTGACCCAAATGAGATCACAGAGTCAGACACAACTGACCAACTAAAGAACAACTATAGTTCATGAAAATAATCATTCTTGATTTTCTCTTCTCATGAAGAGCGGAAAATATGAGTAAGCAAAAGACCACAGTCCCCAAATCTTATTTCAGGTATTAATGTTACTGTGATTTCTTCCAAGATCTTTAGAAGACTACTGCAAGATATCATATATAAACTTCATGTTTTACTTAACGACTCCCTGGCCTATGGGGAGATGTTGATCAGTTTCTTTTTTTTAAAATGGCTAAATAGTAACAATAACAAAGAGAATCAAAGGACCAGAAATAACCAGTTTTCAGTGATAGAAAGTTGATAGTTGTATTTCACCTTGATGTGTCATTCACTATTTTAGGTACAACTATAAAACAGTCTTTGCCCTCAGGGAGTTTAGGTTGTATGTGGGAAGGTACAACATGTCCGTGTGTGTGTGTGTGTCTGTGTGTGTGTGTGTGTGTGTGTGTGTGTACACGTACATGTACACATATACATATTGCTGGAGGTTGGAGGGAAGGCGAGACTAACAAGTGGGTTTATCAGGAAATGCTCTTGTAGCTTGTCACATTTGATCTGTAACTTTAAGTGGTTCCAAGAGGCAGCGGTGAAGAAGGTGAGCATTCTAGGCACATCTCATGTAGAGGGCGCAGAAAGTTAAGCCAGTGTGACTAGAGTATAAGGTGCTTTGGAGAGAAGCCATAGTTAGCCTTCCAGGAAAGATGTTGCTGTTATTTGTCCTTTCTTTTTGAAGAGGACCATGATATCAAGAAAGTGTTGCCATGACTTGTGAGTGGATTTAAGTGAGGGAGGGCTATGCAAAGTCAGTAGCCTCACATTCTCTGGAGCCATCTGGGTCTAGTGGCAAGATATTGATCAGGACAACTGGAGATGGCCCTGGATGCAGTGGGAGACCTTGGCCTTTTTCCCTGGTCTTGGTTGAACTTGAGGCAACGTCCAGTCAGTGATTAAATCTAGGTAAGAAATGAGGCAAAGAATGGCTTCTTTTACCTAGTTCCACCCCCGCCCCCTCAAATCAATCTGGCAGGGGAAGACCCTCAGGGTTTCTGTCCATGACAGGAACGTAGATTACTATTTATACCACTCTGAGCCATCAGGGCCCAAACACTGACCAAGTATGTCTGGGACTGGAACCTATCGATGGCCAATCAATGAGAGCCAGAATGATTTAGGTTTAAGGCATGATCCTTAAGAAAGGCATCTAGCCTGTAAACCAACCTTCCTTCCTTCATTCCCTCCCTTCTTCCCTCCTCTCCCTCTGTTCACATGAGACTGAAACCTCACAAGTTGTGAGTAGTAGTACCTGCCCCACTGGGGACTCATTGGACCACTTCCAGTTGGGTGATGCAACTTCAGGAAAGATAGAGTCAAGTCAAACTATGTAAAGAGCTTTAGAGGCCTAATGAGAGTTTTTGTTTTAACCTCATGGCAGTAAGGAGCCACTGAAGCCTCCTGAGCAGGTATTGATAGAATCAGATCTTTGCTTTAGGAAAATCAGTTTGATAGCTTTGGAGAGGAGACTGGAATCAGGAAGACCAATTAGGAGGCTATTTTAGCAGTGCAAAGAAGAGGCGATGAGGGGCTAAACTAATAAGAATTATACCTCTTATTTATATAGTGCTTTGAGATTCTTCATATATTAAAATCATTAACATTCTTTATGTATTAAAATTATTTTTGAGAGGAGAGAAGGGACGGAATGTGGTAGATAGCACCCTATGACAACAAATTCCTTTCATTACTATGTTAAAACCTACCAAATGTGTTATTCCATAGTAATGGGGGACACAGTATACTTGCCAACAGATTGCTTTCATGAAATGATAACAAAATTTTTCTAGAGTCTAAAGACTATAAATAAGCATAAGTAAAAAGCAGTGGCCCAAAGTACCAAGTGATTGACTTAGCTGTAAAAGCTAATTATTGAAAGAGTTTTATACTGTTTTGAGATTAGGATAGTATTTCTCTAAACTGAACTGTTTTATTTTTATCTTTGTCTTTTTGTCATGCTTAGCCCACTACTGGGCAATTAGTAGGTAAACTAAACTGCAGACAGTAGGTAATTAATAAATACTTATTGATTAATTGATTGACCCAGAAGTTGTGTTGGGTTTGAGAGCCATATTCCCACTTGTACTTTCCCTTCTGACCTTATCTATATCAATATAAAACAATCAGAATTTAAATGAAAAAGGAAAGATTTTTGAATTAGAGAATGACTGAGGTAAGCATTTTAAGGGAATTCAGTACTTTTTTAAAGGCCTAAAAAACCTACAAGATCAGCCAAAGTTGAGGCCAGTTCAAATTCTGTAACAAGCCATAAAACATTGCCAGGAGCCCACTGGTATAGATGAGCTAGCTAAGAAGGAAAGAATCAGGATTTGAAGGAAGAGAATAGCTCTCAATAATTTTTTCTTCTTTTAGAAGGTATACTACACATAGAAATCAATCATATAGATTTATTTAAAAATCTCATTGTATTTGCTCCCTTTTTATACATGTCAGGCAAATATACTTCATCTCACGTTTATGTAAGGCTCTTATTTCCCCATTTCCCATTGTTTTAAGCCAATACATCAAAAACCACTGTGTATGAATATTTTTGTTAAGTGACATTCCATTTCTATCAAAAATTACTTATGGTACCTTTGAAATTTTCAGTGCAATGCTTTTGTCATATGCTGGCCTTTGTTGATCCCAGTATATAGTTAAGTATGAACTGATATTTTCAAAAATCATGACAAGCCAGTTTAAAAATTACATCACTAAGCTTTCACAGTGTCTTTTTTTTAAGATTCATTTTTTACAGTGAAAAATTGATCTATAATCCCTCCCCCCTTTAAATTCTGCTGTAGAAGAGCAAATAGACACACAAAAAGAGAGAGAAACACTAGCTAATCTAAATTGGGAAATGAAGAAGGCTTTTTTTAAGCATGAAAATTTCATCATCTTGTCAGCTGGCAGAATGCCTGCTGTGTGGATTCACAAAGGCTAAGAATTACACTTTCATGAAATTTTCCTCACTAACTGCCCTGGTTAATTTGAAAGATAACCCACTGTTCTAATTCATTCCTCATTTGGGCGGTGCAGGTTTTATCTTTGATCTGACAAAGCATTTGTGTTAATCGTTTTGGCCCTCTACTAGACACTCTTGGGATTGTGCTTTTACAATAAATGTGTCTGTGATAGCTCTTTAGTCTATTATACTTACAATAGATCCATAGAACTGGTAATTAATTCTGTACTGCTTTGGAAATGGGAAGAATAGGTGTAGCTCTGTCAAGTGCTGCTGGGAAGTTTGTTTAGCTGGTTCATTTTTGAAGTGTTCCCCTCAGCCGTCCATAAAGCATCCACAGAAGAGGGAGACTGAGATTGAAATGCTTGTCTGCTCTGACTACTTGCTGATAAATGGATAATCTGACCCTCCTGCTACCTGGGTCGGGGTAGGAAAGGGTGGAGGGTGTCATGGAAGGGTGGAGACTCTGTGAGATGAAGTGGTAAGAGCAAAACAAAATAATACAAACTTTAAGCCCCTCATAAAAACATAAGCTTTTCTAATGGATTCCTTGGCATATTTGATCCGTGTTTCTGGTTACTCTTATTGCTTCGTTTCTTCTGGCGACTTACGAAGGACAGTTACTCAAAAGGCTCAAATCTTTTGATTCCCAGTGTCATTTTAAAAGAGCTGAAAAAAGAGATGGGCACACCTCATTTTTAGAAAATTATGGACTCTGCACAAAGTAGATGCTTAATGACTGTTGATTGGATGATATCATAGGACCATAAATTGAGTATTATTTTTCTTAGAATGCCACCAAAAAGAAAAAAAAAATAATAGAATCCCATAGCTGGCAGGAAACCAGTCATTTATTCCAGCTTGAAATATAATCCCCTTTATAATATCTACATGTTATGCAATTGTGGAGGGTTTTTTTTTAAGATTATCAGTTATTTGAGGATGGAGCTCTTAATCATCTGCTTCTATACATCTTTGTATAGCCTACCATAGCACAATTCAAAATAGTAAGTACTTAATAGATATTAATTGATTTGGTTAATCATAAGTTAAAAACATTAAAAATCATTTTTTAATATTCTTCATGTCATTGGAAGAGTTTATAATGGTATAAAATGTTTTGAGGCATAGGCTTTTAGAACTCTTTAAAAATAAAGCCTTTTGTATTTATTTGACATATAGATAATATTTTATTAACCAATATTATTAGATTACTCTAGATTTTTGAGTTGTAGGTTCTCTTCATATGTTAGTATGCATTGAAAATAAGGGATTCTTGGTATCTGCAGTTGTTAAATTTAGATATAGGCACTTTTTCGCTCCCTTCTCTTCCCCCTCTACACAAACACACATGCACACACACACGCACATGTGTGTGTGTGCAAGTTCTAAAAAAAAAAAAAAAAAAGCATTAGTGGTTAAAAATCTCATGGAAGGTATTTCCCTTGTCCCATGCTACTCACCAAACCCTTCTTCTGCCCTGTCCAACCCTTCCCGCATCCTTAAATGAGCTGTTACTCTCGTTTCAAAGTTTTTGTTTTGTGCCCCATGAATATGGCATTGCAACAGGTAACTATCACCACGTGGGGGGGTGGAAACTATAAGTTTTAGGAAGATTGCCTGTTGTTGAATAACTTTGTGCTGTTGAACTGCAAAAATTCAGTGTCCATTAGCCCTCAGACTTTCCAATTCTTATCTGTGGTGAGATGGGCTGGTAATTGTTAGGTTATAGATTATACTATATAATAGCACCATCAATACATTAGTTAAGATTGCTTTAAATAATTTTTTAAATGTAACTATTGAAATTATTTTCTGGCTTCTCCATTTATATTTAGAACATTTGAAAAGAATAAATTGGTTTTTTCCCCTGTAAAGACTCTAACAACATAATTTTAAGTGGTACAGAAGAATTGCAAAGAAGCAATAGATACATATACCACCCATTCAGTATCTCAAGAAGCACAGTTCATAGCTCTTTAAGATTTCACTATAGTGGTCCTAAAACCACATTCAGAATTAATGAGTCAGGAAACATTTAGTTTTGCTAATAATTCTGATTCTGTACTAAAGGACTTTTTGATCTGGAAACTAAGCGTTACTAGACAACCGCATTTGGAAAAGATGTATCCTGTTAATGCAGTGGAATATTACTGTGCTATAAGAAACTATGGTAAATGCAAAGAAGCAAGGAAAGACATATTAACTGATACAGTGTAATGTGAACAGAACTGGGTAACCAATAGCCACAATGATTACAAAAGTTTAACTGGAAATTTTTAAAAATTAAAATTTGAATGTTATGAAATTAGAACAACCTTGCTCTGAAGGAAGTTAGTTATATTTTCCTCTCTTCTTTTGCTTAGGTAGGAGACTATGGGTGTGGAACAGTACAAGTAATGTAAAGCTTTTTCAGTGTGTTAGTTTCTCTGTACTCCCCCCCCCCCCCCTGCCCTTTTTAAAAAATTCTGTCATGAAGGAACACTCTCAGAGGGAGAAAGGTCTTGGGAAGGATACATTGGGAAAAAGTTAAAGCAAAAAATACCAATAAAATTTGTTTTAAAGAAGAAAAAAGAACATCTAACATATCAATTACTGAAGTCTGATTGTATTGTTAAATGGCTTACTTTTAAAAGCCATATATGTCAGACTAAGAGATAAAGCTCTTAAATGTGCAACATTTTAGTGCTTCTCCCTGTAATATTCTCTGGCATATGATTTTCTAGTATGGTAAAATTGTTATAACTAAGTTTTTCATTATATTGATCTACTATTGGTTAAATCATGACTTATAAAATATAACAAATACACAGGGTGCATGAGAAACTTTAAATATGATAACCCTGTGAGGGTTACTTGAGTCCACTGAGGCAAATTGTGCCTATTGCAGTGTGCTGCAACTACTTATCCTGCATGGTAGCATAATAGCCTCTGTAGCCTTCTAGCCCTCCAATAAGGCTATCCCCAGTGCCTCAATATGTTTTTCAAAGGCTATGCCAGCAGAGCATGGGTTTTCTTAGATCCTATAATGGAAGATGGTATCAAATAAAAACTCACTAACAGGTGATGCTTTTTCTCAGACACAGAAGTTCGTAAAAATCAGCTATTAAGGTGCTATAGATGTTTGATGCAATGATAGTGGAGTATCCACACAAATGAAATTATAGCTCTATGAAGTATTGAAGCAAGTATTTTTGTAGTACTTTTGTTTTTATTATGACATTTAATCATAAAAGCCCTATCCTGCCTGAGTAGTTTCAGAACTTGGTGAATAACCAGGGGAACACTCTAGAACTAGGTGGCACAGTGGATAGAACACTGGGCCTGGAGTCAAGAAAGCTTCATTTGAAGTCTGGCCTCAGACACTTACTAAGTGTTTGATCCACAAGTCACTTTACCTTTATTTGCCTTACTTTCTTCAGCTTATAAATGGGCATCATAATAGCACCAACTAGGGTTGTTGGAAAGATCCAATGAGATCATATTTGTAAAAGTGCCTGGCACAAAGTGGGCACTATATAAATGCTAATTGTTATTGTTGCTGTTATGATGATACCCTGAGGGAGTCCCTGGGATATCCTAATTTCAGAATAGGGCGGGTTCCAAATGAAAATCATACCATCCCTCCACGAATTCATTATCCCACTTTGACTCTGAGGTCTGTGGATCTGATCTGCAGAACCTGTGACCACGAGGCTGCATGTGGCCCTCTAGAGTCCTCAGGTGTAGCCCTTTGACTGACTCCAAACTTCACCAAACAAATCCCCTTAATAAAAGGATTTGTTCCAGAAAACGTGAACTCAGTCAAAAAGCCACACCCAAGGACCCCACCCCTGCATTACATGGATCTTTATAGCTGCAATCCTGCCACAGCCTTTTTTTAAAATTTGATTTGTTTATTTACTTTTAGTTTACAAGATTCAGTTCCATAATCTCTTGAGTTGCAAATTTTCTTTCCTCCCTCTCCCTTCCACCCTATGGCAGCATGCAATCAAATACATTGGATCTGCAAATATTTTCAAATTGTTCATTAGTCTGGTTGTATAGAAGGGTTGTAACCAATGGAGTGAACAATGGGAAAAAAGAAAGAGAACCAAACATGAAAAAAAAGATGGCATGTAGATTGCTTCAGTTACCATTTAAACTCTGTTCTTTCTAGATCTTTCTCTGAATGCAGATATCTCCTTCCATCCTGAGACTCGTAGAGTTGTCTTATAACTATGTGTTGCTGAGAAGAGTCCAGTTTATCAAAGTTGGTTGTCACACATACGATGTGTCTGTGATTGTGTACAAATTTTTCCTGGTTCTGCTCTTCTCACTTAGCATCAATTTGTATAAGCCTCTCCAGGTGAATATGAAGACCATCTCCTCCCCATTTCTTATAGCACAATAGTATTCCATTACATTCATATACCACAACTTGTTAAGCCATTCCCCAATTG
>CM053588.1:160730863-160743976 GCA_028646515.1 Pseudochirops corinnae | reverse complement strand
ATCTCTTTGGGATACAACCCCAGAAGTGGTATTACTGGGTCAAAGGGTATGCAGTTATTTGGTTACATTAAATTGAAAAGTTACTGTACAAACAAAGTCAGTGTAACCAAGATTAAGAGGGAAGTGGGAAATTGGGAAAGAATTTTTACAACCAGTGTCTCTGATAAAAGCCTCATTTCTAAAATATACAGGGCATTAAGTAAAATCTATAAGAATACAAGTCATTCCCCAATTGATAAATGGGCAAAAGATATGAACAGGCAATTTTCAGAGGTAGAAATTAAAGATATCCATAAGCATATGAAAAAATGCTCTAAATCACTATTGATTCGAGAAAGGTATCACATCTCACCAGTCAGATTGGCCAAGGTGACAAAACAGGAAAATGACAAATGGCTGGAGAGGATGTGTAAAAATTGGAACACTAATGCATTGTTGGTGGAGCTGTGAACTGATACAGCCATTCTGGAGAGCAATCTGGAACTATGCCCAAAGGGCTATAAATACTTGAAATGCTTCTTTAGTGAAAATTAATGATATTTTTGGTGACCATTTGAAATTTCCTATGAAAGTTTGGCAAAAAACAAATGCATCATCATAATAAATATTATAGAAATTTGTACTTAATACAGATCTTTACATTTTCTCTCCAGGGTTGGTTGATATGTGAGGAGCCAACATGTCAGACTAGAACTCGTCGACTTCCCCTTCAGTTCTCCCGCAGTGGACCTCTCTGTCGTACATGCACAAAAGCTACCCTCAAACGAGAGGTAGGTTTATAAATTACCAGACTACATGTAGGGACTGTGTGATTTTATGCATCAGGTGAGATGACTATGTAAGACACTTTGAAAACTCTAGAGTGTTATGTGCCCTTTAATAGCTTGTCTTGTAGAGCAAAGAATTGTAGAGAAAGAGTATGTGTTTACCTATAGGTCATTGCTTCATTTACCACTTAGAGTTGCTGACATTTCTGTCCCCTCATGCAGCCACTACTCAAGATCAGTCATTGCCACGCTCTTACCCAGGCTATTGAAGTAGCTTCCTAATCTTTCTGTCTCTGATTTTTCCTGTCTTTGATCCATTCTTCACAAGGCTACCAAAGTGATACTCCTTAAGACAGATATAACTATGTCATTCCCCTGCTCAAATAACTCTAGTAGCTACCCTGAACTTCTGTTTGGTTTTTAAAGTCCTTCAGAATCCAGCCTTAACCTACTTTTCCAAGCTTATTTCACATAATTTCCTTTACACACTCTCCCAGTTGACTTGCTAATCTAACTGACTTGCTTGTTCTACCTTGTATATGAGGTTCTTTCTCTTGCCACTGTGTCATTGCATAGGGTGCCCTTCATGACTGGAGGTCCACTCTCTCCTTAAGCTTTGCCTCATAGAATCAGTCCCTAGATGCCTTCAGAACCCATCTGAAGATTCATGTCCTATACTGATCCTTTCCTGATCCTCTACACACATTACCTCCCCTTCCCCCCAACTCCCAACTACTGTCCTCCCTAGGAAATTACTTTTTATATGTTTTATAATGAATTTCATGAATAGCATATTGGTTTCCCAAAAAAAAACCAATGTAAGATCTTTGAGGATACTGAGGATCTTTGTATTCTCAGCACCTAGTATAGTGCCTGGCACTTATTAAAGCATTGAATAAATACTTGTTGAATTGAATTATTATCATTATCATGCAAACCATGTGTCTTCTTGAACTGTGAGAATAAGAAAATTAATTTAGTTTTGATTCGGTGGTAATAGTCTAATACTGAGTAGAAATATTTTAGAAAATAGAGCTTTAGCTTTACCTAGAAGTAACCTCCATTTTGTTGGAAATTGTGGGTTTTAGTTAACATTTGAAACAGGAGCTGAAATCCAGAACACACATTCATTGAATTCTCCTATGTGTTGATTGGAGTTTTGTGGTGACATCTCCATAAGGATCATAAATTTAGAACGAGAAGGGACTTTAGAAGCTATCACGTATAGTCTTCATTTTACACATGGGAAAACTGAGACCCAGGGACATGAAATGATGGACCCAGTCATATAGTGTCTGGTGCTCTGTCCAGTGTGCCTCTTAACTACTCTGTCCAGATTGAAATGGCTCCATTGCCCATTATCTGCTGTTCATTTCAGCAGAAAAAGTATGATATCTCCAAATGTCCTATAAACAACTCTATGTGGTTGGAGGAGTGAGGAAAATTCATTGGTTTTGACCCCAAATTTAATTGTCCAGTTTTGTTCTATTTAGTACACAGGCCACTCAGCCAGACCTGTGTCCATCACCCAATGCTAAATAAAATAAGTGAAAATCTTACCTGCCCCATCCTTGAAACATTCTCACATGCCAGGCATGCAATGCAAAGCTTGGCCTACCGCGTGGGCTTGTCTCCGTATGAGTCAGAATGTCCCCTGTTACTAAATTAATTCCTGCCGTGGTCTAGCTATGTATACTTTTCTCATAATGGTCCAGAGCCATTGGTGAACCAGTCAAGATGGCTTTCCTCAAGAGCTAAAATCCTCATACTCGGTGTCTGTAATTATACTAGAGAAGGTGGAGTATCAGGCTCGAGCTGGTGATCTGAGCCTCCAACAAAATTACAGCCTGTTAAAGAATGGCTCTAACATGGCTCCTGTGTTCTGCCCATCTTGATAAAGGAACCATCTTGCATCACTAAATTTGTGATCTGCCAACTCTTGCTGGAGGGTAATGCTGTGACAATATTTGTTCAGTAGCAGCTAGGGCCCAGTAATAGATAAATGCCTGTTTAAAACATAAAATGGTATAGCAGATGTCCATTTTGGGGAGCTTATGACTCCAGAAGCATAATGTGGTCCCTTCTTGGTGCTTGCCAAAGACAGAGACCTTTAAAGACTTAGGCTGCAGGATCCTAAGGACCCACTGAAAATGACTAGCTGAAATTGACAACCCACTTTAGGTCTTCAAGGGCTCTGTATCTTGTTTTAGACTCCACTTGACAGAAGCAGACTTGAAAGAAGTGGCTCCATAAATGGAACCCAACAAAATACCCATTTGGGGAATCTGGGTCCTCCAGAGCCTGAGGAATCAATCAGATAAGCCTCTGAGCTGTTGCAAGTATCATTAGCTTATTCCAGCTTATTTTGGAATAAGCTGCATTCTTCCTTATTCCAGCTTATTTTGGAATAAGCTGCATTCTTCCTATCTAGTATGTCCCCCAAAATCTCACTGAGCATGCTAGATCTTGAATTTTCTTAAGCTTGATCCCTACCCATTGCCTGTTACTTGAGCTACCATCTAATCTAGGGCTTCTGTTGCAGTGGTCATCCAACTCAGTAAACATTATTTTTGTTATAGGTGGACATCAGTTTCCTTAGGAAGTGAGATTTCTTTTAGACCTCTACCCATTAAACTGTGACAACATGAAGGAGAATTCAAGTATCCCAGTAGAAGAATAGCGAAGATATTCTTAATTCAGTTCCTCAATAAAAGCAAATAAAGCAATAAAAGCAAAAAGCATCTGACTTAGTCTCAGCTATAGGAGTCGAGAAAAAAGGCACTGATGAAATCAGTAACCCTATACCACTCAAATAAGACCTTGGGCTGTTTGGTTTACCACCAGTTTAGGACTGGCTATAGTAATTAACATAACTTTATATTGATATAGTCAGTCTACTATTAAGTGACAGAGTTACCTACTTTCTTCACTAGCATCATAGGATTATTATAAAGTGAAGTTGTATAAAGTAGTACTCCAATCTGAGACCTGATATTAGCAATACAAGATGGTTCAGCCAACTCAAGGGGTTTCCATTTATCCCTACACACAATAACCAGCAGAGGAGGCTAACCCATAAGTGTCTAAGTACTAAATTCCAAGAACTCATAATATCCATGTTCATAAAACATGCTTCTTCTGGTTAGCCACCACAACTGAAACATAAAATGAAGATCTTTCTACCTCCCCTTGAGCAAGGATTTCTCCTTCCCCTTTCCCCCTCCAGCCAAACCTCTGGTGGAATCTAGAGTACCTCTATTGACCTGTGAAGAATTCCCTAGTATAAAAGTAACTTCATGGCTGCTGTCTAATAGCTCCTTATATATTTGGTGGCCCTCCCTTTTCCAAATCAAAGTGATTCAGACATATGACCTAAGTCTTTAAATTAGAACAGCCAGAGCTATATACAAAACATGTGTTATTGCAGAGTGATCAGGCGGGATGAGGGCCTTCGGTGATATTCTCTGTTTGGGCCAGACAGAACGATTTTTGCTGGCTCCAGTCTAGGTATCTCAACGTAATTTTAGTTATGTCCATGGGGGATAACCATCAAATACCTTATCAACTCCATGTTTCAAGAGTCGTGACCAGAGCTGCTTACAGGAGAAAGTGTTTTCAACTTCAAATCATTTATTGTGGTAGAGGACACGGTGTCTCCTCTGCCAGTTTGGGTGATTAGTTCTGTTTGCCTGAACAGATACTAGGATTGCCTCAATCTCCCTATCAAACTTGACAATTCTTGGTTAAATTAAAATGAAACGCTGGCCTCTTCCACTACTGCATGCATTACAGCACTTGGTAATCCTGTCTCAAGACGGCAGCACTTTGTCCTACATTACTATGGAAATTCTGTTAAAGCCTCTGACTCAGTTCCCCATAGACTGGGCCTTTTATTCTTAGGGTGGCAAAGTGGCTAAAAATTCATAGAAATTCCTTGAAAAGGGCCAGATCAATTAAATAGGTGTTCTTCATACATACCACAACTGATGTATAGTCCCAGCAACGTTTTTTAACCTAAAAATCTTTTTATGGCAGATGAATAAGTTTATGATTTACTAGCTATGATATAGCAAATTGAATTTATATCAAGGAGTTGGCTGATCACAGGAATTGCATCAGAAATTATAGCAGTAAAGTGTATGATTCATCAGTCCAGTGGCAAGTATGAGAGGAGTTATCTTAAGAATAAATAATACTGTGGAACTTTCATCCATAATTCTCAAATATAAATAAATAATTTGAGTACCTCTTACTAAAAAGACAGCTAACCTTGTGATTTAAACCTTCGTGGTGTAAGTAGGAAAATAAAAAGCTCATATAGGCAAAGGCACGTTACCTCATGACAACCTTGAGGTGGATGGAACTTGTAGCAGTAGTCTTTAACATATCCCGCCTTTCCCAGGTGCACGTTCATTTCTTTGTGCCACAGACATTTCAGCATGACCTGTTATTTCCCCACAGAACTCTCTCCTTGCCAGGGAAGAACAGGGAGTTGATATGCTATCGCAGTCATGGCAGATAAGCAGACACTTAAGTGCCCACTGGTCATGGATCCTGGAGTTGTTATCTTTAAGCTACATACAAGCCTAAAAGAGAGGTGCAAACAAAATGTGATGCAAGTTCTCAGGAAGGAAAGGTTATAGTTGTCTGGGATAATACAAAGCTTCATAAAGCAAATGGCATTTGAGATGGTCCTTGAAAATGGTTGAGATTCTAACAGATGAATTTGTCAACAAGGGCATTATAAGTAAAGAAAATGGCATGAATTGAATAGTATAGACTTCCCCAAGAACTTTCTGCTTTAGTAGTGGGATATATCCCTTCCTGGCAAGGTACTACACCGAGTCTTCTAACATCTGTTTTCACATGATGGGAGTGGGGTAGGAAAGGAGAATTGTTTATTAAGTGCCTGCTGTGTGCTAGCTACTGTGCTTAGTGCTTTAAAATGTTCTTGTGAGGTAGGTGCCATTACTGTCCTCCTTTTGAAGTTCAGGAAACTGAGGTAGACAAAGGTTAAGTGACTTGCCCAAGGTCACACATCTAGTAAAATGTCTAAGGTTGCCTTGGAAATGAGGTCTTCGTTGTCTCCAGTTCCAGTGTTCTATCCATAGTGCCAACTAGCTGGATCCAAACATGATGTTTAAATAGTGGATTTCTTATTCCTGTATTTAATTTATTATATTCTTATGCTTTTCTAATATGAAAAGGAATATTCATATACTGAGACAGCTAATATAGTAGATGTGCTGAACTTAGAGGCAGGAGCATCCAAATTCAAACCCTACCTCTGACTCTAACTGTGACCATGGGCAAAGCTCGTAACTTTTCTCTGCCTTATTGTCTTTACCTGGTAAATGAGGTAATTGGACTCAGTGACCCTGTGGCCTCTTTTAGTTCCATAAACACAGGAAAAAGGACAGATTGCTTATAGATCAAACAATTGTACATGTATGTGAGCAGTTCCAAAGGTTGAATTTGAGCAGTAGCAGCATTGTTGAAATAAGTGCAGTCTCCCTAAACCGATACTCTGAAGAATAACAGAAATTTGGATGGGGAGAAGGGGGGGGGGGGGAAGGTTGTGAGTGAGTGAGCGTGTGTGTGTGTGTGTGTGTGTGTGTGTGTGTGTGTGTGTGTGTGAGAGAGAGAGAGAGAGAGAGAGAGAGAGAGAGAGAGAGAGAGAGAAATTTCCTCCTTGTGATGGAAATGTATAGAAACTTAATAGAATAGTAAGTTTGTGCTTAGCGTATAGTCATTGCTTAATAAATGTTTATTGATCAGTTGGTTGATTGTTACAATATATAACAAAAAAAAAACCCACCTTATTCGTACAATGATTTTACATCCATTATTTTGTGGGACCCTCAGCCTCATGTGGTTGATAGGACAGATATTTCTGTTCTTGAACTATACTATACTCGAAGTTTGTGCATATTCAGATTTAACATCAGAGAGTAACTCAGGCAAAATGCTGACCTATGTTTCTCCATTGTCCTATTGTGTTGACCTTAGTAAAATCTATAAAGGTTTATAGGGTAGAAGTAGAGTACTTTGGCCAATTTACATGATCAGTTATATAATATTGGAATTATGTGTACCCTAATTTCAGTGTATGAACAACCACTCTTATTAAAGTCCTTACCACTTCTTGCCTGGACTATTACAGTACCTTCTTAATTGGTCTCCTGACCTGAAGATGCTCCTCTCCCCAATCTGTCTGTCACAGAGCTGCCAAACTGATTTTCCTAATGTAACAAGTCTGATTATATCACTGCTCCACTCAAGAAGCTTAGGGTGGCTTCCCATTATTACCTTTAGCGTGTGAACTCCTGTTTGGAATTTAAAGCTCTTCAGAGTCTGAAGCCTAACTTTCCAGCTGATTACACTTTACTCCCCAACACACACTGTGCTCTATCTGAATTGGCCTGCTGGCTGTTGTTCCCAGTACACTTTTGTACAGGTCGTCTTCCATGCCTAGAAATGCTCAAAACCCTCATCTTCATGTCTTCACTTCCATCTCGAGTCCCGTCTTTAAAATGGCTGTTCCTCATGTCGTTCGTTAGTTTCTCTCCCAGTCATGTATGTTTACTTATCTGTGAACGTTTGACAAACACTTGTAGAATGTAACCTCCTCGAGAGCAAGGACCGCATTACTTTTGGGGGGTAATGTTTATTTTACAGTTATTTATGCCATGAATTCCTAGGGGATTTGGTTCAAGATCCTTGACATTGTATCTAACAGAGGGTGCTTCTCAGAGTGGAGCAGGCTTGATGCATCAGTGAAACCCACGTGTTTTTCTCTGACTTCCTTTCCCTGATAATTTTTGTTTATACACTTTAAGAAGCTGCTTCTTCTTTTGGAGTTTTTAATATGTTCAATATGCATATTAATTCTTGGCTGGAATCTTCCCCAAACCTTTTTGTTTACAACAGTCCCCCTAGCTTGTTGAAGAACAGCAGACTCTCCCAGTCTGGTTACGGTAATGATTGTCACATACCTCCTGTTGATATCTCTGTTATCACCTTCTTATGCAGTGAGATATCTGTGTCCAATGGAACAACCTCATGTTTGCAGAAAGGCCTAGAAACACATGGTACCTCCCCCTTCTCTTTTGTGTTAGTCATTTTGGCAAAATCCTTGAAAGGGGAAAGCTTGGTAAAAAAAATTGCCCAAATTTTCATTTGTGACTCACTCAGTGCCTGGTCCATGGTCTACATTTAATAAATGTTTGTTGGGTGATTGATATGTTCTATGTAATAACGTCAGAAATTTAACTGAGACATACTTATCTTTGCAAATGAATGAAAGGGTTTCTACCAGTCATATTAGAAACAGGTCTAACATATGCTTATAGTATAGAAGAACCTTGTTGCATTTGGTGTTTTAATGTTTTTATCACTTATATTGTGAGGTTTGTGATTTTGACCCATGATAGATTCAAATAAAAGGAATAGTGCGTAATATAGTTCAGCAGTAGGTATTTCCTGTCAGAAATAGCCACAGAATTTCTGAGTTTATAAAGCACTCTGGAAAATACTAGAGGCAATCTCATTACCCATACCTGAACATAATACCTTCTGTAGTATTATTAGATAGTTGCTTTTGTTTTTGGACCTCTAATTGTTAAGAAATTTTTGATCATATCATTCCAAAATCTGCCTTTGTAGTTTCTACCCATTGTTTCTTGTTCCGACCCCTGAGGCCAAACAGAATCAAACTAAACATTCTTCTTCATGACAACTCTTTGAATACCTGAAAACAGCTATCATTAATTCTCCTGCCACAACATTTCTTAGATTCACCTCCTTCTCTACTAGCCATCACCCTTGTCTTATGTAAGACAGTTTATTTTTTTGGATCTAAGAATAGAATTTCAGAACTTAAGATACACAGGCACTGTGGAAGGGAGATCCATCCTGCCCTATTGGAAAGTTAGAGGAGTGATGGGGGAGGACATAGGAGGGATTAGATTGGGGGAGGGGTTATACAAGGGGATGGCTGTTTTGGGGGGGGGGTGTGGAGAAAGATGGGGAGAAAATTTGTAACTCAAAATCTCGTGGAAATGAATGATGTAAACTAAAATAAATAAAAAAATATAAAAAAAAAAAGAATAGAATTTCAGTTATTCCTGTTAAATTTCTTCCTATTAGGTTTAATCTATCACTTTAGACTGTTAGTATCATCTTAGATCCAATTATCTCTCCCAACATTATCTTCTTTCCTAGCTTTTATGTCATTTGTAAATTTGATATGCAGCCCCTCATTTGTCATTGGTAAAAATATTGAATAGCTTAAATCCAAGGACAGATCTTAGAGCACTCATCTAGTATCAAGTCAGCCTTCCAACCTGGCCAGTGAATGCTTTTTTTTTGTCTAGTCATTGAGCCAGTTCATATTCACATCAGTCCCTCCTTGTTTTTTCCATCTACTTCTTTACCAAGAGCATGATTTATTTTTTGCCATAATTATTCTCTTCCTTCCCACCACATTGGGGTTTTGCTATGCTTATATTCTAATTGATGAGTACAGAAAGATTACTAAACTCTAGCTATAGAGTGTAGTGATTAGCTACAATCACACCATAACTCATGTGCTAATCCTTTTGTCTGTGAACCATTACAGAATTTCTTATTCTTACTGTGTATAAAATGCCATTAAGGGTTACATCTTTAATTTCAGATTGAATAAATTTCTAAATTTAGTGTTTCAAATTTTAAAAGTCTCTGTGATGTTAGTATTATTTCCATCTGAAAGAGATACTTCAGTGTTCTTGGGATTTACTAAAGAGTATGTCACTCCTCAATAGTTATGTTAGTCCTTGTTCTTAGAAACCACAAGTTCTAAAACTTTGTAATTATCCTTTTAATGTCACTTTCAAGATTGGGCTATTTTTGTTTTCCTCATGTTTACCAAATGGCCATTTAAAAAAAAAAAATCCATTTTTATTATATAAGAGGGTTTTTTTGCATAATATATATCTGCAGGTATTTATTTGTATAATACTTATCAGTTTATTATGATTTTCTGGCCTTGTGCAAAGGCCCTAACCAGAAGTTCTTGACAGGTCCAAAGAATGATGCAGCACTGATTAAGAAATACTAGTGAAGTGTTCTTAGTATAATGCCTTTCAAAATTCAATAAAAGTTAAAGCTTCACTGGTTGCTGCAGCCATACAATTAATTATTGACATATAGACTCAAGACCTAAAATGAGAAGTAGACCAAATGGGAACCAACTAGCTGGCTTCATGAAAATTAGGCAGTGAAATTTATAGGAAGGTTAATACATTTTGCTGCCTTTTTTTCTTCACAAGTCCCAACAAAGAAAGATCACAGAATAATGAGTGGATGAGAGTAGTGATTAGATTCATAGGACCTTGGTCGCTCTGGTCTGAGATGCTTCTGTTGGAGGAAAAAATCATTGCAAAGAGTGTAATAGGTATGCAAACAAGGGATATGAAATGTTATGGAAGTATAATAGAATGAATTAGGTATGGAACATGATGCAACTCTAAATGGATTGTGGAAAAATATGTTGGCCCAAAGTGTTGGAGAAGAAAGAAAAAGTTAGATAATATGAACTAAATGAGAGAGAACCTTAAAGCCCCTGATGTTTTAATTTGGAATGGAGAAGGAGTGAAGCCCTTGTAGAATTCTTAGTAGAAGGAATGAAATAAGTAGAGATAATTATTCTTTTAAGATATAGGTTTTTATTTCAAAGGTTATTTCTTCCTTCAAGAAATTATAAAAACTATCTTCTTGATCTGTATCTGTCATTAAGAAATTTTGTAAATTTCCATTAAACACAAAACTACTAGTCTTTACTGTATATGATGTTAACCTAAAGAGATAATAATCGGACCGTTAATCCTTAATACTGATAACAGGGGTTGAGGAGAATGGTGATATGAAATTGACCTTAACCATCATGTCCACCAGGAACAATTCCATTCCTTCTTGCCCTCTTCAGGAAATTTGTTCTTTAACAGTACAGCAATAATTGCATATATTTTCTGGATCATTGTTGCCACTTTCCCACCACTAAATTGAGGTTATTGAGGTTAAATAGTTTCCATAATTCAGAATCCAGACAAGGTCCCAACCCCATTGCACAGTTCTAAATATACATTTGTTTTCAACTTGGCTGTTTGTGATAAAAGACAGGCTTTTAACATTCCCTGTTGGTCCTATAAAATTGTTAAGACTTTAGAGTTGTTGAAAAAATGTTTCTTAAACAATTAAAAGGAGATGACTATACTTTTTGTAGAATAGATTAGAAAGACACAAAGGAGCCTGTTGTAATAATCTGTGTCAGGTCTTTAAAGCCTTCAACAACCAAAGCTCTGGTTACTGGGAGGATTAGGAAAGGATCCAGAAAATATTATGGAGAAGCTGTTGGTTGGATTTAGAATTATTGTTGTACTGAGATATATAGAGTCAAGGAAGGAAAAGAACTTGATGATTATTCCAGAATTAGGAACTTTTAGGATGGGACAGGTGAGGTGCCATTTTAGGTAGTATGTCTAATGTAATGAACTGGGCTGGGTTCAGAAGACTTTGGGTTCTCCTCTCTTTAAATATACCTGAATGACCTCCACCTAGCCTGTATGTAACCCCTTATCTTCTCATCTGTAAAAGGTGCATGTTGGACCATCTAAAGCCCTTATCAGGTCTAAATTTTAATGGTGACATGATTTTAAGCAACTTGGGAAAGAAAAGAAAAAAAAATTAGGCTGAGTTTGCAGTGGGTGGTTTTAGAACTCCTGAATTTAGAACATGGTCGTAGATTTTTAGCAATAAAGGACCATGGAGATCATCTAGTCAAACACTCATTTTATTGATGAGGAAACCAAGACCTAGAGAGGTTAAGGGACCTAGATGTAGGTATTAAGTGGTAGACTTGGACACAGGCCCTCTGACTCAAAATCCTCTTTTCTCTACACTACAATGAAAGCCATTGTTCATTTTTTGTTTTAGCCTAGGAATCATAGAAAAAGGTTGGTTAGCAGAAGGAATCCAATTCAAGTAGTTTTTGAGTGTCCACTATGTGCTTAATGGTGCACCAGTTTTGGGAATACACAAAAGCATAGTCATCTTTATAATTTTCTTCTCATTGGGGAGACATGGTATACACTTGTGAAATAATAATCCAAGACAATATGTGACTGAATGTCAGGTGTATATCAGGAGCCGTGACATAAACAGGTACTATTGAAAGATAAATTAGGGAGGTAGTATCAGCTGAAGTGGTCTAGAAAAGCTGAGCCTTTCAAATTTAGGTCATACCAATATAAATTTTAGTATATTTTTTAAAGATGATGAGGCAGCCTGTTAATAATTTAGAGGATTATTTGCAAAGTTAAGACAATAAGTCAAGTTTTCAAGATAATTTTTACCTAGGACTTTTCAAGAGACCTGAAACCTTCTGCAATAGACCTAGAAAGAAGTAGGTTTATTTAAAAGAATGACTCCCCATCCTGTGTTCTGACAGCTAGCCAAATTGGCATTCTCTCCATTTGTCACACACAGCTTTTCATCTTATATCTCCATGCCTTTGCACTCACCATCCCCCATGCCTAGAACAAGCTTTTATTAAATGCTTACTGTTTGTAAAGCATTATATTTTTCATTACTTCCTCAAAGGATCTTTCTTTTCCTTTTAGATGAAATGTAATCTAGCACCAGCTCCTATATGAAGCTTTTTCTGATTTCTCCCAATGGCTGGTGTCCTCTCCCTCCAAATGCCTTGTATTTATTCTCTTCATGTTTATTCTGCTGTATCTCTGTATGTATTTATTGTCTTTCTTTAAGCTTTTTAGAGTAGGGGTTTATTTCATTCTTCGTATTTGTATATCTAACATCGTGCCCGATGCATAACAGGTGCTTAATAAACATTTGTTGGTTGATTACTTTATTGAAATAGAAACTTTGATGTTTTGGGTGACTTTGGATATGCTAAGATTTCATTTTTTTATGGTAGTGTTTCTTTTTCTGCAAATTCAACATCGTCTTCAGTTTTAATGGCAGAGTACTCATCCCCAAAACAAGAGAGTAAGTATGTTTTTGTATATAGTGATGGTAATGGATTACATTGGCAGGAGTCCCCAAGAAACCTTTTTTGCCCTTAGTTAAGTATAATTAACATATTTATTGGCTCTCAGTTGCTGAGCATCCCACTAGGTGCTGATGATACAAACACATATAAGCCAAGTCCCCTTCCCTCAGAGGGTTTGCAGACTAGTTGGGGCAATGAGATCATGTACAGAAAAAGGAAAACAAACAGCACAGGGTAGCATATGCCAGATGTAATTTAGAGGTGATAGTAATTTCCATGGAATGGCACAAGTCG
>CM053588.1:160713363-160725863 GCA_028646515.1 Pseudochirops corinnae | reverse complement strand
TTTCTAGTTCTGATGGTGAAAGTTTGATGACTTTCTTGCTTCTCTCCAACACAAGTTTAGTAGTAGTGCTATCTGGAGGTGGCATTGATTTTTTTTTTAACTTCCTCATTGCCCCCCTGAAAAATAACAAGGCGTTTCAAAAAATGTTGCAGAACTGCCAAAAATCCTGAATAAAAAACATCTAAAGCATCAAATTTCATAAGGAAAATAAAGAATAGCTTTATTAAAAAGGGAAAATATGAATTAAAAGCAGGAACAAAAGTACCAGAAGATGAAAATATATCCTCAACAATAGCTTCAGAAACAAAGCAATAAATTCCTTAAGATGTATTGGAGTAGAGAGAAGAACAGAAAAACTAGGGTTCTAAAAAAAATTTTTTTTAACGAGTTTTATTTTTATATTCCTGAAAAAAGCTATACTGTTTCGGGATTAGATTTTTTCCCAGGTTAAATTCGTATTTGCCTGACTTACAGGTTTATGATTTAATTAGCTATTGTCTCCTGCTTTGGTGGCCATGGTGAACATAAAACAGAGTCAGATTTTCTTCCCTACAATCATCTGCCAAAGGAAAAATTTTTCTGGTAATCTTGGTTTTAAAAGGAATAAGGGATAAGAAAATTATTTATTTCCGTGAATTTTTGTTTTGTTTGTCTGCCTTGTCTACTCTGGTTATCTTGCTAATGGCAAGGCATAGTCTGGCCAGACAGCCTCTGTTTCTTTGTCCCCTTGATCATCTTTCCTTTAGATTATTTGAGGAAATGAGGAGGCGAGTTAGGGCAGGATTCGCATGTTCAAAGCATTGATACTTTGGTAGAGTCAACAGGCGTATGTTAATTACCTACTGTGTGCCCCATACTTTGCTAGGTGCTAGGGATATTTTAAAAAGGCAAAAGATAGTTTCTGCTTTCAAGGAGCTCACTGTCTTAAAAGGAGATAAAAATATGTACAAGCAAGATAAGTACAGTTAAATTGGAGATAATCCACCAAGGGAAGGCACTAGGACAAAGAGGGATCCAGAAAGGCTTCTTGTCAAAGTTGGGATTTAAACTGGGATTTGAAGGGAGCCAGGAGAAGGGAAAGCATTCCAGGCATAGAGAGCAACCAGAAAAAAATGTCTGGAGTCAGTAGATGTAGTGCTTTTTGCAAGGAACATCAAGTAGACCATGTCACTGGATCACCTGAGGTTGACTAAAGTGTAAGAAGATTGGAAAGGTAGGACGGGACCAAGTTGTGAAGGGCTTTGAATGCCAAGCAGAGAATTTTATATTTGAACCTGGCAAAGAAATAAATCAACAAAACAAGGAAAAAAATATTTATTGAGGGTCAGCTGGATGCCAAAAATATTTTTTAAAAATACAAAAAAAAAGGTGCTTCTTGTTGAGAACTCAAGTATTCTTTATGTAATTGTGAGCATTTTCTTCTAGTATTTAACCTTCAGTCTACCCTGATGAGCTTTTTCCAAAAATGAGTGTCTTGCCCCCCCCCCAGACTTAAAAACCATAAATGAACAAGTTTTATTAAATATCCTAAGTGGAGCATATAATTTAGCATTTTTATTAAATTTATTAATTTTTTAAAAAATATTAAATTTACTCTAGCAACAGCACAGAAAATTCACTGTCATCAGCCATGATCAAATAAACCACTTTCATTTGTTGGATTCCCCCCAATCTCTCTCTCCCCCAATAGTGGATCATTCATGGCAATAAGAAGACTGCAGTCATGACTGGGAGAGGAAGCCTCTCAGCCGTTGTCTTCATGATTTTCCTTTACCAGCACTCTAAGATACTGACTTCACTTATCAGCTGACTCCTTCCTTAAAGCAGACCCATTCCCCACCTTCTTTACATCATCACATACACTATGTTTAGCATAATCTCAATTTGTGTTGTTGATAGGCATCATGCTTTAAATAATGTTAATGTCTAAAAATCAGTTGGCGTTGAGGGTTCTAAATCTTGTGCACAATCTTTGTGGCATCTCTGAATATAAAAAGTGAAGGAGGAAAAGAAGATTGGTTTTTACTGGTATGTGATGGGTGGGAATTGTTAGAATGATTCTTATGAGTAAATCACATTCACTATAACTACCAGGCTCAGGTAAAAAGAAGAAATAACTAATCATAGTAACAATCCTTCAAAAACAAAAGAGAAACTGGGAAACTAAGTTTCTTCTTTTACAAAAAGCTCCCTATATGAGTTTTAAAAAATTAAGCTTTGTGGTCACTTTTGGGATTTCTTTCAAAGGAACTTAAAAGTCACAGCCTGATGATAGGACTATTGCAGTAAGTAAGTTATTGCAAACTCAGGTAATACCTTCTTTATACCCATGAACTTGGTTCAAGAAAAAAGTTATCTAGCCTAAGACAACCACTTCTTTTTTATATATATATTATATTTACTATTATGTATTATATAATAATGTATTATATATTATGTGATGTGTATTACATATAACATTACATGTAGTTTATATATAACTGATACAATAATGTTTATGTATATATGATAATATGTTTATTTTTATATATATATACATATATATGTAATTTATAACACCTACTATATTCCAGTCACTAGACTAGATCCCGAGGACACACAGATGAAAGGAAAACTGCCCCTACTTTCATGTAGCTTTATATTAAGTTGAAGACAAAAAAAAAACAAAGCATGACCTCTTGTGATGAGAATAAGGAATTCATGCAGTGGCATGGGGGAATTGGAGTGTTGTCCTACATTTTTACAAATTACTTAAAATTAGAAATGGGCACTTTAAATTTAAAGAGGAAAGCATCTCAAATCATAAGCTTTCCTCCCTCTTGTCTGATTTCATTTATGTAGGGAGTTTCTTCCACCCAGAATCGTGCAACCTTTCTTTGTAGTTTGTAGCTATAGAGAATTGCCTAGAGCTTCGAGAAGTTGAATGGCTCCCTAAAACTCACTAGTCTGTCTGTGTCGGAGGTGAGGATAGAATCTAATCTAGCTTTTCCTGACTCCCTATCTCAAACCATAAGGTCCAGAGAGATTATAACTTGTCCATAATTACACTGGTCATGGAAGTGTGTCAGGATTTTAATCCAGGTACTGTAGTTCCAAATCTAGAGCATCAAGGTAGGTTCTACTTGGGCAGGTATAGAGGATATTAAAGATTTATATCTTTTTCATGACACAGTAACCATTCTTCTGTATCCTTTTGGACTTCACCCTATTCATTTAAGGGTACTTAATTTCCCTCTTCCCCCCAATGTATTTTAATTTTTAAAAAATTAATAATAATTGAAAATACAAATTAGTTTCAGTTGAGTTCCCTTTATGCATCTGGCTCAAAATGACTGGAAAAGATTATTTTATATTCACAGATGTTAAACAACATTTCTGTGCAAAGGCAAAGTAGATTGCTTTGGAATCATTGGTGGGCAGGACCTCCTACAGGCCTGTGGATGATTGAAAGCTCCAGTTCCCTCTAAAGGTTCTCTGCTGAAGGCCTGCCCACTAGTGCCAGGTTGGGTGTGCTATTTTTGGAAAAAGAAGAAAAAAATTCCTGGTAAGACTATATTTTTTCCCTCATCCTTTCTGTTCTCCATTATTTAGTTTCATTGTGGTTGTGGATGAACACCATTTCGAGGAATTAATTATCTGATTTGAGGCTTAATAAATTCATCTCTTACTTAAACCAGTGGTAAATTAAAATTCCTTGTTCATTTCTTTATTGAGTGGGCAGAACTGAGTCAGGCATCTGGGTCCTGTTCCCTGTTCTGCCAGTCATTTGCTTGGGTGATTTGGTTAATGAATCTCTGTCATCTTTTCTGTAATGAGTAAGTGGGGATAGTAATACATAACAACCATATTGTACTAATTTTAATTAAATATCATTTTTTAAAAAAACATTGCTAATATTTGGTTATCTGTGGTCATGGGAGTTAGGAGATAGCCTGATCCAAAAGAATTCATGTATGATTATGTTTACCTTTCTGTATTATGTTTACTTTTCAATCATTTCTAGTTCATAGAATTCACCCGTACGTGTTTGTAGAACTCCTAAAAATGCTATCTCTTGTGAGCCTTCATTGAGGTTGTTAGCAGCTTGATTTTGACTGATTTCAAGTTTTAGTGCCTTTGCTTCATGTACTTGTCCTCTGGTAGAGGTACTAATGAGAAGTGAAATGTCAGGAAAGAAGAGAAAAAGAAATCTTGGTTAGCTGCTTGTCTGGAGAACCAACAAATAATGAAATGGCCGCTGTGATGGTGGTTCATTGTGTATGCTTAAGCATATATACACTGTGAGGGTTTCAGGTGGGACCGTCCCCCATGAGGAAGATGGAAAAAAACAAGAAATGCTGAAGCAGTACTTGAAGCAGTGTTGTGTAGCCATTGACATTTGGGGAACAGCTACAGCAAAAGCTTCTCTTGGCATATGATGGAGAAGTAACTTTTTTTGTTTGTTTTCGTGAGTTCAACAATAGGTATTTTACTGAGTGTTGACTGTGTCCAAAGCAACAAAAAAGTGTGTCAAGAGACCAATAAGGTATAGAAAACATCAGACTAATAATTCACATTTAGAGAAATCTGTTTGTTAGTCTTTGGACTTTGTATCATGTCTTAAATTTTCTAAGCAAGGCAGCACAACAGAATTCTGAAAACCTTTCTCTAGCTCACAGAACTAAATGCCTTAAGTTTTCTATGACCCCAAGTATTTGAATAAATTAGTGCAGGGAACAAAACTTTGCTTAGGGGCAGGTGAAGGGAGTGGGTGCAAAAACCTATCATGGTGGATCCAGTCTTTAACCTCCATCAGAAATTGGAAGCTTTTCTCAGACTTTGCAGAAGTCTAACCATGTTGAAAATGGAGTCTGTTCTTTGTGCTGCTCTCTGCTTCAGAAAATGGAGACTAGTGCCTAAATGACTGGAAAAGTGCTTATCTATTCATAGAAGCAGGTTGATGAGCAAAGACATAGTATGGAGAAAAGGTAGGCTTTAAAAAATGGACTAATACAGAAATAAGCAGAAGGAAACTAGAAATGGGCCTGGTGATCTTTAAAAAAAAAAAAAAAAGAATTATTATTAGAAGAAGGAATAGATGGGAACACATTTTACACAGTTCATTACTAAAAGATCTTGGACTTTTATTGGTGCAGGAGCTCCCACTACCCTACATATTCTAAGTCTTACATATCTTAGTAGATATTTTCTAAGTTACTGTGAACAACAACAAATCATCGTTGTTGGTCAATGGTACTAATTGAAAAGGAACCTTTCAGAACTTAAACTGGTCCTGCCAGGGCAAATTCCTTTGATGGCCCATTAATCGATGTTTCTTTTGAACCTAGAATCACTTCCATGCTATGAAGCAGTATCAAAGTAGGACTGTGTACCATATTGGATAAATAAGCAGTTAAAGTTGTGTCCCATGTTTAGCGCTTCCTTCCTTGAAGCTTTTAAAAATATCCTTCTAAACATTTTCCCTTTCTCTAGTTTTTCCAAAAGAGGAAGACGAGATAAACAAGTGATTGTCTAATCAGTTTGTCAAAAGATTGAATGGAAATTACCATTTTCTTACTTTTAGCCCAAGGTAGGTTGGCATAAACCTATTTTTTTCTGGTGTTGTATATATCACGTTAGGAAGATTCCATTAGCTCACTGCTATTGTGGTTGTGGTGTTGTTATTATATGTGTATTTTTAAATTATTCTGTAAAATGCATTAGTTTCCTTGTGCATTGAGAAAGATAAGTACTTGGTAGGAATGAATAGATGTGTGTTTGCAGATAAATCGAGCTTCTGATCAAGCAAGTGTCTAATACTGTAATTTCCGCTGCCCTCTAAAAGAAACAAAGGGCAGGGAGCACCAACCATTTTTCTTTGCTCTGCTTTTCGAAGTGCCAACATCATACACTCTTCTAGGAAACTGGAAGAAATTAAACATGAAATTAGCCAGTTAGACCTGGATGTACATTAGGCTCCTACTTTGGAGGAGAAGGAGGGGCCCGGTGGGTATGATATTTATTGGAATTTTTACTGAAGTTTTGAAATTACACATGAACTGACTTTGTTCCTGAACAGTATCTTACACAATCACAATTTGCACCAATTATAATTTGGAAGAAAATATAACAGTGCCACCATGATCCTGTAGTCCCCTAAGACTTTTTTCATGTGCAGTTTGTTATGGGAAAACCAGAAGTGCTTTATGTGGAAGATACATTATAATGTATATTGCTAAACACTTCCTCTAGAAAGTCTAATTTACCCAAGAGCCATTCCCCAATAGATAAATAGTCAAAGAATATGAACAGGCAATTGTCTAAGGAATCTAGTGACAATCATATAAAAATGTTCTAAATCACTAATAATTTTTAAAAATGTAAATTAAAGCAGCCTTCAGGTTCCACCTCACACTTATCAGACTGGCATGATGACAGAAGAGGAAAATGACAAATGTTGGAAGGAACTGAAGGAAACCAAGTACAGACTATTGGTAGAGCTGTGGGCCTATCCGTTCAGAGAAACAATTTTGAACTATACCTAGAAAGTTATCAGTTTCCATACCTTTTGACCTAGTATAAGCTTTTATTCCAAAGAGAACAGAGAAAGAGGTGAAGGACCTATATGTACAACATTATTTATTTCATAGCAGCTTATATTGCACCTCTTTTAGTGGTACTCGAAAATTAGAAACTAAAGAACCATCTTATTCAGGAATGGTTAAACAAAGTGTGATACATGAATGTGATGGAAATACTGTTGTGCCATTAGAAATAATGAAATGCTTCTATACAACCAGACTATTGTACATTGTGAAAGTATTTGCAGATCCTATACCTGATTGCACACCACCCTGGCAGGGGGGGAGGGGAGAAAATTTGGAAACTCAAGGGATTGTGGAACTGAATCTTGTCAACTAAAAGTAAATAAACAAGTCAATGGGGAAAAAAAGAAATAATGAAATGGTCAGTGTCTGAGAAAACCAGAAAGACTTTTCTGAATTGCTGCAGAATGAATTGAACAGAAGTAGGAAAACAATTTACAGAATGATAACCTTATAGGGAAAAAATAGCTTTGGAAGACTAGACTTCTGCTTAACACAGTGATAAGCCACAAGTCCAAAAGAATCAAGATGTAAAACATACAGTGAAAGAATGGTAAACTGAATACATTTTCAGAAATGATTAATGAGAGAATTTGTCTTGCTGGACTACTAAGCTATGTATTGAGGGCTTTATTTTTCCTTAATGGGTACAGGGAGGAAGTTAATGAAGGACTTGTTAACTTTTAAAATGCTTAATTGAAAAAATAAAAATTAAGTCTAGTCTACCAGCCTTATGCTATCCATTCTATATAGAGTTCTTCTCTTGCCCTTAACTGTTTCATATTTCCAAAATAGCTGGTAGAGTGACCAGTATATACAAGCAAGGATCAGATCTAGGACAGTAGTTTCATTAGATTAGTTGGTTAAAGAAGGAGGCCAACCAACCTCAGAGTTTACAAAATGCTTTTTTCTTCAGGAATGAGTATAGACAAGTGAAAGTAGTCTTCCTTTTTCCTGCATATTCATTCCTGATTGTACAGCCTGATCTTAGTCAATTTCTGGCTTTCAGCTGCTTACCATTTCTTAATTTTCCTCTCTTCTGCTACTTCTCACCTATCTACTCTCATTAACTTACATTCCATATACCAAAAAGTACACAAGAAGACGACTGGGAGCAGTAAGTTGGGACCCCCAAAAAATATGCCAGCCTACTTAATAATACTTCTTAAAAGACTTTCCATTTCTAACCAAGTGACGTAAAGTAATCATTTTTTTCTAGCATTTCACTGTACTGAGTATTGACTAAATGTCTATGAGAGTGATGTGCACTAAAATGTCCACAATTTTTATAAAGATGATTACCCTGGAAAAGGGAGAATGGAGATTCCCCGCCATCATTTTCTGAGCACTACTCAACATCATCAACATTGTTTACTATTCAATGTCTGCCAGCCCACAGAGGTATGTTAGACACAGTCTGCTTCATTGGTTCAAACTGCTTGTTAGTCCATTGATAATGGTTACTGCTTTCGCAGTAGAACAGTTCTCTGTCTCTTTCAAAAGTTGACTGTCCCAAGAGTAATGACCTCATGGTCATCCTTTGGCTCCTGATCATTTACCTTCAGCTACCTTCAGCTAAATGATGCTCAGACAACATCCAAACTTCCTACTCAAACCTTTTTTATTTCTAGTTGATAGGATTTGTAAGAACTTGCACTATTATATATAGTGCCTTAATCTTCAAGAGCCTGTTGGTCAGCTCAGTGCTGTGATGAATCATGGAAACAGAGCTTGAATCAAGACAGCACTGTGTAAAACTAACCAAATGACTCCAGTTCCAGCTTTTTTCTAAGACCTTTTAAGACATGTAGGGCTTAAATAGATAATGTAGATGAAGAACCCACAGCTTATACAATACATGCAGTACCTACTTCACAGGCTCATTATTAGGAGCAAATGTGAATAAATGCGTGTGATATTTTTAAACATGACCAATGTTAGTAGGGTTTTTTTTTTCTTGGTTTGATTTGTAATTGAAAAAACGAAACTCTAGGTTGGTTCCTTTCCTTGCTCCCCAGTCTGGGAGAGAGAAAGTTAATGATGGTGTTGTGAAAGAAAAAAAAGAAAAAAGGGAGTCATTGAAACTCTTAAAAAGGAAGTGCACAGAAGCAACTAGAAGGAAACAAACAGCAAAGAAAGTTACATGTTGAATTTATTATCTACTGCAGTTAGGTGGTGTGGTGGATAGAGTTCTGGGCCCAGGCTCAGGAAGACCTGAGTCAAATTTGACCTCAGATACTGACTGTGTGACCTTGGACAAGTCATTTTTGGCTTCTTTTGACTCTGTTTGCCACAGTTTCCTCAAATGTAAAATGAGGGTAATAATAGCACCTACATCTCGGGGTTGTTAAGAGTTTATGTTTGTAAAACTCTTACTGTACCAGGTATATAGTGGGCATTGTAGAAGTGCCAGTTATAGTTATTATTGCTGTTGTTAATAATAGTGATAATAATAATTTCTTTGTAAACAAATACTATCCACGCTTTGTCCCCTAGTAAAATGAAAAGAAAAAAAACTTTATAACAAATATGTATATTTAAATGCGTGTGCGCGTGCACACACACCTTCCTCTCCACAGGAATGTGGATGATTATCATAGTATTCCAGAGGAATATCCTAGCATAGTCATCCTAAAAATGATTGCCCTGGTATTCCTGATAACTGAAATTTTAAATAGCTAATGATTGGATACATTGGGACCAATGTACCTAAAGCATCTCAAATATTAGGGTTTTTCCAAGGAACCACACAGCACTAAAGAAGTGTAATGCTGTCGACAAATCTAGCATATTCTAGATAAGAATAAAGTAGATAATGTATCTACTTTGGTAACTGCTTAGAGCCTTTAGTACTAAGATTCTGATAATCTATATTAATCTAGTTATCTATATTAATCTAATCTAATAAAAGTTAAGAGGTCATTAGTAACTTTGAAGAGAGCAGTTTTACTAAAATACTGAGGTCAGAAGCCAGATTATAGAAGGTCTGAGGAGAGGAAATGGAGGTACTGGTTATGGACAGCATTATAGTTACGATGCTGGGCATATGGTTGTAGTTTCTAAGGAGTTTATCTGAGAAAGGGAAGAGAGAAGTAGGACTATAAACTAGCATGTTAGGTTGACGTGTTAAGGTTTTCGAAGGATGGGGGAGATTTAGGCATGTTCATAGGTAGTAAAAACCGAACCTATAGGTAGGGAGAGATTGCAGATTAGAGAGAGAATGGGGATAATGAGCACAGTTTGCTAGAGTACATCAATGAAAGGGAATAAGTATACTTAAAGAAGTTGACCATCATAAGCACAAAGTCTGCTTTGTGGAGATAGTGGGGTATCATATCGAAAGGATATGAGATGAAGAGGAGAGAAGAGGGGGCTTTCATGAAATATCAGATTTTTTTTTTTTGAGGGAGGTGAAGTATCAGGCAAAGTCCTCAGGAAAGAAGATAGAGACAGAGTGGCATGGGGGGGTTGAGAGAAAGAATGTACAGTTATGCCTTCCACAGCACAACTTTCCCTGTCCTCAGTTTTGATATACCTTGGGTCAGTATAAGAAATTAAATGGGCATTTTGGGCGAGTTCTGCAGAAGCCACGACAACTCAAAGGCCAGCAAATGACACAGAGCCTATGACCGAATACTTAACCCAAATTTTACAGTAAGGTACTGTAAACACCCCATTTAAAAAAATTCAGACTTCTTCTCTGGCACTGAAGGAAAGACCAAAAAATTTTATGTGAATTTTCCAGATCGTGGATGTGCCACATCCCTCACTCCCTTGATGTAGAAGGGGTAACTATGTGGAATAGCTACTGTGGTAAGGAAATATAGAATTAATTAAGGAGGAATAGTAGGATTTCCTTGCTGTTGTGGTTCAGTTGAGATTAGTTAGCATACTGGTGGACCAAAGCTGCAGTTCTACGATTTCCTCTAGGTCTGTTAAGCAGATGATAGGAGTAATTCAGGGTTGAGGTTTAATAAGTCTTGATCAGTCATAGGACCAGGATTTCAAGGATATGGAATAGATTTTAGTTAATTTGGTTCACTAAGAAATCACCTTTAGAAAGAGTGATCAGAGAAGGAATGAAGGGATTTTAAGTCATGCTGGGGATAAAGAGTAAGTTTTACAGAAGAGAGGCAATGGGAAAGATGGAAAGATAAAAGATTATGATCGTATGGAAGAAATTCCAGATTCTTGAACATGAAAGACCATTTGTTATTGATGCAAGATCAAGGCTGTGGCCGTTCTTATATATAACTGATGTCATAGGGTCATAGATGTAGATTTTAATGGAATCTTAGAGATCACTGAGCCCAGCATTGTCATTTTATGGCTGAGGAAGCTAAGACTCAAAGAAGCTACTTCACTTTTCCAGAATCACAAGCTAGTTTGTGTCTGAGAGGGGATTCAAACCCATAGCTTCCTGACTCCAAGTTCAGGATGCTGTCTACTACTATACCTTGTTTCTCTCAGGTGCAGTGGAGTATTACATCATGGAATTTGGGTGGATTGAGGAACTGGGAAATTAAGGGATTGAAGAGATATCACCATGTTTGTTGAAATCCCCTAGAATGAGTAAAAAAGAAGACTGTGAGCCAGGCTCTGAACTCATATAGGAAGCAAGGAGAATGTTCTGAGGAATCAGTAGATAACAGCTACCAACAAGTAGGGTGATAAATTTGAATTGAATGAACTTCAGAAATAAGAGAGGTTGCTGAGTAATAGCAGTAGGAGGAAAGTCTGGAAGCAGCAGTGGAGAGCAAGGGATATTCCAGCTTCCCCACAGTGACCAGAAGAGGAATAGGGTAACAAAATGAAAGTGCAACCAGTACCAAGAAGGATGACTAGGGATGCCATGTTATCAGAAAGGAGCCAGTCAATATTATATCAAAATAAAGTAGAATGAAATAATTTTCTTAGTCCTATCTATTCTTTAAGTAACTCTACTGTTATCCTGATTTTGAGCTATTATACTATACTTGAATAGATTTTAGGCTAAGAATACTGTCCAGGTTTGGATGGCACATTTTTAAAGAAACTTTGAGAAAACAGACCAAGAGAAGAGTGGCCAGTGCTAATAACTATGCTTTTAAGAGGATCAAAATATCCTTGGTTGTTTTTGTTTTGGTTTGAGGGTAGAAGAGTCATTGGAAACCATAGCTGTCTTAAAGGTTGTCATGTGAAAGAGGAATTTGACTTCTATTGCTTAGCAACAAAACACAAAGCTAGGACCAGTAGGTAGAAATTATGAGGGCAAATTTCAACTCAACATGGGGAAATAAATCTAAAAATTAGAGGTGTTTGAACATAGAACATTCATAGTGAAAGGCAGAGTGGTGTAGAACATTGAGAGGTGACCTCAGAATCAGGGGGATGGACCTTAGTTCAAATCTGGCCTCTTACACGTGCTGACTGTGTGACACTGGGCAAATTTCTTAGCCTGTCAGTGTTCCAGGCAGCGTTCTTAAGAATGTGAGTCAGAGGAAAATTGCCTGGATATTTTAGAACCAGAGGGCAAAATAGAACTTGAAAGAATTCACCGATCACCCCTTGAAAAAGATCCCCAAAAGGAAACTCCTAGGATTGTTATAGCCAGGTTCCGGAGTCCCCATATCAAGGAGAAAATATTACAGGCTGCCAAGAGGAAGCAATTTGAATACTGTGGAAACACCATTAGGATAACCCAGGACCTGGCAGCTTCTACATTGAGGTATTGAAGGGCCTGGAATATGATATTCTGGAGATCAAGGGAGCTAGGATTAAAACCAAGAATCACCTACCCAGCAAAATTGAGTATAGTGTTCCAGGGAAAATATGGTCATTCAGTGAGGTGGAGAACTTTCAAACAGTCTTGCTGAACAAAACAGAACTGAAAAGAAAATCTGACACTCAAATACAAGAAGCATGAGAAGGTAAACA
>CM053588.1:160690709-160712863 GCA_028646515.1 Pseudochirops corinnae | reverse complement strand
AAAGTTTGACACTCCAACACAAGAAGCATGAGAAGATAAACACGGAAAAGAAATCATAAGGTACCTATCAAAGATGAACTATTTACATGACAACATGGAAAAGTGACAATTGTAACTGATCAAATGTTTCTCAGTATGAGGATAGGGCAAGGGAATACAAATGTATATATACATATACATACACATATATCTATATAAGAGGGTTTATATATGCATACAAGCACATATCTGAGTATGTGTATATATGAATAAATAGAGGGCATAAGATCAATTGAACAGGAAGGGACGATATTCTAAAAGGTGAAATCCTGAGGTGAGAGAGGATTAGACTGAGAGGAGACAGGGAGAGACAGAATGGAGATGAGCATCTCATGGAAGAGGCAAAGGATAATTGTTAAAATAGAGGGGGAGAACAGGAAGACAAAAGCGAAAAGAGTCAACCTTACTCTCACTGAACTTGGCTTAGGGAAGGAATGACATAAACTCTAAACTGGGCATCTTGCCACACAGAAGAGTAGGGGGAATGGGGATGAGAGGTGGGATGATGGAGAGTAGGGCAGGGTGGGGGGAAGGGTTCATGAACGTGCACACTTCTGTAGAGGGACAGGGACAGGGTAGAAAGTGTAATGGGGGTGGGGAGCGGGAAAGGAAGGGACATGTAATCAGTCTCTCACAATACGCCCACTGTGGAGAGGTTCTGCGTAATTACACATGTTCAGCCTGTATTTAATTGCTTGTCCTTCCAGTGGGGGTGGGTGATAAGGAAGGAAAAGAAAGAATCTAGAATTTAAAGTTCTATAATCAAATTTAAAAAAATATATATATGTATAATAATAATAATAACTATTATTATTATTATTATTATTATTATCATTATTATTAACTACATCCAACTGGAACTTAAGATACACAGGCACTGTGGTAGGGAGATCCATCCTGCCCTACCGGAAAGTCAGAGGGATGATGGGGGAGGACATAGGAGAGAATAGATTGGGGGAGGGGTTATACAATGGGATGGCTGTTTTGGGGTGGTGGGTAGGGGTAAGATGGGGAAAAAATTTGTAACTCAAAATCTCGTGGAAATGAATGATGTAAACTAAAATAAATAAAAGTTAAAACAAAACAAAAGTGTCTCCTCCTTAAGGTCTTTCCAGATACTCACAAGCCCTAAGTGGCTTTCCCCAAATCACTCTGATTTACTTTGTATCTACGTAAATGTATACCTAAATAAATGTGTTTCCCCTTAGAGAATGCAAGTCCTCAAAGGAGGAGCTATCTTCTATTTTGTCGTTGTATTCAGGCAGCCTGCACAGCGCTTGGCATATATATGGCAGGCAGTTAATAAATGCTTCTTCACTGACTGATGCTTGAGCAGGAACAGGTTGGTTAAACTGGAATAGATAGAAGGCCTTTGGGGTCCCTTTCATCTCTTAGATTCTATAACACTGTAAGTGATACAAGGGAGAACAGTCTCTGCCTTTGAGGAGGCATATATATGGCAGGCAGTTAATAAATGCTTCTTCACTGACTGATGCTTGAGCAGGAACAGGTTGGTTAAACTGGAATAGATAGAAGGCCTTTGGGGTCCCTTTCATCTCTTAGATTCTATAACACTGTAAGTGATACAAGGGAGAACAGTCTCTGCCTTTGAGGAGATTTGAAAGACTTACAGATGTGCTGGAAAAGTACAGAATTTACAATATGGTCTATAATCAAGTGTCAGGCTGTGCAAAAGATTAAACATGCCCTAAGAAGTCGGAGAACAAATTGGGGGGGAACTTAAATGGATCTTAAAAAAAAAGATATCAAAGAACTATCTAATAGATCATAAAACTACAAACAAGGAGAAAAAACAATCCCTGGTATTATAATTCTTGTAGTCAAACATACATTTATGTGCATTCTCTTCCATATTTTGAGAAGCCATGATTTTATCACTATGGGTTCTTCCTATCATGTATGCAGATCAGATTACAGCCTCTCTATATCTAAAAAATGTGTCTCCCAGTTCAATTCTACAAGTAATTATGAACTGCCTGTGATGCATTGTATACTGAACTAGGTGCTATTTCATTAGATTCGGAGCTTGAGGTCTCTTTTTGGATCTCTAGCTCTTAGCATATTACCCAGCAAATAGCAAGCATGTAACAAATGCTTATTGACTGACTAATGTTGAAAATCTACCACCATGGAACCAATCTGGTGACAGTTACTTCTCAACTTAGCTATTTAGGCCCTTGGATAACTGACACAGAGTAGACATTAGTGAAATCCTTTCCTGCCTTGCCAAAGCCAGAACATGTACCACAATGAAGCATCAGAGTAGAATAAATACCTAATTAATCTAAGCCCTAATACTCTGTTTTCTTGGTTTAAGGTCAGCTTTAACCACTATATTTTAAATACAGGTCACAGATAGAAAAAGTGCCTCAAATTTTTTCCTAAAGTTTCTGTACATATTCACTACTATCAATGCCCCATTCCCATGGACATCATAATGTTACTTAGAGAAAAAATTAAATAAACGGTGGAACAGAAACAAAATATCAAATGATAAATGTGAACATATGTCATTATTCCACTATTCTTCTAGAATTTTTACTCCTATTGTTGAAATCTACTGAGGCATCATGTTAAGAATACTCTTTTAAATGTATGGTCAAGAATAGCTTAGCATAACAAAAAGAAAACTGATGAACACAAGGCAAGTCACTCAACTTCTGACTCACCTGTATAATGAGGACAATAATCCTAGAATCAGGGAGCTCCCACACGAGAAATGCCTTACACTAATTAAATCACAAACCGAGGCCACCTCCATATCTCAAGAGAACACTTTATATGATTTCTGAGGAGTAAATCTGATAACATACACAGGTATTTTGTAAAGAGTTATATTATTACTGGACTAAAAGCCATCATTCTCATTGACAGACTACCCAATGTAGGCTACTTTCTTTTCACTTAGTGCTAAATGAATCCAAAAAAGGCAAGTAGATTGAAAACTATTACCAAACTTTAAAACAATAATTTATTAATATACACATAAGGTAACAACTTTAAAATTTATTTTTTTTAAAAAGCTGTACTTATGGTCAGTTGTTGGAACAATTCTTTTAATGCATTACAACTTCAGTATTCAGGATAGTGAATTATCAACCAGAGAGATGCTAACTTGTTGTACCACCAGTATTAAAAGCAAACATCTAGCTCTACCCCTGACAAAGTTACTTACTAAATGTCCCTTCAATTCATTTGGAGTCCCGGTAATGTAATTTGTCTAGACTTCCTCTCAGTGATAATTAACATTAAAGAGGTCTTTTCTTCTTTGTCACCTCTCTATTCAGTATTTATTTGAGTTTGTTTGTACTTACTATCTGTTAATCTCTCTTTACAAATTACAACAATAACTAGGGCTATTATGCATGGAAATTAAACATGCAGATAAATGTGTGAATGGAAACTGTATTTGAAAAAAATATATCAGAAGCCCTTAGTTCTTTATGTCTCTTGTTTTGCTTTGATAATTAAGCTTCTGGTCTTGATTTGCTTTAAATAAAACTTTTCTAAAGGAGAATATATTTCAATCAAATTCAATATATCCTGTTCAAATTCAATTTTATCAACTATATTTCTGTTAACTCTTATTTGACTGATCTCAATTAACTAAACCAAACCAAGACATTACTGCAGAAAAAGCACATGACAATATCTGTAACCCAGCATGCTCAGTATTTTAGTAGTCTGAAATGGGACAAATCACAAGACCACACAAATCACCTTATAGAATTTAAAAAAAAAGAAATGAAATGTCTCCAATTTAACACAACTTCAGTTAATATCACCTCCTGCTTTAGTCTCAATATTGATTGATTAAAAATTCATTAAGATAATTAGATAATTGTATGAAAGCTACTAAATACTGATTGGTTCAGACTGATAAAAATAACTCTGGTGAATCAATTCAAATGGCTTCCATGTGGTCACAGAAAAAAGGGGGGGGAAGGTGAGTCAATTTCAAATTATAAGTTGAGGCATTCTCAGTTACTTCAATTTAAACATACTTTATTGCATTTTTGTGTATGTTCTCATGTCTAGAATAGTTTAATTCTACAACCACCTTTATCAGGAAGGTTTACCAAGGGAGCCCACAACCTGGCTACAAATTGATAGGTTTTTTCTTGTTTTTATTTCTTTGTTTTTCAGTCTTTTTTGAGAATTGTTGTGGACAAAAAAACTTACTGTTATGCAGATAATGTCATTAAGCTCTTCCAACTTAGGCAGTCTGACTACTTAGACAAGAATTGGAATGAGAGCTGGAAGACACACACATCTTGTAGTGCTACACCTTCATTGCACAGATGAAAAAAAAACAACAGGCTCAGAAATCAAATGTGACTAGCCATTCAGAATTCCTGGAGAAGTCTTCTCATTTCAAAGGTATCACTGTAACACTTCCTGCTTTTTTAAGGAAAGAAGGCCTCAAATTTATCTAAGCATTTTTAGAACTAAAAAAAAAAAAAATAGCTCATTGCAAAGATTCTAATGGCTTCAAATGGATAAAAAATCGATTATTTTCTTAAGAGTAAGTGCTATCCTTTCTGTTCAATAGAGCCTTTAGATCACTGAGGTTTTTTTTTCAGCTATGGACAAAATGAAGGCCTAAAATGTATGTGTTTAATTGTTCAAGTATGGAATGTAGACCTTTAGATATCCGTAACCCCCATTCTATTTTTTATTAATGGATAGCAGACATCACCTTACTCACATATGTTTTAAGTATCATTAACCTAAAATTTAGACATAACTATTTATAAAACAGACAGAGAAACAGACATATGGTCCATACACATACTCAAAGCCTTTTCAGCATGATGGGATCTGCCAAAACTTACATTTGAAGAATTCTGCTTACCTCCACAAAATGATGAACCTATCAGAGTAAGATTTTTGTGTCAGACCTAAGGAAACCTTATTGCAAATTTTCCTTTTACCAACAGGCCAATGCTGGGACAATCTAAGGACCTAAATAAACTATCTGATCTAAGTGTTATGTACAAAACGTACAAATTAGAAGTGATTAAGTTAAAAGGATTACTACAAGGAAAGAATAGATCTGATACCCAACATAAGACAAATTCAGTGTTCTTTAATTCCTAGTATATTTACCTAGAAAAAACTCAATTTCATACTTTTTAAAAAGTCTTCTGAATCATAAAAAAATTGTTTTTTTCTCACATCATCTCTAACCAGGCAATGAAGTCCCCATATTCTTTTCATTCCCACTACCACAAAACCCAGTAACTCTGAGAGCATTCTAAATGCTCTCCCTCACTCTAGTTCTGTCTTCAATTCATCCTGAGCATAATTGTCAGATTAATGGTCCCAGAACACTAGTTCATCATGACACCACCACACATTCATAAACTTTTAATTCTTTCTCAGTGCCTACAGCTACGTGGTGCAGTGGATAAGAGTGTCAGGCCTGAAGCCCAGAAGACTCATTTGTGAGTTCAAATTCTGGCCTCAGACATTTATTAGCTGTGTGATCCTGGGCAAGCCATTTAATTCTTTTGCCTTAGTTTATCATCTATAAAATGAGATGGAGAAGAAAATGGCAAATCACTAACTCCAAGTAACTCTACCAAGAAAACCCTAACTGGGGTTATGGAGACTCAGATAAAAAACAACTAAACAAAAATTCACTTTCATACAGAACTTTAAGGTCTACAATTCAAACTTTCCTCACAATAACTCCCTGAGCAAAACAGTACAATTAGAATTATTACTTCTTTAGTTTGATCAAAGAGGTAGTACTTGACTTGCCCATAATCACGCAGATATATTATTTGGAATTGGGAACTGAACCCTTAGTCACTTGGTTATAAGTCTAAGGTACCTTTTTTTCTTTAAATGTTTTATTGATGCTTAAAAAAAAAATCTGTCCTTTCCCAATGACTCTTGTCACTCTCATAATGCTTCCTCGTAACAAATAAACATTTTTAGTTCAGAAAAAAAATCATTTGACTACCTCTGAAAATGTTTGACTTCCTACCTACAATCCATCAACTTTTCTGCTAAGAGCAAGTCTTCTGAGGTCACTTATTGGTCAGTTCTTAAGTTTTTCAATACTGCTTTCTTTTACATTACTGAGGTCATTATGTAAATTGTTTTCTTGATTCTACTTTCTTTGCATCAATTCATATAAGTCTTCCTGAGTTTCTCTGAAATCTTCACATTCATTATTTGTTATAGTACAATAATATTCCATTTTATGCACATACCACAATTTTCTCAGTTTTTCAATCAACCAGTTGATAGGTACCACTTTCCATTCAGTTCTTTGCTACTACAAAAAGTGTGGCTATGAATACTTTTGTATATGCTGAATTTTTGCTCTTTCTTTGACCTTCTTGGGAGTATACATCCAGTAGCAATATTATTAGGTCACAGGGTATGTACAACTTAATGATCTTTTTAGTATGATTCCAAATTGTTTGTTTTACTAATTCACAGATCCACCAAAAGTACATTAGCATGCCCGACTTCTCAAAGCTCCTCCAACACTATTTTCACCTTTTGTCATCTTTGTTAATCTAATGGTTATGAGGTGAAATCTAGGAGTTATTTTAATTTGCATTTCTCTTATTTCCAGTGGTTCAGACACAGCCCTTTTTCAACCTCAATATTATATATTCAAGATCTTCTATAATCCTGAACAAAATAACTTTCTAACTACTCCAGCTGCCACTGTTGGAGTTAGATTAGTTTACTCACTATTTTCAAATATGACTAAAGCATTTCCAATTTGGTGTCCTTGCCTACTTCAGCAACCTGCCTGGAATTCCTGGCATCACTAATGGCCCAGTTCATTTTGCAATTCCCCAAAGTCTTCTTTAACAGTAATGTACAATGAATTCCTCTTCCCTCCAGACAGCAAAAAGTACAAGTTTCCACGTAAAGTAATTTTAAACATATTTTCTTCACTTGCTCACATGGAGACAAGTTTCACTGAACCACTTATTTGGCACTTACCACCTTTTATTATTATCATCCTTTTAAGAGAACAGTAACTTTCTGCCACCCACTTTATGCATAGTACATACACAATTAATATTGGTTAATTGATTAGTCTTCATATGATAGGTATCCTTCACTTTTGTTGAGTACCAAATAAGTCCCCAGGATTACAGAACATCAGCAACAAGAAATTGAGAAATAATAATTATTTGGATGATAAAGATCATGATCATTATTTATTCATTTCAATTAAACATATAATCAGTATTATAAGTCAATAGGGACCTAGAAGCAGAATTCTGGTTCAGATTCTTACTAGCTGTATGACCCAAGGAAAATCACTTAAACTCTCTGAAGCTCAGGTTTCTTATTCTAAAATGAGAGTAATAATACACTACCTGCCTCTCTGGGCTCCTGTGAATAATATATTTTGTAAACCATAAAGTATTATCTGAATGTGCTACAAAATAAGCATGTGAATTTGGTCAAAACTGTTCTTAGATATGCCATGAAATAAAGAGAACAATTTAAAGTTATAGATAAAAATATGGTCTGTAGTTGTGGTTTCTTTAGCATAGGAAGCTTATAGAGTGTAAACTCCCTCTACCAAGGCAGATTTATGTTGGAGAGTTGCCCAGAGCAAAGGAAGTTTAAATGTGCCCTAGAGTCACCTATCCAGCATATGTCAGAGGCAAGACTTGAACCCAGGTCTTCCTGACTTTGAGGCAAGTTCTCTGCCCATGACAGCAAGCTGCCTCTCTGCTGAGAGAGTAACTCTCAGCACTCACTGGAGGAAAAGGGAAGGAACAATGAGAGGCCCTTTCTTCCTTTAATGGTGTGACTTTCATGGGGAACCTAGTAAGAGATGTAATGTCCAGGAGCAAGGAAGTGATAGTTCCACAATTCTGTCATGATCACACCCAAATCTGAGGTACTATGTTCAGTATTGGAGGCTACATTTTAGGAAGAGCAGCGATAAGCTGGAGAAGATCCATAAACAACTGGTAAAGAGCCTTGAGACCGTGGCATACAAGGAGTATATAAAAAAGCTGGGGATGTCTAGACTAGAGAAGAAACGATAAGGCAACGCCAAGACTATCTTCTAGCATCTTAAGGGTTATCAAGTGGATAAAGGATTAAACTTGTCCTGACTGACTCCAGAAGGTAAAACTAGAAGACATGAGAAGTCAAAAAGAAAAGAATTTTATCCTGATGTTAGGAAAAACCTCCTCAAAGTTCAAGCTATTCAAAAGTGGAATCAGCTGCTTCAGAAAGCAGCACATTCCTTCTCATTAGAGACTTTGTGAGAAGAATGGATGCCTACTTGCAGATTCTTGTTCAGGTACAGAGCAGAAAACAATTTTCAAAGGTTGGTTTGCTTGCTCATAACACAGTATTCTTTGCCACGAGGAGCTGTGGAACAACAAACATATCAGTTGGCAACACTACAAAAAGGTCAAGAGACTCACTCATCTTTGATTTCCCTGGAATAGGTGCAGCTATATAATTCAGTTCTTTGGAAGCCTGGGGTCTGCCATGCTTTGAGGTCATACAATGGACCGGTTTTGTTAATTCTGTGAATATTAATTATACTTCATGAAACAAAATCATTAATAAACTTTCTCTTATCCACAACACAACATCCAAAATGTAAGAGCACACTTGGAGAAACTTGCAGCACATTCATTGAGATGGTTCTTTTGTTTTCAGACTATAAGACAGAAAATATATATATATATATATATATATATATATATATATCTTTATGTAAACACATATGTTATGTATATATTATGCAGAGATTTGTAGTGAATGCTGTCTGGTCTTTTGGGAAGAGTAGGGTGAGAACCTTTACTTTTCTGTGCTGTAAGCACTTATAAATGTCAACAATATGAGATAAAATGGCCAACTCTGGGGAAGTGGTACTGTCACTGTTTCATGTTGTACATTTATCCCATTCCCTATGAGGAGGAAAGGAAAAGTCATTTTAGGCACTTTTAATCTAAGTGTAACCTTTATAAATATTCTGGGGTTCCCTTACACTACAGACACATTTCCTTAAGACAGAATTATCGCCAGTATAAAATGGGTCTTCCTCTAGACTGTGCACAGTATGGGCCCACAGCTGCTGCTAGAGAGTGACATGTTATGATTTGGGATTTCCAGAAATATCAAAAAACAAATTGCTCTCTGACCCACATTTGCACCCAAAACTGGGGGAGAAATTTTCTAAGGTCTCCAGGGGAAGTTTTAATAGGAACATAATTTTGCTTTTAAAGTTAAATCCTTTACACAGCAACATGCTGGCATGTCAAAGAGTGATTATTAAGCTTCAGAGGTGCCAATGCAGGAGATGAAAGAGCAGAGCACAGAAAATAAATAAATAAATGGGAGACTAACTATGCGACAAAGTTAATACAAAAATACTTTTAACAAAATTATTAAATGAAACAGAGAAGTGGAAAGTATCTTCTAGGTCAATGTGAGAGTTTTAAATGTTATTAAAATTGATTTTTAAGCAAGACATCTCTTTAAACGTACCGTCGCATGTCATTTCATACAAGATATCTGAAACTTATTGATCTTCTCATTTGTGCAAAGATCAGGCTCTGCCATCAGCCTGCTGAAAGGATAATGGAGCACTCCCAAATCCTTATGATAGGTTAGATGCAAACAGTGGTCCTCATTTTAACACATATAATAGCACCACAAGAGGACAAATTCTAACCTTAGCAATTGTGCATTATAAAATAAATTAGCAAGTATGTTCTACTTTGCCTCACATCAAAACCAATACCCCAGCCTTGTTATCTTAATTTTCAATCAGGGTTTGAGCACCAGAAGATAAACCTAAGGAACATTAAAGAACTACACACAAACCATCTTAGCCTGCTGCATGTACTATGTGCAGAGAAAGCCAACAATTACCAGCAATTTTGTTTTACCACTGTAGGACAATACCAGAGCAGTTAAAATTGTCTCCATGCAAGCAACTGCGGAAAATATACTTAAAATGACTTTATATGGAAAATTACATGGGGGGGTGGGAGGAGGGTTCAATGGAGGACATGTCTTTCTGTAGGGGCAGCTAAAAACCTCTCATAGTATATTCAAGTCTATTCTATAAAATGGTCTCCCTATTCATCCAACTCAAAGGCAAGCTACATTCTTAGGCTATAATAGGTCACAACTAAGTACACAGTACCTTGCTTCAGGAATAATTTTGCTTTGTCTGTCAACTGTCAACAAAACACAAAGCGCTCATACAGCCCAGTCATGTATTGTGGATGTTAGAGATCTAACAAAATACAAATAGTAAGAATTCAAGATTTCATAGGCGCCCTGGCTCCACTTTATAAGGGAAACAGAAAGCATTTTTCCTTCCACATTCCATTAATTTCTATTGTATTATAAATCCTTTCATAAAAGATATATTTTTGTATGAAGCTTCATGTGACTTGTGGATGCAACAGAACAAGAGGAATGAATGTCCGATTTTTCAACATGAATGGTGAAAAATGTATGTGTCAACTAAGGCACATATTTATTTCAACAAGGAAAAGAAGAGGAAAAGAATCAAATGGAATTAAGATAGTGAATGTTTCACTAAAGTACTTATTTAATATTTTAAAAGGTGAGAATATAAGAAAAAAATTTTCATTATTATCTTCTCCAAGTACTTCTTGAAAAAAACATCAAATTAGATCAAGTAACCTCAGGAGTTAATCTGACTAAACAGCTTTCAATACATCTAACCACTAAAGATTTATGGAAAAATAATTCTGAGCTGGCATGTTTCAGGGCATCCAAATGTGAACTTTCCAGGCAAAGTACTACAGAGATATAGTCAAGTGGATCAAGGTTCAAATGCAACTATACATCTTTTTAAAGCTCCTATTCATTCTTTTCAAATAAAATTAAAAATCTCAAAAATGGGTGAATTTAGGATCCTACATAAGACACTGTGAAGTAGCTTTAAACAGTGATATTTTTATGGAGGCAGAGTCTTAATGGTTACATAGTATGTCGTAACTTTTGAAGAAAAGTATTAATGAACTAGTTTTTAAAAGAGCTTTCTTTCTACTCATCAAGATGAACATGGACTAACTAGGATACTCTTTGGGAAACACAAACACACCCATACCCATACACCCACATTCCAGAAAGAATACTTCTATTCCTTTATCATGAAGAAGTTTTTGCTTTTCCATTTACTTTTTAAAAGTCTATTTAAAAGTTGTACTTTTGTGCAAATGATATTCATGATGTATCGTTTAATATATCGGCTTCCTGGTCCCAAAAACAAATAACAGCAGAACGAAAAGTTCTAAGAAACTGGCTCACAGTTTGGTCACCTTAAAGCCAGACTGGAGTTCAGACCATCACCAAACAATGTTTGTTAATTTAACTTTAATTATTTTCTCCTTGAGAATGGTACTAATGAAACTGAATATCTTTCATGGCTTCGAAGGGCAGGATGAATAGTCTGTAAACAGGACTGAAGGCAGACAAGAGAACTGGCTGAGCCATGGGGTTGCTAGGTGATGCAGAATGGAGATCCCCAAACTTGTTAAGGTTTACTTTGCTTTCATGCCACTTTCACACAGGCTCTCAAAAGTTTTGAGAACTGATTTTCAGGTGGCCATTAAAAAAAAAAATCCAAACACTTGCACTTCTCCCAATCCCACATTCATAGAGATGACACTCAACCCAGAATTTGGAAAGATTAGGAGAAAACTATCTTTTCCAACATATGATTTACATATACCACATGTCTAAATAAATAAAACTAATGCTAAAAGGTCTGAAAAAGAAAAAATATTCTTAGCATCTGATAAAATTTCCCCCAAATTAGGCTTCCCACTCAGCTAGTGCTGTCATTGCATATGCTGAGTGATCTTCGGACACCAAAACAAGAAAAAAAAATGAAATATGTATTGCTTAGATACAAATTATCATCATAACGTGACAAATCCTTTCAGTTTAGCCACTCATGTTTCCTTTCTTGCCTACACTCAAGTTGATCGCATGTGAGGTTTTTCTCCCCCTTCCCTCCCTAGCTTACCTTCCCCACCCCCCATCCCAGAACTCCTTTTTAAGTAGCTGATCAGAGATTGCCCAGTAAGAGCACTTTATTAGATCATCAGCCAGAGGGTTTCACAAGTACTGAGAGCAATGGGCTCAAATGCAGCACATCAGTTTTAATAGACCAGGGGCTACTAGTAAACTGCAGATACTGCTGAGAACTTTTCATGCACTGAACTCTTGAAAAAGCACCATCTCTCCAGCTTAAATGCAGCTGCCTCTTTCAATGCCGCAAATGGGTAAATTTGACAAAAAAGCCACCATTAAGACTACATGAAAGGCTCAAGACAACATCCTTTCAATGCTTTGTACTTCAGTAATCAGATGTACTTACTCACCCCCTCCCCCAAACCCGATCAAGAACTATTTCTGAATGGTAGGAAATAATTCCACTTTGTACATCTTTTAGTTAATCAAGACTTTCTATTCAGCAATTTGACCTTTTGTTCAAAACAGGATTATCAGTTTTTTCGCCAGTTACCAAGGGCGACTCGCATGGTGAACATAATTGCAATAATTTGCAAAACACCATGGCAACCCACATTACAACTAGGTAAATACTGGTCTTTTGTGCTACATTGTTATTTTCAGAGATGCTGAAGTCAAAGAACGAATGACAAATGAACACAAAATTTATATTTGCTTTGTCTCAAAAGAGAAGAAAATTGATAACAAGAATTGGGGGGAAACCGACTACAGCTGTAATTTCTAACTTGATTAATTAGGATGGTAACAGTCCTTAACAGTATATTCAACAAACAGCCCTGACTTCGTCTCTCCACCCACCTCTCTCTACACCACTAGCACTATATCCCCCTACCCCAGACAAATTTTTTCAGCTCGGAGAACAAACATCCCCCATTTGCTCTTTTCTTCAACTTAATGGAATCCTTAATTACAGAATATTGTTCTCCTGCTCTTCATTACACTGAAAACCGTAGAGAGAGAGAGAGAGAGAAAAAGGGAGAGTGCCAAAGCAGACAGGGTAGCTACAGTCATTCTGTCTGCTTCTTGTGGACACAACGGGCCCAATGATGAGACGGCATTTTTCTGGTATCAGCAGCTGTTCCGTAGCAGACAATTAAGTAGAAACTATTTAGTTTTGCAGAAAAGCAACTTTTCTCATCTTGGTCGTATAAGGTAAGTAAGTCTATGTCCAGAGATGAAGTTTCATAATTTCTATGTATCATAACATCAGAGGAGGAAATAGAAACAATAAAAACAATTCTCCTTTAAATAAATTACTGATAATACTTCAACTGAAATAGCTACTGGATTACATTTACTTGCTGTTAAGGAAACTCAGTAGTACCACCCAAGGGAAGGTACTACCCCGGGTATTAAAAACTCATGCTAATGCTTGTATAATAATCAATTAAAATTTTTTTTTAATTGTATGTTAGCTACCTAAAAATCTATACAGAAATCTCAATCTATTTAGCAGATAAAAATAATCTAACAAATAAACAGGATACCAATTTTACAGATAAATGTAACTAATGGTTACAAGCTAGTTATTTTATTTTGCAATAATAGATAAGATTGATAGGCTCTATTTTAAATAAACTTTTTTGTGGGGTGGCCTGAATTCTGTCCTAATTCAGAGTTTCTGCTCAAAGATAATGGAAACTACTCTTACCTGAAAGGTATAATCTGGGTGCCAGGAAAAGAGAAGGACTTCTACTAAAGCTCTAACAAATACAGCTCCTTGAAAGTAGGCCTTCCTTCTCATCTCCAATTTTGTTAAAGTAGCAGTAAAGGAAAGTCAGGCCCCCTAAACAACCTGAAGGATTTTCCTTAAGTTCTGAACAATCAAATTTTTTATGCCAACTTATAACACAAAAGGAATATTACTACTTATTGTCAAAAGAGCTGCACATTTCCAAAAAGATAAGCAAGGTTCACAACTTAACCAAACTAAAGTTCTAAGTATTAATGTTCTAACATGAAGAAAGTATAGTCGTTGTGGTCTATGACAAGAAAGGAAAAAACAACCTAAGGTAAAACCATTATCTTTTAACAGCTCTCATTTGTCAATGTATATTTCACATTCCATCTTGGTTCCCAATTCTATAAAAATGGGGTCATGGCTCACCGAGTCATTTGTCTGAAAATTAATGCTTGCAAATCAGCCTGATGACCAACATTACTCTATCCAAGCTAAATACTTTCCATATCTAAAACCTTAGAGTAAAAAAAGCTGACAAGTACACTCCAATTAGAATTCTTGAAACACGTATGAAACTGAGGAAACCTACAACACTGCCAAACATATACATGATTTATCATATATGGTCTGCCACACACTGGACTACATTTTGAACTGACAAGAGCCAAGTGAAGAAAAATATTTTAAGGAAATAATGTATATGATATGGAATCTTTGTATCTATTATCAGATATTGGCATCAAATACCATTTTGCTGTATCAGGTCAGTGTCACAAGTAAAAAAGGAAGAGGAAGGACACCCACCTCCAAATAAGGGTCAATTTCCTTAGTGAAGCTTGAAATTTTTCTTCTTATATGGTGTGGCAAGATTGAAGGGTAGCATTGGAATCAAGACAATTCAGATTCAGATGTTACCTTAGGCATTTATCAAGTGATCATGGACAAGCCACTTGACCTCCCTGAGTCTCAAATTCCTCAAAAGAAAATAACAATAACAATAATAATAACTGATACTTGTATAACCTACTCATTTGGATTGATGTGGGGCTCAAATGAATAAAGGTTTTGAAAATTCCAAAGTACAAAATATCAGTGAATAACATTTTTATACTTTTAATAATGTCATTTTTTATTAGCTAGGGGGCCTAAGAGAAATTTTACTTCAATTAGTAATTAGAAATGAGTAATTAAATATTTTGTAATTCACTCTAGGTCTTAACTTCTTTCACTATTAGCAAATCTTTACCCTTAAATTTGCCCTATTCTAGTTTATGCCCATTTCCTTTTAATATTTTTGTAAAGAAAAAGTTTGTTATTATTCTCTAAGTAATAAACTGTTTTATATACTTTATTTGAAGAATGCTATTAAATCATCTCTCAACTTTCTCTTTAGGTTGAATGATCTCAGTTCAATCACTAAATCACCTTCATGGCTCAATGTCTGAACTCCAAATTCTCTATCTCTTTATAAATGAAATTTCTAAAATCAGATTTTCTCTAGATCTCCAGCACTAACTTTCACACAGCCATTACCCCCAATGAGTTCATGTCCTGACTATTACGATAGCCTTCTGGATGGTCTCCTTGCCTCACATCTTTTCCCGCTCTTATCTATTTTCTCTCAGCTGCCAAAGTGATTTTCCTAAAATATAGGTCATTCTCTAATGCTCAATGACCTCTAACTGGCTCCCTATTACCTCCAGGACCACACATAAAATCCTAGGTTTGGTAATTAAAGCTCTTCTCAACCTCGTCTCTTCCTATCTTTCTAGTTTTCCTATCCTGCACTCCCCCTCCATGTATTCAAATGAGATAACATATGTGTAGTGCTTTGTAAGCCTTAAAGCATTATATAAATACTAGCTATTTCTATTTTTCCGTGACCCAACTATATTGGCATACTTGCTATTTCTCAAATACAACACTTGTATCTCATGATTCCGTCACTCTTCACTGGCCACCCTCCATTTCTGAAGTGTTCTCCCTCCCACCTTCAAGGAGGCCCTTCTTGGTCACTTATTCCCCTCCCCCAACTGCCAGTTTTAGAATGTAAACAACTCCTGAGGACAGTGACTGAGTTTTTGCCTTTATTTCTCTATTCCCTTACTTACTTAGTACAGTGCAGAAAGGACTTAATCAATGTCGTTGACTGACTATAAAATAAGTGGCTAAGTTAAACTTTTAAAAAATATGTACCACATAATCATTTGTCAATTATCATAATTCTTTCCCCTAATAAACAAGACATTATTTCTTTCCCCCCTCCCCCATGATTCTCAACAGCAGGAGTCACAGGATTGCTAATCTAGCTCATTAAACAAATTAAGAGATGGAAAATATCTGAAAGGTCATTCATACCCTCTCCCAGATTTTCTATTCCATTCATGCTATCAAAGAATTCGAGAGCTAGAAAGCAGCTCTGAGGTCATCTATTCCAATTCATACCCAAAAGGGATTCTTGTTCTGATGCGACTAACAAGTGGTTATCTAGTTCTTGCCTGAAGACCTCCTACAAAGGTCCAGTCCTGATAGCAAGCCTAAAGTGTCACTCTGTAACTTCCATATATTATTTTTGGTTTTGCCTTCATAAGACAAAGAGAATAAGTGTTATTTGTTTCTCTGCATGAGAGTTTTTCTAATATCTGAAGACAGCTACCAAGTCCTTCCTGAATCTTCTTTTCTCCAGGCTAATTGTATCCACTTACTTTAATAGATCCTTATATGTCATGGACTAAAGGCCTTTTACCACCTTGGTTGCTCTCTTCTAGGCATTTTCCAGTTTATCAATGTCCTTCTTAAACTGTGGTGCCCAGAACTGAACATAATATTATTGATGAGATCTGATAAGGACACAATACAATGGGATCATCACCTCCCCAATCCTGAAAGCTAGCTTTTTGGGGGGGCTACCACATCACACTGATGACTCATAGCGAGTCTGCAGAGATTGCTAATTCCTAGTGAATTTCATTTTACTAGATTCAGCCCAATAATGATCCACAAAATCCTTTTGGATTCTGTCTCTGTAATCCAGAGTGTTAGCTATCCTTTCCAGTTTTGTTTCATCAGCAAACTCAATTATTTATCCAAGTCTGATAAAAACGGTGAACAACACAGAGCTGTATCCTTGGGGTAATCCACTAGAGATCTCCTGACATGGTGACACAGAACCATTAACAACTCTCTAAAGTCTTGCCACCCAACCAGTGCTGAACCTATCTGACTATAATATCATCTAATCCATACCTATCTTCTTACCAAGAATAGCAAAATACTTTATCTAAACCTTTGCCAAAATTCAAGTAAATTATACTACAGCACTGCTCTCATTTATTAGTTTATTAATCCCATCAAAAAAAAGGGATATGAAGTTAGTCTGGCACAGCCTTTTTTGGATAAAGCCTTACCAGTTCTTTAAAATCACTGCTTCCCTTTTTAGAAGTCAGCCAACTATCTCTTCACTTATCTTTTTAAGAAGGTCCCAGGAATTGAAAGAAAGTTCAATGGCCTAGATAACTTATTGACTACTCTCTTCTTTTTGAAAACTGGGACACTGGCCATTCTCTAATCTTGTGGTAATGCTTCCCTTTCCTATGATCTTTCAAACATCACTGACAGTGGTTCAACAATGATATCTGCTGGTTCTTCTGGTACCCAAGGATAGTTCATCTGGATGAGCCATCTTGAATTCATCAGAGGCAGCCTAGGTGCTCTCTATTTTCTTATCTTGAGTGTCAACTTCAAGTCAGTCACTTCTATTTTGTCATCTGCAGTACTGAAGTAATTCTTTTTTAAAGAGAAAATAAAAACAAAGTAAGGATTGAGGAGCTTTGCCTTCTCTCTTTTGTCAGTTATCATTGTCCCAGCCTTCTCCCAATCCTCTCTTTTCTCCCAATAATGCTAAGCAATAGCAACAAAAACATTAACAACAACAAAGACCCTTTAAAAAGATTTTCAGATCCTCTCACCAGCCTCATATCACTCTGAGTTTTAAAATTCCTGACACTATTTTCACAAGATTATGCTGCACCCTTTGCAAACAAGCAAATTTAGACTTACATCACAAAAAGCTTACTAACAATTTAAACTGTCCAAAAGCACAATGACCTGCTACAGGGGTCATAGAGAGCAGGAGCCCTGCTCCTTAAAGGTCATCATGCAGTGGTTGGATGATCAATGGTCAAGTATTTTGCAGACTTTGTTTTCCTATTGGCTGGACTAGATAGTTGCTAAGGTGCCTTCCATTCTGAGATTCTGTGACTCTTGGATTCATATCCTGCTTCCTGGTCTCCCGGTTCATCTTCTGCACGTTTCTTTTTAATATCTACGTAGGCTGATGAGCTCATTTGCCAGTAAATGTATCACTTGGAAAACATTCATTGGAATTTTCATCATTCAGAATACAGTTTCTTACTAATACTTTCTCTGAGATATTCTTTTAATTGAAAAACAAGCTTTTAAAGCCAGAAAAAAATGCTGTTGAGACATTTGGCCTGAAAGTGGAAAAAATTCAACATTAGTGTTGGATTTAACTTAAGAATATCAAGTGGGTAATTCCTGGGGATACCATTTAAATAGACTAAAAGAGTTGCCACAAAGATTTTTGGACTATTGTTCTTAAAAGATCACTTTGCTAATTTTATTCTCCTCTGAAATTAGACCTCCTTCTCTAATTATATCTCTCCCTTCATTAAACCTATACTTTTCAAAAATCCTCAGTTTCCTCATACTTATTGCAAAAGGCATTTAAATTTAAAAAAATGAGCTCTCACAATTTACCCACAACTTTCTTAAATGTAAATACACAATAGGTACATAAGTACACCTGACAAAGAATACCTCCAGTAAAAATTCTTTTCATTCTTTGTTGCTATTTATACGGATTTACCTGTGCAATTGCTGACTTTCCACAATCCATTATCATTCTTATTCAATAATCCTTCCTAGCAGAAATGTTTGGGGCCATTTGTAGGCAGGAGAAAAAGCCTTCTTTATCCTTGGGAGTAATGAAGCAACTCAGAAAAGCTTTATCAAGACTGGGAGGTGACAGACATTTCATGAAGGCTATTGGTAATGAAGCACAAGTTCAGGCAAAGTGTAGGGAGCCTTATAATCAGACAGTAAGTCAACAGGTAATGGGGTTGTAGTATCACCTCACTAAACTCTACAGAGGCTTAGATGTGATCTGAATCAGTGGAAGGAAAGTTCACATTAATGAATTCATGGCTTTACTGAGGACAGTCAAGCAAAATTATTTAGCAACTTCTATCTTCAAAAAGGACACTCTATGTGAGCAAGAGAACCCTTAACTACCTTCAGTTAGTTCAAGTCACTAATGCAGAAGTCAGGGAACCATAAAATGTTGAGGTTAGGGGTGCTCGAGACCCCAGAATACCAACATACTGGGTCCTGCTGAATGAATTTGACTCAAGTCTTCTCTCAGACAAAGTAAAGCAAAGTTTATTAAAGATTCTCCATAATAGGTAGACTCTTAAGGAGCCCAGGTATCTATGACTCTTGTATTGGACAAGCAGGCCAGAATCATCTGACACAGAGTGAGTCTTTGCTAGATAATTCCTGTCATGGAGGCAAGATGGAGCTTTATACAGAGAAAGGTTGTGGGCAGAATCTAGCGGTGGTCTAGAGGAGGAGTTTGGGGAGGGTCTTGAGGAGGAGTCAAATAAAATCAGACTCCAATAATGAGAGATTAAGGGTGGGAAATAGCTGGAGGCTACCTGGAGATGACAGACAATGAAGGGCTAGGCTAGTTTAAGGGTAACAGATTTGGGTATAGATATTTTGGGAGGAACAAGTGTGCTGAGTAGCTGGACAATGGAAAGGCTGGGCTAGTGACAGATTTGGGCCCAGCTATAATGAAAGGCTTATGGCCTCAGGCAAATACCTCACGTGGGAAGATTCAAGGAGAGCTCAAGGGGGTTCTCAGAGCTAGAACCTCAACAACTAAGAACTGGATGAATTACACCCCCAGGGTATTACAAGAACTGGGGAAATGAGATTACCAAACTACTATCAATAATTTCAAAGACTATTGAGAATAGGAAAGAAATCACAGAACCAGAGCACAGCAAATGTTACAGTTTTTAAAAATGGAAAGCAGGTAAGTTTGTAAACTAAAAGACAGTGAGCTTAACTCTATTCCCGTTAAAACTTTTGAGTATCTGAACATAGAGAACCTCTAGAGAGAGTGATCATTGTTAGCTGGCTATTTATTCACCAAGAACAGAACACATCAGACTAAATAAGCCTCGGGTGAATAGTCCATTGAAGATCTACAGTGTAGTGTCCTAAGCATCTATCCCTGGTCCTGAGTTATTTAACATTTTAGGATAAAGTCATAGAGGGTATACTTAGCAAATCTGTAGATGATCTAAAGCTGGAAAGGATAGATAAAGGATAGATGACACAAGTCAGGTGCCAAAATGATCCTCAAAAATTAGAATGATGAGCTGAATCTAGTAAGATGAAATTCAACAGGGATAGTACAAAGTTCTGAACTTGGGTTCAAACTTTCAATATCACAAGTGAAAAATGAGAGAGACATAGTAAGATAACAGTGTATATGAAAAAGATCTGGGACTCTGAGAGAACATCAAGCTCAAAATGAAGGAATAGTACAACATGGCAACCAAAAAGACTAATATAATTTTAAGATGCATTGAGAGCAAAAGTGTCATAAACAAAGGAGATGTTAGTTCTGTTCTAGTCACATCACATCTGGAATATTATGTTCAGTTTTGGCCATCCATTTTGGGAAGGTCTTTAACAAGCTGGAGCTTATCCATAGTGCAAACAGGATGGATGGTGAGGGGCCTCAAGTATATGACATATCAGAGTTAGTTGAAGGAATTAGGGATCTTTATTTTATTAGTCTAGGGAGAAGAAGGCTCAATGGAGACTTCATAGAAGTTTTCAGTAATTTGAAAACTTATATTTGGAATAGGGATTGGATTTATTCTACTTGGTGCCAGATAGGAGAACAGAGGGTAGAAGTTGCAGAAAGACAGGCTTAAGCTTGGTGGAATGGAAAACTTGCTAACAATGGATGTCTAAAAGTGGAATGGGTTACCCTGGAAGAACACCCACCCCCAACTCTTACTGGAGGTCTTCCAAGACATTCTAGAAAACTTCTGGTTGGAAATACTGTATAGGAGATTTTTGTTCAAGTATAGATTGGAATAGATGGCCTTGGAGCTCCCTTTCAACTTTGAGGTTCCATGATATTGTAAAGTATGGGGATATATGGTAGCCAGATGAAGGATGAATAGAACAAAAAGATAGAATGAATGAATAAAAACAAAAAGCAGTTATTAAGTGCTTACATTAGGCCAAACATTGTGCTAAGTACTGGAGATAAAAATAGAATATGCAAAATAGTCCCTGTTCTCAAAGAGTTTACATTCTAATTGATAAAGACAACACATATTTGAGGGTTCAGTTACAGGAAGCAGCTGTGGGATGAAGAGGTCCAGAAGTCCTAAGGGTTTAGTGATGGGGCATATGACAAGACCCACTTATGTAGGTGATTCTACTAAGTCTCTATTAAATCATCTTTTCTTGGAAATATACTCAGACAGTCCCAGCTATTACAAGTCAATATCATCTTTTGGGCAAACTGCTGTCATAGAAAGTAAATTAACTTGCTTCAGTATTTACTTCTTAAACTCCCTGGAGTAAAGAATATATACAATGAAGACTGGGTTTGTTGAGAACACCACAGAACTTACTACTGGCTATTTGGCCAGAAAGTTGACATGGAAAACCTAACAAGACAGGGAAAAAATATAAATAAAAATCCACAATGTTCTCTGATACCTTCAAAAAGATTATCAAGACTATTGCTTGCTCGACAAGTTTTATATCATCACTTCAACTATCACTTTAAAAACACAAAAGTAACAAACATATGGCAAAACATACTCTAGCAAAAAGCACGTTTCTTTATTTTCTGTGGAGTCTCAGTTTATTCTAGATTCCCCATGTAAAAAATAATTTTACAAGAGGCTTTGACATACTGAAGACTTTCTGCATTTGTGTATTAAAATACTCAGTTTGATATGCTAACTTTCTATGCTTCTTCAAAAGATGACCTTCTATTCTTACAAAGCCCTAATGCTGCCACCAAAGAGGAGAAATGAAACAGTGAGACAGACCATAGCAGGATATATAGGGAGCTAAGAAAAGCCCCTTTTCTCAATTTAGGCCATACCAGTCTTTGGCAATTGCATGTCCAGGTCAGCTCAAATGTCTCTCTGTTCAATTCCTAACCCTCTCATGTGGGAGGAGGAGAAAAAGAGAAAAGGAAATGGACAAATAGAATTCATATAATTTCATGTCTTTGAGAACAATAAGGGTCTGCTGC
>CM053588.1:160671264-160690609 GCA_028646515.1 Pseudochirops corinnae | reverse complement strand
CCCCCCCCCCCCCCCCTTGCTTTGCCAAATAATATTTGTGTGGCCCTGACAAAGTCACTTTACCAGTTTTGGCCTTAATTTTCTCATCTTTAAGTTGGAGGATTGGAATAGATTAAATTTTAAGTTCACCTCTAATTCTAAGTCTATGACTATGACTTAGATTTCGTGTCATTTAGCCTATCCAAAGCTGATGCTAGTTTCACTCTCTATAAAATGGAGATAACAATAATACATGTCTTTGCTATGTCACAGGAACAAGAAAAAGATGACATAAGACAATCTGAATGAAAGTACTTTGTAAACTGTCAAATCTTATACAAATGCAAAATGATATTAGTACTAGGTCATTTCTTTTTATGAGCTTAAAATCTAAGGTGCAATGAATCTAATATATTTGTGATTTATTTCAGGCAAATGAACATGAAATGATTAAATATATACCATGTAAACAAGATACAGTCAAAGATGGAAGTGAAGAGAGAATTGCAGAAGCTAGATGATGATGTGGGGCATGCCTAGAGTTTATAGTGAGGAGTTTCTATCTCTTACTCCCTTCTCGATAATCAACTCTGTTGGGAATGGGAGAATTGGATAGGAGCTTCAGAGAAATCTCTGGGACAGGAACAGGCCAAACGCTTCCTCTTCTCAAGGCTCATTCCAGTCCTATGATTTTGTGATTAAATGATATGGAAACTGATCTTCTCAAATTATTCAACTGAGGTCAATTTTTCAGTCACACTGGTCCAGTAACAGGAAGAACTCTAACTTATTACAGGAAGAATCTAAGTATGCAATTGCAAAGAAAAAACGGTGAATGTAATAAATATTTCAGAAGCATATAACTCAATTATAAAAACATCCAAAACTACAGTACATCAACTGGATTGGCCAAAGGATAACTGAAGACACAATTCCCCTCTTCACAACACAAATGGTTCTTCCTTTTCATCCATGAAAATAAGTCCAATCCCATTTAACCCTATCCCTAACCTATACCACATTAAAAACATTTCACTTATAAATTTCGTATGCTCAAAGTAAGCCTGAACTAGAACTGAATGCCACAGAAAACTACCATTATGTATGTAATTCAGCTGCTTTATTCTAAGGAAGTCAAGGTGCAGCTTTTGTACAGCACAAAATATGAAATACACATTTCTGAAAGGTCACAGGAATACTAGGAGACAAGAATAAAGAGAATTAACAAAAAATAAGTTCAGGATGGATTTTTACAAGTCTAGGTTATCACATATTTTTCAAGCATATCTTATCAAGGGATCCCAACTACTATTTGTTACACAACTGGTAAATTGGGTTATTCAAATAACTTGCTACATGCTTTAGACAACTGTTAAATGTTTTACTTCTACCTACTAGATAAAAGATCCTCTTTTCCCTAGGCATATACAATTTCTGATGCTTTCAATTTTAAAGAAATACTTTGCTGAAATGTATTTTCTTTCTTATTAAAGGCCCCAGTGATTCAACAACTAACATATGATTTTAGCTCTACATTCAGTTTTATGTTCACTGTCATTTAAAAAATAATTACTTTTTGAATTCATTATAAGATTAATGTAAATTACCTCTTTAAGGAAATGGAGAATAAAGATATTACTCTCTAGATAAAAAAAAATATGATTTTCTACTTTATTGATGGGTTCATGTGCTTTAAAAAAAAAACAACCTAACCTCTCCCTGAAGCATAGAAAGCCTAATGGAAGTTGAAAGTTAGCAGTGTATATTGTGAAGCTAAAACATATTAAATTAAAACCTCAAGGCTAGTAGCTGTAATTGAGACACAAGGGAAAGACCTGATTCTTACAGCTGTATAAAGCAATTATAAGTTACATAATTCAAATGACTTCCATTTTCTAAGAATGTCAATACCAAAATAGGCATTTGCACACACAAGACATAGTCATTGGAAAAATTAGTTCCACCCTAAAATCTAATTCAAATACTGAAACCATATCAAAACAATCTGAAGAGAAAACAAGAGAATATGTATTAATTAAAGTATGTTCAAAGTGGAAAAGACAGCACAGATAAATTAAATATTTTACAAAAATCAGATAAAACAGTTGCTAAAATCCGTAAGAAAATACTGAATTAGTACCTTTTGATCTTCCTATATAACCATCACCTTATAAAGTGAAAATTATATCTGCTTAAATATTTCAGAAATCATTAGGCTATATTGAAGAAATCAACCAAACCAAATTTTGTTGAAACATTCATACTATGTGTGTGAAAAATAAGTTTCAGCTTTACAAAATATTTTCCTGCATTTTTAGCTCTAAATTCAACAATTAAGTAATAATTCATATCTTTATTTTCTAATTAAAAAAAAAAGCATCCCATCATTAAAGTCAGCATATTGGTTAGGCTATTCTACTTTACCTAGAAAATCCATCCAAGAGATAAATAGCATAAGGACAAAATCTTAATATGCAGTTTGGTAAAGTTCAAGTCAGCCTTTGAACACAACACGTTTATCTACCCAGTAAAGCTTGTGTTAATGCGACATAAGAGTTTTTGGCAAATTCAACTCTAATGGAGCAAAAAAGTGCTTTTGCCTGAAAGTGAGATCATTTTTAAAAATTCAAAGCATGATCACTTTTTCTTTTTCTTTTTTTTTGCAGGAACAATCTGATACAAGCAGCAAAGCTTAAATAAACTAGAAACATTTCAAATGATCCATAAAGGATTAATAAGCACTGCAGGAAGTCCTATAGGCTCAGTGTATACATTTTCTATCTTTTTCCCCCTGTGATGGGCATGATATGAAATTCTAAACAGAACTGAAGTTTCAAAGTCAGTGAATGTTAAGATCTGTTGTTTCAATTCCAGGGTGAAGAACTAGGGTCATAATTCAGGATTCTTAATTTAAAGAAATTAAAATTAATTTATCAGCATGAAATTCATTTGAATTTGGACATAATTTTTTAAAAAGTCTTTTTCTGGCAGCAATAAACATGGACAAATGCAAAACTAAGGCAGAAGATGTATTGGTAAGCTACAGGCCACTAATATAACAAGAACAAAATGACAGCTATTATTTTGGCAGAGATAATCTATGCTGAAACACAAAACACACGCACACAATTTCTTTCAATACAATTTTCTTGTCTTCCCACTGACTTCTATGATTACAACAGAAACAGGGTTCTAAACACATTTCTCAATTGAATCTTCAATCAATAACAGTAAAAATTTCAAATGGAAGATACGGGAAAACGCATTATAGCATTAGCAACTATTTGTAAAAACAGGTTGAACTTATCAATATGCGTGAAAGTTGATAAGGAGAAAACTTCAAATACATAAATAGATCACTTTTTTTTAATCTTTAGATCTCTCCTACTATCTATATCATCCTGTATATTAGCTGTTTAGTTCAAATCCATGGTGTAATCAAAATCCTTTTCATTCCTGAGCTGGGGAGGGGGAATGATTGTTCTTCATTTTTTATATTATTGATTCTTGAAGACTGAAAATACCTCATGAATAACTCTTCTCCTTTTTTAAGGCAATTACATCTTTCTTACAAATAACAAAGCAGGGGAACCTGCAAAACCAGCTTATTTTCTATAAAGTTATAGAAGCCAAAATCTAGCTTGCAAACTTTTCTGACTTATGAAAAGTTATCAAAGGCAAATAACAAAGAATAAAAAAATCTGTATAAATACAAACACAAAAGCAGATCAGTCTGGAGCAGGACTTTAGGTTTACTAAGGAACTAGATCATAAGGCACATGGTTCAGTTTTGGAATCTGCTTTAATATTGAAATTCTTCCCCCAGTAAGAAGGCTACACTTGCTATTTTGTCTGGCATTTTAATAGTTTCTCTGGCTATGCTGAGCAACAAGAAATATGGGAATCATGTAGAAGAAAGAGCACTAGACTTGGAATCTGGAAGGCCTCAAAGTCCTGGATCTGACACTTAAAAACCATGTGACACTGGGCAAGTTAACCTTTCTAAGCTGTTCATTTTCTCATCTGTAAAATGGGGACAATAATACTTTTTCTACCTATGTTAGAAGGTTGCTCAAAAAAATAAGCAACCTTTAAACTTCAAAGTGCTTTATAAATGTGAACAACAGCTCACATGAATAAATACTGGCTATATTATACAATTAAGGGATGGAATTATGAATTACACAAAGACAATTGTTTAAATGTGAATTATGACACTCAAGCACCAAAATATTAACAAATATAACCACAGCAAAGTTAAAAAATTATTTGTAGTATATAGTAATAGCATATGGCTGGTGTAGAAATAAGCAGTTAATTAACTGTTTTGGAATATCCGGGTTTCTGGCTGCTTTCTTCCATTATTAACTACTTGGTTATTTTAATGTGAAAATTAGCATTAGAAGACAGGCAGAAGAAATAGGTGAAAACCAACTCTTTCAATTTTATTATTTTGATAAAAGATTTAGAGATGAAGAGCTATGAAGATAATGTATTTTTTTTAAATTCAAAAACACTTGTGAAGGATCCACTATGGGCAAAGTCTTCCATTAAGTGCTGAGGGGGATCTAAAATAGGCATACACTATGGTCCCTATCCTAAAGGAGGTTAGAATCAAGTATGGAGTTAAATATTTGCTAGATGAATAAATGAATTGCAGATACAATACAAGTTAACATGTAATAAATACAAAAAAAAAAAGGCATCGCCAACATGCCACCAACATGCCATAGGCACATAAAGGAAGAGTTACTTGTCGCTGTAGTGATCAAAAAACTGACTCATCCAAAATGGTACTGGAATTTGAGCTCAGCCCTGAAGAATTTCTATAGCTTAAGGTGAGAAAGGGGTAGAAAGGATTACAGCAAAAAGACCAACAATACACAATGGTATGGAGGTGGGAAAATACAATGCAGAGCTAAGCAACGGCATATTTATTTGACCTAAGTATACAATTTTGCATGAGACTATCTAGGAGATAATCTGAAAGAGTAGCCTGATCCAATTTGGAAAGGGCACTAAATTTCAGGCTAACGAGACTGGGCTTATTTGTACATTTCATTTAACAATACTATTTTCCTTATCAACCAGCATTTATGGAGTATCTACAAAGTTCCAAGCATGGTGTTAAGTGCTAGGAATATAAATACCAAGAATGAAACTATTTCAACTCACAAGGAACATAAGACTCTGAAAGGGAAAGAACAAGAGCATATGTAATTAAATAAAGAATAAATACAAAGTAACTGAGAATGGAGTAAGAAACTAAATGGATTTGCTATTTATCTTATAGCTGTATGTAAAAATAATAAGGACTAGGGCAAAAAAAAAAAAATCACAATGTAACATGCAGTTGGCTTTGAATTCAGAAGTCCTAGGTTCAAATCTTAAACTCCCTAGGCCAGAATTTCATCAAATGTGAAAATGAGTGAGTTGGATTAAATGACCTCAAAGGTCTCTTACTGTTCTCCATTAAGAAATGTGGTTAAAACAGAAAGGATTCAGAAAAGTAAAAATTCCAATAAAATGTGCAAATAAAATTTGAGGAAATTAAGAAGTATTAAAACTTCAACCATATAGAGCTTTTAAAAAAGGAAAATGGGAAATGATAGTTGCTCTCAAATAACTGACAACAAAAGATAAATGTTTATTACATGTTAAATACAGTTGCACAGCAGGGGGTAGTGGTTCACATCTAAAGGAAGAAAAGGTTGGATTAGGGTAGGAGAAAACCTTCCAGAAAAAAAGTAGAAAGAGTACAGTTCTACAAACAAAAGACGCTGGGGAAACATCATTAATGCATAACGCTTTCTAAATGCATTCAAGGCAACAGCATAAAGATAATTTTCCTTCAAAGTAATGGATTAGGCTGGACGACCTATGGAAAACACATTGGTTCTACATTTCATGACTTTAGGATCAAAGCTAGGAAAAGGAGATCTTCAAGATACATGGAGTCTACAATGGCAGCCGAGTTATAAAAACTGAGCAATGATCAGTTAGTGAACTAAGAAAAACCTCAGCAAGTATTCCCTCAATTATTTCAGCCCTTGGGCATGTCTAAGAGAACGTATTCATTGATATTACTCTTCCACTAACACCATTTCTATAGACTAGCAAGATAAGAGTCAAATGTTGATTTACCATGGTAAATAGAGGGGAAAAAAGCCCACTTTGATTTCCTCTTCTTTATTACCACCTTGGTTTTGTGTTTTAGAATGTCGATTATCTTCAAAAAGACAGTGGAGGATGGGAAGGGGGTATTCTCTTCTTTTTCATGAAAACAGAGGACAGCAGACATTTTTATTCTGCTCTGTGTGTATGTTTGTGTGTATTACAGTGCGTTAATTTTTTCACCATCCTGCTTAAACTGTGATTATTAGTACCCTGCTAAAAATGTTTCAATTTGCTTTTTGCATCAAAAGAATCAATAAACAATTATGGAGGGGAGGCAGAAAAAGAGAATTTTTTTGAAATGTCGTTCCCCTTCTCTCCTCCCCCCACCACCTGAAAAACTAGCTGAAAATTTCATAGCATTTCAGATGACTAGAAAGGCAAAACTGTTAGGTATTCAGAGAGAAAATGTGAATGTTTTCCCAAAGGCATTATTAACAATTAATAATCATTACACTGGTGCCTTGTTTACCTGACCTTGTGTAAATTCAGCAGCCTGGTAATTAGACCCATATTTTGCACATTTGTATATTTCCATGCATAGATTTGACTCATTCATTCATCCATTAAAATTTGCTTGACAGACATAGATGGATAATCAAGCTACAATTTGTATTTACTGGATTATAGAAAATTGCCCAAACTGTTAAGTTCAAAGAAAGCGCATTCTTGTCTTTCTCTTGTGACTGATGTAAAAGCAATTATATATCAAAGGATGGCCCCAAGGCTCTCTAAAAAAAAAATGGCACTACTTCTGCAATCTGGAGCCTTTAATAGTATTCTCTTTCTGAACAGACAGTGACTAAGTTTTAAAAATTAACTTTAAAAGAATAAAAGGAGATGACATCTACTCTTCATATTCCATTTACTATCCTAACCAAAATGTAATTCTACAATAAGAAGTGGAATCTTGCACAACTTGCTTTCTCTGCCAATAAAAAATGAAACACACTGTTAAGGTAGGCTTTGTTTAACCACTTCCAAACAAGCATCACAATGCTGTTTATTTCCCACCAAAATTTATGATGAATCCTTCTCTCTGCTCATTAACACTGTTGATAACAATAGCATCCACAAAAACTCCTATCCAAAGAAACCAATAAGAAAACCCATAAAGTTGATATAAAAATTATCTGCTTAATTATAGGAAAAACACAATACAGCTTTAGAGAAAATCCTCAGGTGTGATGCTCCATACCAGCCAAACGTCCTGTCATATGAATTTGTATTTTATTGTTTTTCTTATTGTGGAGTATTTTATTGTAGAGTATTTATTTTGCTTTTGCAGTCATTAACCAAACCATTACTAATACACATTTTCTGGCCCATGGTACAGTACTTCTTTTACACAGCTTAAGATATAACAATTTTGCTGTCTTAAATCCATCTCTTCAAACTGCTTATTTTGATTGTGTTTTAAAAGAAAAAAAGCGCTTCTTGACTTTTAACAAAATGCACAATCAGGAAGCCTGACTTCTTCCCCACTGTCTAGAACACAGCTTTTAAAACTCTACCAAAAATACGAATTTTTTAAATGACCTTTCCTCCAAATATTTCACTGCACAGTTGGAAATAAAAAATTAATCTTCAAAAGACCATTTGGGTAAATACTGAATAAACAATTGTTTGCAGTGCTTCAAATTTGATTCTATCAAACTGGGTTTCTTGATAAAACAATTAGGAAGAATATGTGTTAGGTACATTAAGCATATATCCAAGTGGACATATATGCTTCCAAAGCACTCATCTGACATTTAAAAAAAAAAAAGTGTCAAAATTTATTTTTGTTCTTCAATAGTAACCATTTAACATTAAAAAAAAAACTTCAACATAAAGATAGGATGGATTTGAAACACTAACTTCCATACTAATAGTCTAATATCTCCCCAGCTGCTGCCCCCACCTGAGTCTCAATGAAGAATCAGGCAGATGTTTAGCTGAAAAGGAATGTTAACTCTTTTTACAATACACATATTTGTTATCAGAGATAGAAAACCAGATGTTTCTGATAAACATGGTTTTCCACAAAAAGTTTAATTTCACTAAAAGCCATGACTAAGTAATGAATATGATGTTGTATTAGTTAATATAGGGGGTTTTATGTACTGTGAAGACCTAGTGTATGCCCTCAGGAGGCTTACATTCATTCTACTCACTAAAATATTCACAGCAGTTGAAGATGAGGTAATTATGGTGATGGTAAAAGCCAACACAAGACTGGTTTTCCTGGCTTCCTCAACAAGGACAGGGGCAGTGTCACTTGGTTATGGGTAGGAAAGTTTCATTTCCTAAGAAACTTAGGAAAAACACATGAACAACTAGCTTTCTGCAAGACTTCCAGTAATTTGCAAATTTTACTTAGCTTCTTTGGTGAAGGAACAAGAAAGAAATAAGGGCAGGAAATAAAATTATGTTAATCATGCAGGTAATCAACTAATAAAAAATACTTCCAAAAATAGTCATCCACTTCTCTCCCACTATCCCCACCAAAGTTGAATTATAGAATCAGGCCCAACGTTTTTATTTTACAAATGAGGAAGTTGAGGTCAGAGAGGTAAATCAGCTAGTTCAAAATTACAAGTAATAAGTAGCAGAGGTGGGATTCAAATTCAGGCATCCTGATGATAGATTTTGACAGCTGTTCTTTCCATTGCAGCAAGCTCATAAGAGATTTATTATTTAGAAAGGGAAGATGAACTATTCATGTGGTGAGAGTGAAGAATGACAGGTAGACAGCAAGAGCACTCCACTGGTCACTGAGTGATGTTGGGAGAAGCAAGGAAGGCCTCCAACATGTTGGGTGGACACCCTGCAGCAGCCTTGTTGGAGGACATGGACTAGAGTTTCCATGGGTGGGCAGGCATGGAAAAGTTGAAATCTGTAACATTCGGGGAATTCTAAAATCTTTGAGAGCACAAATTTATTAACATTAGCACAGTAAACAAATATACAAAATGTTTAGAGGGTAAAAAGCACTGGTTATCATTTGGGAAGACAGTTTAGCAAAATAAGATTCAAATGAGTGTAGCAATGCCAGGATTCAGATTAGCATGGGAGGACTCCTCGCTTTCAGCTGGTGGACAGGGAATGTTACTTTGGTTCACATTTTCTGAATTTTAAAAAATCACTACTGAGTTTTCTACTCAAGAATCTGGAGAGAAAGCATGCTCATTTTTCTACAAGGAAAATGCAACCCTTTCAAGTAAAAGGTAAGAACAAATGAACATGAGAAAGATTTTCTTCTTTTGAGATGCTACTTACAATCCACAAAATATTGTTTCTGCCACCTTTCAGGGTGTCCAGGTCTTAGAAACTGAAGCTATGTTACTAACACGGTTATATCACCTCTAGGATCAAATAGAAAATACCCTTCATAACCTACCTCCACTCCTACCTTTCCAGTCATCTTATACCTTACTCTCCACCAGGTATACTTTAATTTAGTGATACTGACCTCTGAGCTGTTCCACAAACAAGACATGTCATCCCTTGGCTCCCTGCATTTTCTCTGTTCACTATGCCTGAAAATCTCTCTCCTCAACTCCAACTACTAAATTCCCTGGCTTACTTTAGAGTTCCAATTAAAATCCCATCTTCTATAGGTAGCCTTTCCCTACCCGAGTAGAGTAGCTTATGTGGTGGATGGAGCACTTCACTTAATAGCAGGAAGACATCTTCATGAGTTTGAATCTGGCCTCAGACACTTACCAGATGTGTGACCCTGAGCAAGTCCCTTAAACCCATTTGCCTCAATTCCTTATCTATAAAATGAACTGGAGAAGAAACGACAAACCATCCCAGTATCTTTGTAGAGAAAACCCCAAAATGGAGTCACAGAGAGTTAGACGCAACTGAACAACAACTATCAATTCTACTGCCTTCCTGGTCTTCTTTTTTTTTTTTTTTTTTTTGTTATCCTATATATAGCTTGCTTTGTATATATTTGTTTGCATGTTGTCTCCCTCATTAGATTTATAAACTCCTTGAGGGAAGAGGCTGTCCTTTGTCTTTTTTTGTATTTACATCAATTAGCACCATTCTTGGGACAGAACAGGTGCTTAATAAATATTTGCTCATTGATTGTTGATTATTCTCAGTTAGTACAGGTTATTCTCACTTTTATATCGAGTTATGCAAGCTGCATAAACTTTCCTATTCCATTCCTTCCAAGCAAGCACTGGGCACTGAAATCAAGTGGGCCAATGTCATATCACTTAAGGAAATTACTTCTTACATATATGATGAACCAAATCAATGTCACGTCCACAGGTAACCTAAACATCTATCTATATTTGCTGGATAAAGTGAACAGGAAGCTATTCAACAGGCATTTAAGACCCTAGGATTTCATGAATTCCAAATGGTAAATTAACTTACCTATTTTAAAAAGACAACTATTTCTTACTTCCAATAAAAATGAAAATTCCAAGATGGAAAAGGACCATAAATGAAATTCCTCTGAACAAAAATTTGTCAGTGGCATTACTGGCCCTGATCCCACCAGACACTGAAGGCTATATTTTGTTATCTCTCTCAAATAGAAAACAAACTCCCTAAGAGTAGAGAATGTCTCAATTTTCTATTTGTATCCCTAGTAATTAATACAGTGTTTGGTCCATAGAAAGTACTTAATTTTTTTTTAAAAAAGTTCATTCAAGTTTAAGTCAGGTCACATTTTTAGCTCATTTATTTTTAGGATTTAATTCATATTCATTATAAAGGAAATTATTTTATTAATAGAACAATTCTTACTGTAAATTCTGTCAAGTAACTACAGAAGATACAACTCATGGGAAAAAGAGAGAGTGAAGAGCAAAATGAAAGTCTGTCAACAAACTAGTGGCCAAGTATACAACTTCCCTTTGACTTCTTACAACTTTGTATCCTAAGTCCTAATAAGTTCCTAAACTATGGAACAGGTAAAAGAATGTATCTACATTTTCTCTATGTAATTCTGCTTATGAGGTTCCCAAAACTATTATTTTCTGTCTTTGATAATAAAGCTTTATAGCTACCATTTCAGATACCTGTATTAGATTCATAAGCCTATGAAGGACCCTAACCTAGTGATGTATTCTGATCCATTCATACTTGGTTTATGAGCTGCCAGTCTTGTTCAAATGTAAGCACTTTCTATAGGTGGGAATGGTGGTGTTGCTAACAGAATGAGACTCTAGAATATGGTGGTGACAGCCATTGTTGAAATAATGGCAGTAGCAACTACTGAGTTTTAAAAAGCCTTTACAAATTCTGTAAATGCCATAAAACCCCCACCAGTTGATAATCGGAAAGGGCAAGAAGGTGGAGTCCTTAAAAAAGATAGCAAGAAGATGCATTACTGTATGCAAAATTCTTCCTTCTACCACTTAGACAATTAACTGAGAAAAAAATAAAACAATGAATAGGAAATTATCTACCAATTATCAAATATTTGCAACATACCTTAACACTTAAAAAGGATAAAAACCATCTCTACTTTTGAAAATATTAGTTTAATATAAAAGAGAATTATTTCAGAGATGCTAGGTTTTTTTTTCCTCTCTCTCGCTCCCTTTACCCTGGAACTTAGAGAAAATTATTTTTGGATACTTTTTTCCTCATACAGACTTCAAAACTTCCATTTTTTTCTCATGTAGGAATGGACACATATAGTCATGTTTACACAATATGAATAGAGTGAGTATATTACCCCCATGCCCTTTACATTCTTATACTTACACATGACTGAGTTCTAAACATGCTAATCAACTTAGTATGTTCTGATATATTTGGTTAAAATTAATTATTACTTTTTCTTTTGTTTCTTTTCTCAGAGAATAGACTGCTATAGAGACATCAAATTGAGAGCAAATAATTAAAGAGAAATCTTGATCTATAAATACAAATTCCAAATACTGTATTCAAAGAACAGAGTAAGTATTTTATGTTTGGTGGTGAACTGAGGAAACATACCCAAAACTTTCACCATTCTAGGAATTACAAAATCATCATTACAAAACATGCCTAGTTAAGTTTGTAAAAATGTATTTCAGGGGCTATTTTTTGTCACACAAAGAAATCTTCTCACAAGATTAACAAAATCATACAACATCAGAACTAAAAGGGAACAATCTGGTCCAACCCTTTGGTTGGGTTGGAAAGGGAGGAAACGAAGGTTGTGAGCAAATATCATATACTACCTTACATTTAGAGCTGTAAGAAACATCCTAAGAAACCTAGTCTTAAACTTCTCATTTATGATATTATGAAATGGAGGCTCAGAGAGGTTAACTGACTTGTCAAAGGAAGGGTCACAAACAGCATCATGGCTGAGCCCATGGCTCTTAACTTTAACTGAAGGTCTCTTTCCAGTACCCCTTGACTAGCTTCATCAAGTCATATTAAAGAAAGTGAAAGCAAGCCATTTTATTTGGATGATAGGGAAAATGGAAGGAATTAAAAATACAAAGACTGGAAAGTTGGGAAGAGCCAAGCTAAAAAGAACATTAAATGACACACAGAAAACTTTGTATTAGACTTTAGCTACCAAGTGGGAGACATAGTCAAACCTTCACTTTAGAAAGACCACCCTTGCAGCTGAGTAGGACACAGTACTTTATCTTTCATCTTCATGTCCCAAATTTGTACTGGATATGACCCTGTCTAGAACGTTCTGCCCTCTCACCAATCCTCTTGGGTTTCCCTAGCTGCTCTCAAGATCCAGCTTAAGTCCCACCTTCCCAGATGTCCTTCTGTTGCCTATAACCCATACCCTTACACCCATCCCCTAATGCCAAGTTAGGTCCTTTCACACACACACACACACACACACACACACACACACACACACACACACACACACCCCTTTTGCAGTAGCTAGTTATTTACAAGTTTTCTCCTATATTAGACTGTAAACTTCTTGAGGGAAGGAACTGTTTTTCCCTTACTGGCACATGTATAGTTAGGTTCTACAAAAATGCATACTCACTGACTGGAAGTGGAGGGGTACAAATGGACTATTACCACCTTATTCCAAAAGGAACTCCTACATTTAAGGTAATTTTACAGTGAATAAATATTTATTTTCTTTTTCTAGATATAGTTCCAAAAACAAAGTAAGTGTACTTAAAAGAGTTCTCTGTAAAAGGATTCTGCATCACCTTTATAACAGCCTTTTAAAATATTCCATCTGGTGCTTCAGATGTTCCTATTAGAATAAAGAGATCACCCAACGTTTCTTTTGAAGTCAAGTCTTTGGGTGCCCCACAACTTTAATTATTCAAAGACTAGCATTCCATGAATTGCAGCCACTCAGCCATAACCAGAAGAATAATGGTCATAAAGGATAAAACAGGGAGATGCATGTCACTTTCATAAAAGATGTATAGGTTTGTTTGTTTTTTTTAAAAGACTCTAAATGGAAAAGGGAGGGAGGCTCTAGAAATAATAGCTCAAATTTTTACAGCACTTCAAGGTTTGAAAAGTAATTCATACATTATCACATCTGATGCTAAAAACAATAGGTAGGTACTGTTATTATTCCACTTTACAGATCAGGGAACTAAGGTTAAATAACTTTGTCCAGGGGGAAAGTGGGAGGTAAATAAGCGTGAGGGAGGTTTTAACACAAGTCTCCATGATTTCAAGTCAGGTGTTCTATCCACTCAACCATGTTGCCTTTCTAACTAGTAGATAAATGATAAGATCCTGTGGTTTGCCCATGACACTGTGCTGATGACGTCAAATTCTGGAACACTGCAGAGCCTCTTAAATGAAATAAAAATTAGCTAACTCTTACATAATGCTTTAAGGTGTGCGAAACACACTCGTATACCCCCCACTCTGTGTGTGTGTATGTACGCATGCGTGCACGCACACACACACACACACACACACACACACACACACATAAAATCTCATTTAATTCTCACTCCTAAGAAGCACTATAGGTATTATTAATTATACCCCTTTTACAGATGAAGGGAGCAAACAGAAAGGTGATAAGTAGTGTTTATTAAGTACCTACTATGTGCCAGGCACTGTGCTATGTGCTTTACAAATATTTCCACATTTGATCCTCACAATTCAGGGAGGTAGGGACTATGGTTGTTATAGTTGCTATTACCATTCCCATTTGACTGTTGAAGAAACTAAGGCAGCCAGAGGTAAGTAACTTCTCAGGGTCACACAGCTAGTAAGTTTCTGAAGCTAGCTTTGAACCCAGATCTTCCTGACTCCCAGTGCAGAGCTCTATCCCCTGTACCACCAGCTGCCAGATAGATGAGAAAACTAAAGCTGAGGGAGGGTAAGTGACTTGTTTGAGGTCCTGCAGCCAACAAGCATCTGAAAAGGCATTTAAATCCAGGTCTTTTTCACTGCATGTCCAGTATTCTATCCAATTATCATATGCCGCTTCTTGTAGAAGTGTTTAGCCGAAATATACACATATGAAAAATGTCTATCATTCAGACTACGGAATGGAGTCAGACGAAGAACCCATAAAGTTCATATATGTTGGATGACCACTAAGGACAGATAAGCTGAACCAAGAACAAAAGGGAGAGGACAAATTAGATTTCCCTAGAGAAACTGTAGTGCTTTTCAAGAACCTAAACTTCTACCTGAAATAAAGGCCCATTTCATTAAACAGCACCATGGCAGAGTGAAAAGAATAGTAGGCTAGAGTCATAGGAGCGGGTTTCAAATCCCAGTTTTATCACTTATTATCTATGTAACCTTATGAAAGTCATTTACCCTTTTTCCCCTTGTTTCCTCATCTGTAAGCTAAGGTTGAGATGACCTCTGAGGTTTCTCCTATGGTCCTATCAATAGAATTTCATTTATTGTACTAAATTCTCAGTATTGAACATTCAAAATTCTTCACATTAATTGTTGCCAGGCAGTTGGGGAGAAGGAAGAAATCAAAAGGCAAAAGACTATTTATCAAATCAAACATGGGCTTCTCTAAGATTCTGACAATTATTTCTGAGTTTTTTACTTAACTAGTACCATTTTAGCCATGTAACAAAGTACCATTCAATTTTTAGTCTTTTAATGAATACTTGTTGACTTAAGATGTTAAATTTTGGGGGAAAAAAGACCTAAGGATGTTTACTCTGCTACTGTCTTATTCATTACAAATGTCCTCAGTCTATCATATTTAAAGTTGGGATCCATGTCCTCATATCAATTTCCAACTAAGTGTCTGAAGGCATCTTTCATTCATTACAATGATACCTTGGCAAGATCCTCTTAAGTTCTGGGCTTGCCTTTCATTAATAATTCAAATGTCCACAACATGTTAGTGCCCATCCAGCTCCAACACTATTGAAGTCTGTGAGTCCAAAAGAAGGAGAAATTTTATTAGTCAGGTAAATAAAAAGCCCAAAGTTCCTAAACATCAACTTTTAATTTCTTGCTATAATTTTCTCTAAACATTAGCAATGCCTTCTGCCAGTGCCTGGAACACAGTAGATACTTAATAAATGTTTACTGAATTTAATTAGTGTTGATATCTTTGGAAATTAGAAATGAAATTCTGCTAAGGTATTTTCACCCAACACCTCAGTGAGCTTCTATGCTTTAACCTCATTCCAAGATGCTTCCATCAAGTACTAGACTTGAGTCAGGAGAATCTGGTTCAGATGCCCTCTGTACCTTAGTTATATCCAGGTTACTTAATATCTCTGAATTTCCCCATCTGCAAAAAAGGGATAATTCCTCAACTACCTCATAAAGTTGGTGTGAGGGAATTGCCTTATAGATCTTCACATGGTACACAAATGTGATGTAATCTTTTTATCCAAGAAACCAAAGCCCCTTCAGAATACTTCTGAGAGATGATCCATATTCTTGGTAGAAGAGGATTTAGAGGTTATGAATCTGGGGGTTATATTTAGCTCATTTTTATATCCCCCCACAGTACCTTGCCTTGTACATGTTTTTATCTAGTTAAATCAGTACTGGTGAAATAGTGGGGTGAAAATATTCTAAAAAGTAAGGAAGTCTGAGAAAATAACCATAGATTAAAAGCTGGAGACTTAAAAAAAAATCCAGGTCCAGCCTCTTTACCTAGATCACGTGGAGTAAGGGGCAGGGCTAAGAAATAATAATGCCTCTACTGGACAAGTTGGGGAACCAAAAAAATATTACTCATCATGGAGTAGGTATTTGTAAGGGACAAGTGTTTTCATCTTTTTACTTCCAACTGAATTTAAAATATTCAAGAAACTGAATATAAAATACCGTTCTTCACTTCTTATCTCTCTTTAGCTGCTTCCTTCACAATGGCCACTAAGCATTTCCCAGCCTATGAAGCATATTAAGTAACTAAGATGATCCAACAGTCTACAAAAGCTTCTCAGGTATCTAAGACTTCTTGGACAAAATGAAGGTTAGAAGTAGAGAAAGTGGGTCTTGACTGCAAGAGTGTAAGATTGTAAAATCATAGATTTAGATTTGGAAAAGACGTTAGGTCAGCTAGTCAAACCACATTTTACAGATGAAAACACTGAGACAGGTGCAGAGAAGTCAAGTGACTATGTGAGAGAGGTAGCATAAAGAACAGAGGTCCTCTAGTTCCAAATCCAGGGCTCTCCCTGGGGCACCAGATGACCTCACTCAGCATCTGAGAAAGCAGAACAGCAAGGGGATTTCTACTTATGTGCTACCTACAATAAAGGAATAACATTGGGCATAACTGAAAAAGTAATATGCTTATCTTCAATTTATTAAATAGGCCCTTCAGAACAAATCTTCATTTAAGGCCCCAAAAAAGTAATCTAAGCACCCAGACCTTTTGAAATGTAAAATTATCTTCGATTTATATTAAGCAACATAAGACAGAGAAAATTATAATGATGCTTGTACTTGGAGAATGTCTGGTTTAGCAAACAGAAATCTGAGGTTTTGAGGAGTAGTAATTTTATATTTATGAGTCTGAAAGGCAAGACAAAACTAGTTTTCTCTTAGGCAGAGTTTTTTTTTTTTCTACTTTACTAGGTTTGAGACAATGGTCCTACTAGACCACAAATACTTTTCCAAACTTGGGTAGAAATATTTAAGTTTTCATAAACATATACCAGCAATGAGCACATTTCTACATAGGAAAATGTGACAAAGAACTTCCAATCAAACTGCAGTTCTCTCCTTTCTTTTACATCTGTAACAGAATACTGATAGCTTTGTGTTGTTCCTTGAAGTGAAGACATGAAGGGCAATAATATGAAGATCTCACTTTTAAGAGATTAAGTGAAATCTGTTCTGGTTTAGTTTTTCACCTGATTACTAGTCAGGATGACTGAAGATAGGCCCAAAGTCCAGTTTTGCCCGAAAATACACAGTGAAGAAGTCAGACAAAAAAAAAATCTTATTTTCTGGCACAGGAAAGTTTTCCATTTTTACCCACTTGTTTTTGGGCATTTGACACACTGCTGCAGTATTCTTATAGTATTTTGTAGCATTAAAAAAAGCACACCAATGTTACCTTACCAGTATGAGTAAACTGTATAAGAAAACTGACAAAATCTAAGATCTTATTTGAGGGGGAGAAAGGAAATGAAGGTAAGAAAAATATAATGAAAACAACCTATATGTCCAATGACTGGAGAATACCAAAATGAAATATGATATATTAATAGAGTATTATCAAACTATTAAATAAGAAAAATATGAATACAAAGAAATAAGATATATGAAATGACATGGACTGAAGAATTAGAAAACATATAAAAATGGATTATGATTACATTTTAAAGATAACCAAAAAACCCTTTTTATATGTACAGATAGGGAAAAAACTGGAAAGGGATATAGTACAAATAAGTTTCATTAAGGTTCATATTTTTAAAAATCAAAATGCAAGGAATTTATTTAGATGTTACGTTATGGGTTTGTATTCCCCATTTTATGTGATAATTTCTATTTGTTGTGATTAAATGTATGTGATTAAGTGATTAAATATTATTATGTTTAATTTATACTAAAATTCCAATTTAAAAACCAATAAATTCATGTCTTCTGTATAACTGCTGATCACAACATTCAACCTCACGAAGTTTTATAGCTTAGCACAGGTTATAATCATAGTGTTGAAAGCTTTTGTTCTATCCAATTTTGAGAATAACACGAGGGGCAAGAGTCACTTGTGATACGTGTTCAAGTAAAAAAGAACAAAGGACCATAAGGCAAAAGACCTGGCTTCCAGTACTGGCTCCGTCATGAGCTTCCTCAGTGACCTAAGAAAATTTATATCCAGTGGTAGAGTGTGACCCACTATGTAAAAATGCCATCTCAGGTCAGGCTGTTTCAAGTCCCGAGGGACAGACGTCTCTGAGAAATCTGCACTGGTCCAAGAACCACTGGAGACCCTCTGCTAGCTTAGTGAGAGAAAACTCAGGGACACATTAGGCTGCCTTTGAAAGTACAAGTCTAGAAATGATCCCCGAAGCCTTGAACCAGTTTTGTAAATGCCAGGTCCCAAGCCATGTGTTGGGAAAAAGATGATGATGTGCCTCAGTAGTGGTCAAGGGGAGAATCCTTCTGGGGACAAAGTAGAAACCAAACTGTAGTAGGTCAAGTCAAAGCTCACTGAGACTACTCCATCTAATGGTGGAGGCAACAGGGTGAAAGGGTAGTCTTGAGTCAATGAAGTTAGTATAGAAGTCAGGAAGAATGCTGAATGGAGTGAAGTGATAAGTGTCAGAAAAATGATGGCTTATCTTATATAACTGCCTTGCTCAAGATTACAGTAATTTTTATAATAACTGACATGTTAGTCATCTCTTCTCTTTGTTCCAAACCTGGATGTCACCAGCTCTCTATATATACTTCAGCAAGCACGTCCATTTTGCGGCACAACACTTGGGGCCACGATGGCCAACACTGAGGTGACTAGAAGAGCCAACTGGAACTAAGAGCAAGTATGATACTTGTAAAAGGATGAAAATTAAAAGTTAGAAATAACTTACAGATTTAAAGTTCCAGGACTCATTGTCCAGGAGAAGGTAAGTTTCCAGAGGTAGGATGCCAAGAGGGCAGAAAGGAACCATGGAAGTGGGGCAGAATTTGGTAGTTGGTTTACAAAAATGTAAGTTGCCCAGACTATCTGAAGAAGAAGTAAATTACTTAAACAACCCCATTTCAGAAAAGGAAATTGAACAAGCTATCAGAGAACTCCCTAGGAAAAAATCCCCAGGGCCAGATGGATTTACTA
>CM053588.1:160617932-160670764 GCA_028646515.1 Pseudochirops corinnae | reverse complement strand
CTTCACTGGTATAATTGTGTAAATGTGATTATCTATCAGTTCATATGCATCTAATGTGTAAAGTGCTATGGTAATAGGTACTGGGATAGTTTTAAATTTCTAGTGCTTCTCTTTATAAGAAAATAAAGGCAAATCTTTTATATCATTAATCCGTTGTCTTTCTGATATAAAAAGTATTAGGCCAGTACTAATATAAGCAAAATAACTTTTTATACTTAATTTTGGTGTTAGGAAAATTTTGTTTTTAAATCTTTTTTTTTTTTTATAAATGTGTTTAAGTAAAGAACTAAAGGAATTCTGTTCATGTTGTTGATAGATTCTTAAAAGCAAAGAGAGGCACCATTTCAGGTTTTGGGGGGGAAGAAGATAAAGACAGGCAAGAAATAGGATTGGAGGTAGGAAATTTGTAACATTAGAGAAACAGTAAATTGAAGAGACAGGCCTATTATAACAATCCTTAATTCTAGTGAGTCCTTTATGGGCAGCATTTAGATACTTAAACATCTGCAATATTGAGCTCAGCCCCCTATCCTAAGATGGAAATTGCCATGTGCAGAATGACTTGATAAAAAATGGTGCACATCCTATATAATCTTCTAACAGCAAAATGCGACCAGTGGCACTTCCCCGAAAAAAATAAATTACCCGAAATTTGCAGCACATTCATATTCAATTTCATCACAGCAGATGCTCATTAGTATGTTGTTATTAATTGGTATTCACTTTAGGTTTTGTTTAAAATGAAGATAATAATTAGGTTTTAATTACTGCATCATTGGTGGGGGGGGGGGGGGAGAAATGCCTCTCAAAACACTGAAATATTTCCTGATGCTAACTCAACAACGTGTGCTACTAAGGACTTTGAAGATACATTTTCATGAAGGATGCAATTCTAGGACACGAAATTACTGTAGAGGTTTTTCCCCCCTTTTAAAAACATGGTAACCGAGAACTTAACACTAAATTGTCTACTTGATGGACATACTGAATAAGATGATAATGTGTGCCACTATTCTTTTTAATCAAATTACCAAAAAGACTTCTTGGGAAAGTAACCCTTACAAGCGGCTGATTAATGAAGTGGTGCCACTGTTTTGTATTAGAACTAATTGAAGTAATCCAAATAAGTTATTTCAATAGCATATGGAAATAATTTCTTTTACAAAGAAATACAGTGGCGTTGGCAAACTAGTATTTTTCCTCCCAGCATTCCTCTTCACCCCTCCCATTCTATGTTTGCCATGATGGGAGGGGTAGGGGGTTGGGGGAGATAAGTATGGGGAGATAGTGAGATTAAAAGAGATAGGAAAAGAATATTATATTAAATTAACAAAGGAAAGAAAGGAAAGTATGTATAGGATTGACTCAGAGTTGAGTAGATAGAATTAATAGCTGATATATAGCGGAAATATTAAATTATTTAAACTACCTTCAGAATAGAAATAGTTCAGGATTATCTTATATAACTAATAATTATTATAATTATATAATTCTACACACACACACACACACACACACACACACAGTTCCTGTGACTACTTTCAAGGAATTCCAAAAAATATTAGTAAAGAGATATCACAAAGCACTATGGAGTGTTCTAAAAGTCTTAGTGCAGTTTGTAGCTTTAAGAGCTTCAAACTGCACTAAGACTTTTAGGACATTGAATATAATGAGTAGTGCCAGATAATATATGAGTCCATAAGTGGGAGAGATGCCTGTGTTTTTGTTTGTTTGTTTGTTTTTTGGAGGGGGGGAGGGCAGGGCAATTGGAGTTAAGTGACTTGCCCAAGGTCATGTGGCTAGTAAGTGTTAAGTGTCTGAGGTTGGATTTGAACTCAGGTCCTCCTGACTCCAGGGCCAGTGCTCTATTCACTGTGCCACCTAGTTGCCCCCACGCCTGTGAGTTTTATAGGTTTTCTAAACAATGTAGGAAAACATATGAGCCTTTAAAAATGAAGTATGTTGAATACAGGGAAGAGAGGGAGAAATAGTATGAAGGGCTTATAATGTGGGAACCACATTAGGTTGTCAAAAACAGTGACCAGTCTGCCTCCCTAAGGGAAATATAGATGGAAAATAAAGCCAGATTTTGAAGATTGTTAATAGCTGAGCTAAGGAGTTTAGACTTTATTCTGTGGGTGATATGGAACCATTCGATTATTTCTTCATTTATGCCCATATTTCTTTGTGAATATGAAGCATTCAATCCATTGAAATCCTGAATTACATAGTTCTTGTCAAGTTAGTGTAGAAAGATGTACTTTTTACTGACATTGAATTCATGAAAGGATTGTATTCCTCAGCTGTTAGGACCATCTCTTCATTATTTCTGCAGATAATGGCTAAGCAGGATAAATCCAAATAATTGCCTTTGTGATTATATTATATCTTTTCAGAACTTCTGTCTTTTTTTGCAACTTTAGTTTACATTTTACATTATGAGGAAGCAGCCCAGGCACTTAGACAAGTGTCAAAAAAGAAGGATAATTAGGAATTAAAAATTGACTGTGGGGGTGGCTGAGTGGCTCAGTGAACAGAGCACCGGCCCTGGAGTCAGGAGGACCTGAGTTCAAATCTGGCCTCAGATCCTTAATGCAAAAACTAGCCATGTGACCTTGGGCAAGTCACTTAACCCCAATTGCCCTGCCTTCCCCCCTCCAAAAAATAAAAAGCAAAAAAAAGTGATTGCAGATTACCTATATTTGGGTATATACTTAATAATTTCATATGGTCAGAATTTTACAATAATAATAAAAGCTCCCATTATGATCTACAAAGCACTTTACATGCTTTAGTTTGGGGGTCAGGAACTGCAGCCTCAAGGCCACCTGTGGGCCCTCTACATCCTCAAGTTTGGTCCTTTGACTGAAATCCAAACTTCACAGAACAAATCCCCTTTATAATAATAAATTATACATGATAAATAATATGTAATGCAATATATAACAGTAAGTTATAATAATAGAAGAGAATTTGTTCTGTGAAGTTTGGGTTCAGTCAAAGGGCCAAACTTAGGGACCTAGAGGCCCATAGGTGGCCTCCAGTTTCTCTACCCCCACTTTAGTTTATGATTGGGACATCTTTGTCTAAGGAAGGTAGAAAAACTAATCGTGTACAGTTTTCTGCTGTCTAGATTCTCATTCCCTGAGTTATTATCAAGATCATGCTTCTTTTCATACCTTCACCCAGTATCCCTGCCTAACCCCTTATTTCCTCTTTGTTATGTAAGAATGAAGGTGTTAAAGGGAAGCTGGTTACTTTTTCTTACAACGAAATTTTTTCAGGTAGTCATTTATGCAAAATATGAAAGATTTTGTGGTGTCATCTCAGTTCTCAAAAAAGATTAGATATAGAGAACAGTGTCTATTATGAGTTTTGAAAGAGAGTCTCCCCTAGACCCAAGCTATGTTACATCTAGCACTAGTTTACAAAATATAAAGCTAATACTTAATCAAAACTCCAAGAACAGTGACTGAGAAATTAACGAACATGGAAGTAGGGACTGTCTTTTATTCCATGGAAGAGTTGAACTGGAAGGGATAATGAAGTTGCATTGTTTCTAAAGGAAGTACTTATAGGAAGTTTAAAAGGTTTTTAAAAAAAATAATAGTAATATTAAAACATTTTGTTTTTCCTTAAGTCCCAAATCTTAAAACTGAAAATTGTCTCCTCACACTTTTACTCCTGACTTTTTTGCCTCTGGTTATCCCCATGATGTTTATTACTTCTTTAATTTTATTTTTTGGGAGTTATTCTTATTCCTCTCTTAAAGCAGTGGATAACAATCTTGAATACAGACCATTCTCATACAATAGCTGTTACAGCTCAGCCTTGTCCTTACTAAATCACAATCAGTTACTTTGCTACATGGTGTTCAAGCTGTAAAGGAATACAGAAAGAAGTCTGGGCATCTCGGTGAATGTAATTTTAAAGGCAAGAGTAAGAAATCGAACATTTTAAACCAATAAGTGAAAGCTAGAGAGAGAGAGAGAGAAATGTTAAAATATCAGCTTATTTTCTTGAAGTATTTTCCGTCCAATCTCGTGCAGTCAAAATGAGCATTTAAGTGGGGGAAAAAAACCTAGTTGAAGATCTCACAGAAAACTGGAGGATGTCAGGTTTTCTTGATTAGAAGAATTTATCATCAAAGCCAAAAGAGAAAAGATCATGAAGATCAAAAAAAGGGGGAAAAAGTCCTACAAGTGATCACAAATGAATGGAACAAAATCAAGAAAACAAAAGTAGTTGCCATTCTTGTAGTTCAATTCAGTTTAAGCTACATTTTTCTCGGTTTCGTGTGTTCTTTAAACCCATTTAATTGTATTTGACATTGAAAATCTAATAAGGCCTTTTGTTTTCAACCAGTGTGCTAATTGCAAAATACGGCAGGAAGCAAAAGGGCAAGAGGTGTTGGTATATATTTTTTAAATATATAACTTCTTTTTTTAAATTACTTTTTTCTATTTTCCTTATCCATTTAGGCAGTGACTTTCAATTAGCCTGTCTACTAATATCAGGTCACTAAACTCCATAGCTGACGGTCTATTTCTTCATGTGGGTTGTCACTCGTTTGCTTCAGTTGGCTGGCAAAGGTGGTTGTATATCCATTACTAGCAACACAGCACTTTGCATTTCTGAATTGACAAGCAGCTATATTGACCCAGCGCTTATTATGGGTCAACAGCTGCGTTAACCAGCGGAAGGACTGAGGGGCAATTAAAATGAATTGGCAAAAATATATCTTCCTAATTTACTCCAATTTGTTATTTATGCTAACATTGTATGGCTTCTATGGTGACACTAAACAGAATGGACCCAATAATGGCAATTAACATAAAAATATAATGGCTAATCAAATTGACAGCAACTGTTTCTCATCATCTCGACACACAATACATTATCAAAACAAACTATTATGAAGGAGGTAATTTCAGTGTTCTATTCAACCTGCTGCATGTGTGCAGTCAGGGAGATGTGTACCAGCAATTACTGCTGAATCTAAAAAACTAAACAAATAACTTAATCGCTGTCGTCCTCCTTTTTTTCCCCCAGGAAGCAGTAATCAGGATTTGCTAAAAATAACTGGTGTATAATAGTATAATGATGATGCATATCATAGAATAGCTACCAAGAAATAAAATGGGCTTCTAGGTGTCTCCTTTTTTTTAAAATAGGTTCAGGTAAAGAAAAAGAGCCTGGTGTTAGTAATATACGTGAAAAGACAATAGCCTTAGCTGATGAATAGCTCTGTGTGGATTTACTTTTCCAACCTAATATTTATAGCATAGTTTGCCATGTCCAGAGAAGTTTAAAATCTGTTGTATTTAGTAACAAGTTTCACATCAGAGTGGGCAGGAAGGGAAACAGTATTATTAGAAAATAGATTTTTCTTGCCAGTTCAAATGGCTTATGTATTTCCATCATGCTGTCAGGCAACAAGGGTCTTTGGGCCAAATCAATTTAAATTAAATCAGCAAGATTTTATTAAGCAATTAATATGCTTACTATATGCCTGACATGTTGCTAAGCACTTGGGTTACAAAGAAAAGCAAAAGCACTTCCTGCCTTCAAGGAACTTACATTCCATTGAGAATAGATTAACATTGTTGCTGTCTAGAGACCTTTTCTGTAGCTGTACAAGTTACAAGTAATTAAAGTTATAGTTTCCATCAGGTTCCTAGAAATATGTTATATGTACTCTAAATAAATTGGCACCCACTGGTGCCTAATAGGACAAAAAACATGGCCATATGACTTTGGAATTTATTAGGTTCTGTTTGTGATACAACTTAGTGTGTTCTGTTATATTTAAAAGAAATAAAAGTATTAATCTTATAAATAACTTTTCTCACATGCTTAGGAACTACTATGAGACCTTGGAGCTAAGTGCCCTCCATCATGAGATTTTTACTTCTACTAGCACTCAAAATGAATGAATGAATGAATGAATAAATAAATAAGTAAATAAATGAGGCATATTAGGATGTCTTATTTAAAGTAAAGTGCCTGCTAGTGTTTGAATCATAAAATGCTTCTCACTTATTATTTGAATTCAATATGCAATGGGTGATTTTTCTTTATATACATGTGTAGATGCAAATCCCTAGAGTTGTGTAATGGTAACCCCTAGAATTTCAATGATTGATGAATGAATGAATGAATGAATCTCTCCAGTATCATCTTCTTTAATCTTTACTGAGTTAGATTTTCCTATAGTCATTAAACATGTACTGTAGCTTTTTAAATAGAGAATAGATGAATTTGATCCTTGACTTGGTGGTTCACAATTCATGTGGAAAAAAATGTGTACATTTATGATTGGTAAGAGTGGTAGGTAGGCTATTGCCTACATTTGTTCCATGGTCCTAAAAATTTCACCAATGAAGCAGTTCCCATGAAGAGAAACTCATGTTTTTGACATATTATGAAATTATACTAACAGTAGCACATGTTAAACAGTTTTTATAAATGGTTTAACTTCCTACTTGCATGGACTGGGCCCCTGTTAGAAAGCATGCCACTTTTCCCAATTAACAGTGCAAATTGTCAAGGGTGCATAGGAATTTGCAATTTGATAAAATCAGTTTTTTGACAGCAGGGGTAATCATTCTGCAGCTTCGCAAGTAGTAATCTGTGATCGAAGTGGCAGAATTTACTCTGAATTATGAAAGGTATGTATGTTGTGTAAGGGTAGAAAACCATTAGTATGAATCCCCTCCCCCCCTTTTCTTATGAGGTTTAATATAGAAGTTGATATTAGGGAATATACCCTATTAGGCGTGATCTCTTTTTTCCCCAAATAGTAGTATTCATTTATATTCTGTTCTATTGCAGTATTCCGACAAGACTCTGTATACCCAGCTGTGCTTTTATCGGCACATGTTTGATGTGGACTATGCACTGGAGAAACTTATTACTGATCATGAGAAAGGTATGTTGAAATACTGTAATTACCTTTGAGTTTAAAGTGGAAATTTGCATCATAAAAGCCAGACCTACTCTGTCACACTGTTCAAACCAGCATCACACTGCTGTCTGAGAAACAGCTAGTGAGGGCCTGTATGAACACAGGGATGCCCTGTGTGAGAAGGCGGCAGCATAGGAATCCCCATCTTTGGCCTCCACGGCATGTCTCCCATTGATTTCTATTGAAGCAGGACTTTGGGGGAGGAAAGCACAAAAAAGACTTTTAAAAATACTATGTTTTTAAAATGCTATTTTCTGTAATAAAATAAGCATAAGCTCCGTGCTCATTGGGCCTAAGAAAACCAGAAATTATCACAAAAGAATAGACATGGAGTATGTCTATGCTGTTCACTAAAAGCTCGGATTGATTTTGAAAGAGAGGGGTAGGTTGCAGTTTCAGCATTCTGCAAGAATATATATGTACCATGTCCCAAATGATCAAAAAATTTTCTACAGTACACTGCAAAGGGCCTTACTTTGTGGAAGAATCACAAGCCCTATAGGATTTAATTAGGCTTTTAGAAAGCTTTGTTATGTAACTTAGAGTATTTAGAACTGTCATGACAAGTCTATGTTTTTTCTCCTACCTTAAAAATCACATTGACAGCTTTTCCATTGCCCATTTTTCTTATTAGTTACGTACAGTGTGTTTATTTTTGTTTAATCCTGAATATCAATTCACTGTTTTGTTGCTTGCTGTTAGAGCTAGAGGAAACTTCCTTTTCACACAAAAATCAAAGTACATATGGTCAGATTACATTTATAATGTTGCTGCACTTTTCGTTATTCACGTTTTAATTTTTTTAAAAGAAATTTATTGAGAAAAAAAATTCTATTAAGGTATGAGACTTTAAACTTCTGGGAGGCAAGGGACTATGTCTTTATAATTTTTGTAGTCTGCCAGGACCTAGGCTATATAGTAGTTGATTAAGAATGAATGAATGTTTGCAGTTTTCAAAAGTACTGAGAGCTCTTTTTTGTTCTACTCACTTTTAATAAGTTAAACTTTGGCCAGTTTTATTTTTACATCTATGGAGTGGATGAGTTTGTACACATTATAAAACACTGTTGATTTGGCTGACTTGAATCCCTGGGTGTCAGGTGTATTATAGTGTTAGGACATGGATGTCATATTGAAACCTAAATGTAGGCGTTGTTAAGTGTAATAAGTTGCATATGTTATAAACAAAGGTCTGATGCCCTTTTTTGGGCGGGGGGGGTGCGGGGGGGGGGGGGCGTTCAATGTGAGGCTGTCTTCTAGTGTGGAAAGAGTACCTTATTTGCCCCTAGAGGTCTTGGTTGCAAATGTTCTTTCTGTAATGAAAAGGACATGTCTCCTAACCTCTCAAAGCCTCAGTATTCTTCTGTGTAAAAACGAGGGGATTTAGGCACAAGGAACTCTAAATTTGTAATCCTATAGATAGTAGCAGACCATTTTCAAGACTTGATAAGGATGTATAAAATGCTTAGCCCTAGACCATTCTTGTTCACTCAAGGTTCTTTCATGTCAGTTCAAAAAGCCAGCCCAGAAACCTAACTCTTGGCACTGTAAGGAAAAAATAAGAGTGAAGAAAATGAGAAGAAATTAATAAGGAAATAATGTTGACTCTTTCACCCAGTAGTTTCTTGCTGAATCAAACCTTCATTCGTTATTTATGTCTTTGGAAGTTCAGACATCTTTGGATATCTTCACAAGATATATATAGTTTAATGACCTGTGATCTCACTGATACGGGTACTCACTCCTTGGTGTAGATCAGACCTATCCATACCTTCTGATCCTGTGTGATTTTTGTCCATGCTCTTCTGTACATCCTCCATAATTTCAACACATGAAATTCACATCAGAAAGGCAATGTCTTCTGTCCTTTTGTTGCTCAGTTATAGGGATTGTCCTCATTTAATAGTTTATATCTGAATGAAGGATGCTGAGCATCATCCAAAATCAACTTGTAATTTAAGTCATCAGAAATATTTTGATAAGCTATTATTTGTTCTTTCTCCTCAGCCCCTCCAAAGGAAATTTCCTTCAAGATCATTTATAAGCAGAGAAATAATTATAAGTATAGAAAGATCAATAACATTGAATAAAACTGCCTCTATCTTTTAGGACGCCAAGTAGTTATCTCTCCATTGCTGTTGTTGGCAACATTATAGACTTAGTTCAGCCTATATGTGGAGAGCATTTTATGTAACTTCCTTGTTTGTAAAATCAGAATATGTTAATGTTTTAGTTATGATCTTTTCTGCCTTTTCCCTTATCACTGACTGGTTGGTTCTTGGACAGCAAGAGTAAAATCCGTATCGGTTCTTTAACCTGAAATATCATCACTAATGCCTTTCCAAGGACTGGTGTGTTTGAAGAACATTGCTTCCTAAAATGAGAACCTTTTTGTTCAAAATATGTTTCATAGATCTCATCTATCTTAGTGATCCCAGTGTCTAATTATTATACAGTTCCTGGGAGACAACTGTTGCTATACTGAGATAGAAGACAGCATTTCTATATTAAGAATTGTTACTTATTAAGAAAAAAAAACTTATCCTTCAGGTGTTTGTATGAAGAATTATTTTTAAATTATTCCTACTTTATACAGCTCCTATGAATAGGATAAAATTTTGTTTGTTGTTATTCATTCATTTCAGTTTTGTCCAACTTTTCATGACCTGATTTGGGATTTTCTTAGTAAAGATACAAGAGTGGTTTTCCATTTCCTTATCTAGCTCATTTTACAAATGAGGGAACTGAGGCAAAGAGAGTTAAGTGACTTGCTTAGGATCACATAGCTAGTAAGTGTCTGAGGTCAGATTTGAACTCGGGAAGATGAATCTTTATGACTTCAGGTCTGACAGTCGTCTATCCACTGTACCACCTAGCTGCCCTGTAATTTTGTAAGGAAGATTTATTATATGATAGTAAAAGCAGGATCAGTCATATCAACATGTGTTTATTGACCTCCTGGAATGCTTGCTAATTAAAGAACTGAACTTGAAGTCAGTAAGGCTTGCTTCTGACGTGTTACTGATCCTTTTACCTTGGGGAAGTCACTTAATTTCTTGGTGCCTTGGGCAACTCTCTTATACTGTAAATGTCATAATAGTTGCTGATTTGCATTGGCAGAGGGAATTTCTTCCCTGGGATCTCCTTCCACCAATAAAATCACAGAACCAGACTAAAAAAGATGATTTTAAAAAATCCTGAGTTAGTTACATCCATAGGAACTTCAGAGACAGTTAAAAGAAATTACTATAAAATAACAGAAAAATAAAGCATTATCCACATATTTTACATATAGTTGTCTTCAGAATTTAAAGCTGTCATTAATGTGAGACCTTTGCTGGTCTTCTGCTTACCTCACTGTGGCATGAAGATGACTCTGGCTTTGCAAACATTACCAGCAACCATTTAAGCTCTGGAAGATTGAGCCCTGCCATGGACTATATATGTCTGTTGTCTAAGGACCAGCTCAGTTAAACCCAGAGAGACAGCGCATCAGAAAGTTGGCCACCAGATGATGAATTTTCATTTGGCCTCAGCAAGTAAAGAAGACAGCACTGGAAGAGTTGAGATGTGGGTTAGTGTCTCCTAGCCCAGTAGTCACAGATTCTTCAAATGTTGAGATAACCTGCCATTACTTTTTTATATATTTTAGAGGGCAGTTGGGGTTAAGTGACTTGCCCAAGGTCGCACTGTCTGAAGCTGGATTTGAGCTCAGGTCCTCCTGACTCCAGGGCCGGTGCTCTATTCACTGCGCCACCTATCCAGCCCAGATAACCTGCCATTATTACACTGATTAGCTGTGTGACCCTGGAGAAGTCACTTGTTAGTTCCTCAGTTTTTTTATCTGCAAAATAAGGGTTCAAAATTAAGGACTTTATAGGTTTCCTTCCCGTCTAAGTCTCTAATCCTATGATTTTCTGACATCTGTGTCCCTAAAGACTGTTTTCTTTTCCAGTTATAGTGCATTATGTTATTTGTGGTGTGTTGCCATTGTTTTCAGAATCTGTCACTTCATGCCCTTTCCCACATTTTTATCCTAGAGCTAACTCTGGTGGGAACTGCATAACTAGCAACTTATAAATTGGCGCTCATTTTTCCCTTGAACATATCTAAAAGACATGTAGAAAAAAAATAAAAATTATTAGGGCACATCATCCTGTCCTTGGATTATAAGGCTCTTATAATTTATGGGAAATGAAATAGCCATTTGGAAAGTCTCTCCATTTTCAAAAGAGATGCAAGTTATCTCCATAGCATTTATTAAAGGACCCCCCCCCCCCCATCTCTAACTGCTGTTTGGAGTAAGCCTTTTTTAATATATGTCATGTTTCTAATAAATATGTCATCTATTACATGTCTTGACACATAGTAGAAATGGAAATGATAACTGACCTAACAGCGATTATTTTTTAAATGGTAATGTGTTGAGAGGACAACAAAGCTAATATACTTAACATAAGAAATGATATCAGATGTTCCCGACTCCTTCTCTTTATTTCTTGGAGTGAACTAGAAACAATTAGTATTAATTTTTTAATTGTCCAGATTGTTTTTTACATGTTGATCTTTTTTTGACTTTTTGTTGCTGAGTTATCACCTGGTGGTAATGTGTGAATTAGTTGACATTTTTGTTTTCATTCTGCTTTCCCTGCATTCTACAAATGCTGTCATCAGACAGATCTGGAGTCAGGAATCTTAACTCCTCTGCTTTCCCTCCTCATATCATGCAGTTTGTCAGAGCTTGTTTTCTTCCTCTGCTCCTGAGAAAATTCTGAGAACACTGAGAGTGATACTTAAGTGCTCTGTTCCTATCAAAAGAATTTCTCTTGTTCAGAAGTTTAGTATGCACACAAAAGAGTACTATTCTATATTTGCTATGTTTATAAATTGTATTTCTACACCTAGTTTACCCTCACAGTGGGTAAATTTGAGGACATTGTTGTACCTTATTTCTCTTTCTATCTCCTTAAGTACCTAAGCTAGAGTAAGTCCTCAGTAAATATGGATAGAATGAATATAAACACTGAAAATTAATATTTGGAATCACTGCCTTGAAATCCTTTGCATATCTGTAGGAATAACATGTCAAAGAGACATATCATTTTTTCTGAGTTGCTCCCCAGAACAGACCTAGGACTAGTGGATAAAAATGACAGGAAACTTACAAAATTACACAGGTTGCCCCCAACCTTAAATAAAACAACAAACCTCACTTGATCCTACCATTCCTTCAAACTTTTTCCATCTGTGTATCCTCCTTTTCACAGAGAGACTCCTAGGAAAAGCTATTTACCCTCATTCCCTCTACTACCTCTCCTCTGACTTCTCAGCCTTTTGAAATCTTGCTTCATATTTCATCACTCAACTGAAACTGCTCCCCAGAGTTCCTTTTGTTCTCTTAATTGTCATATCCAGTGACCTTTTTTATACACTTGTCTTTCTTTGATGTTCTGCAGCATTTGAGAGTGTTGACTGCTCACTCTTTTTGTATGTCTCTCTGCTAGGTTTTTATTACACTGCTTTATCTTGGTTCTTCCATCTGAACTTTCCTTCTGAATCTACTCCCTAGGTCATCTTCTGTGTTACATTCCTTACTTTGAATATCCCCCAAGGGTGTAGGGTGTGTTCAGGGAAGAGTAGTACTTCTGGTTGCCAGCTGCCTAGCTCTTTTCAGGGCCACTTTACATGTTTGGTGTCTTCCTGATCCACATAACTCTCACCCATGGCTCCAAGACACTGGCATGTGCAGCTACCCCACCTGGCTAAACCAGGTTAAGGGTAACTGAAGGGTCTTAAACCCATCAGTGAATTAGAGAAGTGTCTACTCCAAGTATGTGAAGACTTTCCTTAGTGGAATAGATGAGTGAGAACAGTTTGTTCCAGTGGCCATGAAGGCAGCTGAAGCAGGCACTGTGGAGCACTTAGAGCTTGGTTAGACATCAAAGACACCAAGATCATCCATTGCATCTCAAACCATTACTAGTCACCTTGATTCTGTCCTACTGCTGGGCTGTGATTCCTCTGCAAGAGAGTGAGGCTGATGACTTTGTGCAACTCTGCCTCACTTAAATTCAATTTATACACAAGTCAAAAGATATTACCTATACCATTTTACCATTTTTACCTATCTCAAAGTCCTGTGGCAACAAGCACGTGATGAAACAATAGGTGAGGGTACACTAGGAGCTGTAGTCACAATCCTACACACAGGTGGCCCAGGCCATAGGATCATCTTCTCACTAAAAGCAGCAGTGGAATTTGGCAGTCCCCTGAGTGTCTGAACCTGCTGGTGGGAGGAAAGGGCTAGAAAAGGTGCCCAAAAAATTGTCAGCTTATCCAGCTGTCGCCTGATTACCATGTTAGCTGGGGATCCCACTATGAGATCAAAACACAAAAAAATATACAAAAACTTCTGCAAAGATGACTCCACTCACCACCAGTGCATGGAATGTGCACATACTTACAAACAACACAAAATCTAGTAGATCTGAAAGATGAATAGCTCTTGTGAGAGAACTTGGCAGGTATCACATCCAAGTAGCAGCCCTGATTGCAACAAGACTGACAGAAGAAGGCCAGCTTACTGATGTCAGAGCTGGATACCTGTTTTTCTGGAGTGACTGCAGTGAAGGGGAGTGCTTGTGAAGCTAGTATGGGTTTTGCAATCAAAATTTTGTATGCTTGTATGCCTACCAAAAGGAGTGAACCACAGGTTCAGGACAATGTGATTGCCACTTGCAGGAAAATACCATGCCACCATCATTAGTCCTATGCTCTCACCATGGCAAACCCTTATGAGTGAAAGAAAAATTTTTAGAAGACCTGGAGACCTTTATCATCAGTGTGCCAAAAGAGGACAGGCTTATGGTGACTTTAATGCTAGAGTAAACTCAGACTGCCAAACTGGGCAGTGAGTCCTAGGGAGGAATGGAGTTGGAAGCAGCAATAGCAGTGATCACTTACTACTGAAGACTTGTGCATCCCAGGACCTTCTCATCACTAACACTGTCTTCCATTTACTTAAACATAGTAAAACTTCATGGATGTACCCTCGCAGCAAAAATGTTATTTAATAGACTGTGATTGTAAGGAGAAGAGACAGACAAGATGTCAGAGTAATGACATGGTACAGTGCTGCACTGATCATAGACTTATCTTCTCCAAACTAAATATTCACATTCAACAAAAGTGGTAGCCCCAAGACAAAATGACTACCAGAAGACTTAACATCAACAGATTAGAGAGCTTTTCTGAGTGGGAACAGTTTTTTGCTAACTTGGAGGGACAGTTGAGCCAGTACATGGTTGGCAACAGTGGAACAGAAAAGGAGTGGGCAGCTTTCAGAGATTTGGTGTATAGCACTGCATTTACTCATCTGGGACGGAACAATTGCAAACATAAAGACTAGTTTGATGAAAATAATGGGAAAATTCAGGAGCTACTAAATGAAAAACAAGAACTCCACAGGGTTTACCAGCTGAATAGTGTGTCCTTCTCTAAGAAGGCAACATCTAATTCCATCAGAAGGAAAGTATAAGCAAAGCTTAGAGAGATGCAGGATTCTTTGCTGAGTAAGAAAGTAGATGAAATACAGTTCTATGCACATAGGATAGAAGGCTGTTTATGGGCCAAAAACATACAGTGCATCTCAACTACTCGGTGCTGCTGGAGCTGTGTTGAAGGACATGATCTTGGAGAGATGGGCTGAACAGTTCACTTCCATATTGTTTTCTAACAGACCATCATCAATCAATGCTGAAGCAACTGACCATTTGTCTCAGGTTGAAGTTAGTCCCTCTATAGACATTTCCAACTGAAGAAGAGGTTTTGAATGCCATTAGGCATCTCTCCTGTGGTAAAGCACCTGGTGCTGATTCTATTCCAGCTGAGATTTATAGGGGGAAAGGGGAGGCCCATTGCTCATACAAAAGCTGACAGAAATTTTCTGGGTTAAATTGCAAGAGGTTATCCCCCAAGGAGTTCAAGGATGTCTCCATTGTCCATCTATATAAAGGAAAATAGATTGTCCTGTGATAATCACTTGGGGGGGGAGGGGGTTCTCTCTTAGTCATTGCTGGCAAGATTCTTGCCAGAGTCCTCCTTAATAGGCTGATCCTTCACCTGGAAGATGGTCATCTGCTTGAGAGCCAAGTGTGGCTTCAGAAAGGGCTGAAGAATGGTTGATGTGGTGTTTGCTACCCAACAACTCCAAGAGCAGGACTTATGTCTTTACATGAAGTTTGTAGATCTAACCAGGGCCTTTGACACTGTCAGTTGTGAAGGGTTATGGAAAATTATGTCAAAATTTGGTTACCTGGCAAAGTTCATCAGTATTGTTTCATGACAGCGTGTTTTCCTGGCTTCTAGATAGTGAACAATGCTCTCTCACTTTCCCAGTCACCAACAGAGTGAAACAAGGCTGTGTGCTTGCTCTCATGCTTTTTAACATGATTTCAGCCTTGTTGTCAAATGCCCTCAATGAAGGCAAACATGGCATCAAGGTCAGCTACTGCATTGATGGTAAATTCTTCAACTGGGGAAAGGTACAAGCCAAGACTAAAGTAGAAGAAGTATTGGGTGTTGTTGGTGCATGATTTTCTGTTTGCAGATGATTGTACACTCAATGTAGCCTCTGAAACAAAGATACAAGAAAGTATTGATTCTCTGCTGTTAATGCTAATTTTGGCCTAACAGCACCAAAAAAACATCAGGCAGCAGCACACAGCATCCATCCATGGAACCATTGGTTATTAGCAAATGGAGAAGTTTTGAATACTGTGGATAAATTCACTTACCTTGGCAGGAATGATAATGAGGTTGACATATACATTGCCAGAGCTAGCTCAGCATTTAGGAGGCTGTGAAAAAATTTGTGAGAGAGAAGAGGTATTAAACTGACTACCAGATTGAAGGTGTACAGAGTCATTGTGCTGACCTCATTGTTGTATGCCTATGAAACCTGGACAGTATACTAGCACCATGCCAAGAAATGGAATCTCTTCCATTTGAATTATCTTAGGAAGATTCTGAAGATCAACTGGCAGGCTAAGATGCCAGGCACTGAGGTTCTTTCTTGAGCTGAGCTACCAAGCATTCAAACTCTGCCTAGCCACATGGTTCAAATGCCAAACGTACGCTTGCCTAAAAAACTATTATGGAGAATTCACACAGGGCAAGCACTTACATGGTGGTCAGAAAAGGCAATATAAGGACACGCTCAAGGTTTTTCTTAAGGACTTTGGAATTGATTTTGTGATATGGGAGACACTGGCACAGGACTGCTAAGCATGGCTTGCCCACATCCGAGAAGGTGCTGTGCTCTTTGAGCAAAGCAGAATTGAAGTATTTTCGTTCTAAAGAAACAAGAGATGTGCAGATTTAGAGAATCTGCCCCAAATGTTCACATGAACTATTTATGTCTGACCTGTGGTAGAATATTCTGAGCTCGTGTTGGTCTGATCAGTCACAGTTGGACATTCTGTAACTGGACTCTACCATGTCATTGTGGTCCCCTTTGAGAACAAAGGACAACAACCATAGTATTTTCTGTATAATTTCCTTTACTCTGAGCATCTCAGCAACATTTTCTTAACAAAGGTTCTGTTAATTGGTTGTTTTAGTTTTAGTTTGAAACATGGCAACTTGTATTGGAAAAACTCATTTTAAATTCTTTGAAGGAGATTTATTTTTTAAAAGGCAAAAAGTGCCTCTCATCAGAGTTTTTTGTATATGCTTTCAAACATGAAGGTTTGCAGGCTATTAGTACCTAATGTGAATTAACCCCATTTGGTATTTTGTCATTCCTTTGATAAAGGACCGTTATCCACTTTGGTGAATGTTTACTGTATATTCACAGTAACTACATAACATTTTAAAATCTTATTTCTGTGGGACTCTGGCATTATTATTGTAACTGCTCCAGAAAGTACAATGCATAGTATTATTACTACACATACAACATAATGGATCCAAAGGAGGCTTTAGAGGAATATAGTAGCTATATATGAAGCAAAATCCATTTATAGGTTGGCAGCAGGTAATGGTTCCATTTGACTTTTCCTAATCCTATGGTGCCTTGGTCTGAATAGGGATAAGTGAACAGTTTTGGGGTAAGGAGAGAATCAGCCCAGATCTTTGCCCAATCATCCAGGCTAAGTCTGTTTAAACATGAAAAGGGTTTGAGGAAAAGGCTTCTACTTTTTTCACCTAAAATCTTTCCTTCTTGATGATTTCTCTTTCCCTATTTCTTGTAATACTTAGTCCTGCTTTTTCTTTCCCTCCTGTTACTCTGCCTAATCATTTTTTGCATTATGCAAAAATTCTGTAATTCTTTTGTCTTGGGTGTCAGCTGTCAGTGTCTTGTACACACTAGATGCCTAATAAATGTATACCTTAATTTCAGAGAATTTAATTGTATTGAGATGTCTAATAGGTGAAGTAAACCTTTGGAACATTTTAGCGTAGAAGACATCTATCAGTTAGTTACTACAGATCATCATATCTAGTAAGTAAGTGCCTTTTGCCAAAGAGGAAATGTGGAGGAAGAAATGATGGGAATTGAATAGATTTAGGAACTGGGAATTAAAGGAGTTTGAGGGATCATCAGTATGGGTGTTGAAATCCCCTAATATGTAGACAGGAAATACAGACTGTTAACCAGGAAAGAAAGAGAATGTCAGGAGGCTAGGAAGAGGAATTAGGGAGAAGAATGGAGTGTGGTCAATAAATAGCAACCGCCAGTATCTGAATTTTGTGATAAATCTGAATAGTGTGAACCTCAACAGAGGAGAGATTGCTTAGTGAAAGTAGTACATGAAGAGTCTAAAAGTGGCAGTGGGTAACAAGGAGTATTCCTACTCCTATCGCCATCACCAGTGAGTTAAAGGACATGAGAGAAAGTCTTACCAGTACTGGAAAGGGTGGCATGGGAGGTAATAATATCGTGGAGTCAGGAAGATGGAAGGAGTGAGAAAAGGTCTAAGAGAAATGAAATTTATTCATAATGGTTGGTAAAGGCATCCTAGAGTATACACTTGAAGGTTTGGGCAGATCGGAGGTAGACTATGTGGTCAAGTAGTCAGTTGGAAATAGGGTTAAGGTGGGTAGGATTAAGAGATTTGGGGACAAGGAATTGCATTTATACCTGGCAGCAGATGCTTCAGAGTCACTGGACTGGGGCAAATATAAAAGAGTGGTAAACACAGAAGAATGGGATCAGACAGACTTAATCAGTGATGGGAGATAGAGCCAGTGGGGGGGCACGTGGTTAGACTGTTTGTGGTATTCCTTGATGTTCATCCTTGTGGCAGGTGGGCATGGTCGGCTATGGCAGGAGGAGGCATAGGAGTGCCCTGCTTGGAGAAGGCCTTGGCAGGCAGAACAGTGCAGAGGTCTTTGTCCTCGCAGCCAGCCTGGCACTGGAGATGACCAGGAGTCTGTTTCTGGTGTGCAGCCCAGCATTAGAGAACAGAGAGCGATATCCACAGGAATATGAATTTTAAATCGGGAGAGACCTTAGAAGTCACCTCCTTCAGCATTCCTCATTGTATACTTGAGGAAGTTAGGCTCAGAGACATTCAGTGACTTGCTCAAAGTCACTTAAGTGTCTCATAGTAGATCCTTTATGTAAGCATAGCAGTGGTTCTCCACCTTCCTAATGCCGCGACCCTTTAATATAGCTCTTCATGTTGTGGTGACCTCCAACCATAAAATTATTTTCGTTGGTACTTCATAACTGTAATTTTGCTACTGTTATGAATCGTAATGTAAATATCTGATATGCAGGATGTATTTTCATTGTTACAAATTGAACATAACCCACAGGTTGAGAACCACTGGCATAGAACTTCTGAGGCCAGATCAAATTTTTCTGTCCACTGCCAGACTGTGCAAGTCAAAGGAGGTATTGTTTTTGCTCTACTCATCATTGGTGAAACCATATCTAGAGGAAAATAGCCAAGATGTTTGAGGCAACTAGGAGAATTGAAGGAACTGACAGAATTTAGAGAATTTAATTGTATTGCTACACAGAAAAAAACTTTGATTCTTTCTTGATTCTATCTTATTCCCCTCAATAGCTGTTCCAAATCTCCACTCCCCTCACTCTCAGATGTCTTTGCCTCTTACTTTACTGAGAACATCATATCCATATATCACAATCCTCCTTATCTCTTTTCTTTATCTCAGAGTTTCTTTCCATCTTGACCCATTCTGTCTTCTTCCTTTCTCTGAGAAAGAATTAGTCTTCATCCTTACCAAGACGATTCCGTCTACTTAGGCATTCCTTCTCATTACCTCCCATGTCTAGGATCTTATGCTGTTGATATTTCTCCTGCCTTCCTCATGCTCAAGCTATCCCAGTCTTCTGACCCAAACCTCCCCATCATTAAAAGCCTTCACTACATCCTGCCACATGCACTAGTTCCCATCTCATATCTCTTTTACTGCCGAACTTCTAGAATTACTATCATCTAGAGTTCTTTCCTCCATTTTCTTACCGCATACTCATTTCCCACCCTACTTGTTATCTAGCTTCTTTCACCTACTACCCAACTGGAAATTTTTCCTACAAAATTACCAGCAATCTCTTCACTGCTAAATTGGACGACCCTTTTTTTTTTTTTCAGTCCTTATGCTCCTTTGGTCTCTGTAGCTTTTAGTACTTTTGACTATGCAGCTTATCCTATCCCTTCTCCCAATTTTCCTCTTTCTTTTAAGGATACCTCCATCCTCCCAACCACTAGGTTTATAACCTTGGAGTGATTTTTTAATCTTTCTCATTCTCGCCTCTCCATATCCATTCATTTATCAGATCTTGTCAGTTATACCTCCACTACATTTCTCTCATACATTCCTTTCTTTTTGCTTATTTTTTGATCACCCTGGCTCAGATCTTGCTAACTTTCTCACCTCTTCTACTATAGTAGCCTCTTAATTAGGCACCATGCTTTAGGTCTCTCCTCCAGCTAATCATTTCTGCACATCTGTCCAAAAAAATCTTGCTAAGGGAAGGCCAGACAAGCCAGATCACTCTGAAAACTCTTTAAGTTGATCTTAATATATATGTTAAAAGAAAAGCAAATTGTATGAAATGCAAACGTACAGTTTCATTTTCAATTCTGCTTTGTATGTGCAAATGTTCTGTACTTGGTGTTTCTTAAGTTTAGAATAAAAATACTTTCTTTTTTTAAAAAAAGTCTTCCTCTGGTATGTGACCATGTTACTTCCCTATTACATAACCTTCATAACTGAAGTAACCTTCAGTAGCTCTCTAGTTCCTCCAGAACAAAATAAAAACTCCTTAGCCTTGACTGTTAATCCCCTCCATGGGATGGCTCCTACCTATCTTTCTAGATCAATCACCTTTTTTTTGATTCTCAAATTCTATTGCAACCATGATACAGTGATTGGAACACTGGATTTGGAATCAGAACGACCTAGACTCAGCTTCTACTCTTAGCATATTTTCAGCGCGGTGACCATGCACAAATTACTTTTAAATAGTTATAACAGACATTTATTTAACATTTGTAAAGTACTTTACATATATTATCTCATTTCATCCTTACAACAGCTCTGTGAAGTATGCACTGTTACTATCTATCTCCATTTTGCGGATGGGTTAACTAAGACTGAAAGAAGACAAGAGACTTGCCCAAAGTCACACAGCTAGTTTAATGTCTGAGGCAGGATTTGATTATCCTCTCAGCCTCAGTTTCCTCATCTCTAAATTGAGGTTAATAGCACCTATGTCAATGACTTAACAAAGTTATTAAGCTCAAGTGAGCTAATTAAGTATATTGCAAACCTTAAAGTGGTGTCTGTGTGTGTGCATGCATTGTCAATATATAATTTCTCATTTCTGATTCACATAAATGTTACACTCCATGCCTGGAATGCATTCCTTGCTCATCTCTAACTCTTAAAATCCTTCAAGCCTGGACTCAGATGCTCCCTCCTCCAAGAAGTTTTTCTGATTCCTCCAGTCATTATTACTTTCTCCCTCCTCGACTTTCTGTGTATTACACTTATTTATGCAGTCATTACGTCTCCCTACTGTATTATAAATTCCTTTAGGGCTTCGTCTGTTTTGTTTTTCTCTCTATGCCTCCATCACTTAGTATACTGCCTTGCAGCAGAGTAGGTGTTTAATAAATGTTTGTTAAATAGAATTAATTATGATATGCCTGTTCTGTACAGATCAATACATTCATAATTTAGAGGACAGTTTCTTCCCTCAACAGACTTAAAGTCTAGTTATCTGTTGTTAGCAGTTAAAATAATTTTAATACTAGTCATCATGAAGGCTTTTAGTTGCCTTTTTGATGTGGAAAGAAAGATAATAGATCTTTTTTATTATAAAAGTTTTTGTAAATAAGAGGGTGATTTCTCTAAGCTAGATAATCTTTTCTATTTCACATCATTTACTTTTCGTGGAAAACTTAATCTGACATCTTTTAGAAAACAAGTTTTTTGATAACAAAAATCAACTTTGAAAGAATTTTTCACATAATTCACTATTCCAATGGAAGGGAAAAGCCATGTAGCTTTATGATGATTTAATTCTAGAAAAGAGCATAGTAAATATATGAATATTGCCATTGGCCTTTCTCTGACTTTTTTAGCACTCCAGGGTCTGAGCCTTGAAGTGTCATAGTTTTCTTCCTATACAGAATACATGAAACATCACTTAACTTAGGCATATTAATAACAAAATTAAAGTCAGTCATTTTAGGCCTATTGTATGGCCTAAATAATGATGTAGCCAAAACTAAAGGGATCTTCAATTCCATTTAATTCATCTAATATTTAAGTGCTTGCTAAGTGCCAGGCACTGGGCTAAGTGCGGAGAATATAAATAAGAAGAGAAAGACAATCCCTACCCTCAAGGAGTTTACAGTCTAATGGGAGAAGACTACATACTGAGTTGGAAGAGGAGGGAGGGAAGGATCTTGTCTTGTTCCTCAGAGTTCTCCCTAAGCAGAGCGACAGATGGAAAGTGGAGTGAGTTTCCAAGTCGAGGTTCTGCCTTCTGTAAAGGAAAGCTTTGCCCTTCTACCCAAAGGAGGGGGAGCCTGAGGGAGGTGGGAAAGTGTTGACTATTTGAGGTTTGGTGATCAGCTCATCCTGGGAGGCGCAGGTTGTTGGGCCAAGTTGAAACCTAGGAAACCCAACAGAAGGAATTCCAAAATGGTTTTCATTCTTGTGAGAGCAGAGTATAGTGGAAAGAACATTTGAATTGGTGTCATATGAGTGGATTTGAATACTGCCTTTGCTATTTATTACATGTACAGTTTTCAGTCAAGTTACTTTCCTCTTTGAACCTTGTCTTTGAAATGAAAAAGTTGAACGGGATCTTGTCTGAGGTTCCTTGCAGCTCTAAATCTCCTATCCTGTGATCATATTAGTGACTTACACCCAGTCAGCACAATTTTTAGATTTCAGCATGTTGGCAGTTACTATAAAGATGCCAAGAAATTGGACTGGAGTCTTTTTTGAATGGAAAATTTATTCTGTTTCCTATGTTTTGTCAGTATAAAAAATTAATCTACTTTGAAATGTTATTCAACTCCTATTATTATTAAAACTAACTTTTCCTGTGCTATTTTTATGCACATCATGAGAATGGCATTATTTATCTTTTTCCACAGCAGCAGAGAACCCCTTGTCACACTGCTTTGTTTTTTTCTCTGATGCTGCCAATTTTTTTAGAATTTTCTTTTCCTAAAGAGAAGTTTAAAGTATAGCAGAAGAAATTGTGCAAAAACAATTTTAATTGTATGAGAAATTTTTAGGACAGTTATCTTTCTGTTTCCTTTGCCCTTCAAAAGTGAGGTTCCACTTTGTCTCTGTACCTTTTCCGGGAACCTGTGTGGGTGAGGTAATTTTTAGATATTAGTGCTGAAAAGTTTCTGATTCTGGTAATGTACATTTTCCTTAAGCCAGTTTTCTAGATAAATACACCTCATAAATACAGTCAGAAGTCCTCTCAACTTTTTCAGGTTGGTATAAACAGTTATTTATTCTCTGGTCGCATATGATGCCTAATTACTTTCCTATTGTTTCTATATGATAAGTAGTTTCTTTTTTTTTTTTATACAGAAAGAATCTGCAGTACTGACTAAAGGTGCTATTATAGTAACATCAAGCAGTAATTCTGTAGAGGAGGTGAAAATCTTCATTTGCAAAACATATTGTCATTTTTTGAGTAGTGAGAATAGGGGGAAAATCTGATGGGATTTTTTGATTCCTCTTTTTATGCTTTTATAACTGATGAGGAGGAAAAACTTAAACAAAAATCTCCCAGCACTTAGACTATAATGTGAGCTAATCACTTCGATATTTTGAAGAAAGGTATTTTTAAACAGTTGAGCTGGTGAATTTACTTTAAAAATGTATTGTGCTTACATAGTGCATGGTTTTATTTCCATGATGTTTTTTACTACATAATTATACATCCTAATTACGTAATTACTATCATAATTATTATGTAATTGCATGTACTTCCACTAATTACGAAATCAGGAAGTATAATTATCTAGTAAAAACTTTATGAAATTTTATTTCATACACTAAAAATTACTTAAAAGGCTATTACTATGGCCTGGTGGTAGTCATCTGTGATTTAGTAGTTAACGTGGATCTATTCCTTATCTTAGTACCCAGTGACCTTATTAAGAGAGTAGGGAGGTATACCAGTGACACCTTTGTCCAATGGAGAGAAATGAATGAAAAGACTGGCAGTGATTCATAGACAAAGAAAGACTTTTAAAAAAAATGTACTTAGCCCCGCTAGTACAAATTGCTGATATGGGCCTTGGCTTACTTAGAATTAATTAAATAATATTTTATCTGTGATTGTTTAGTTGTGCTGTGAACATGGTATTGCAGGGGAACAGAATAAAGAATGATAAATATTTCTTCTCAATCTTCCACATAAAAGTGAAACTTTTAAAATAAGCAGTTGAAATGACAGCTAAGACATTTTTGGTTTGAGGCAAAGAGACCACTTTTAACTTTCTAATAACTACCCACCTCATGGTGTGGTATAGACATCTTACATTTGACAGAAGCATTCTTTGTTATGTACCTAAACCATCTAAAGGAAAACAGAAGTATTTTAAAATTTATAACTCTTAGGTTTGGAATTGTTTGTTTCATATTCACTAAACGTGAGAAAAGGGCATATTTCTTTTCTTTCACTTTGAAGATGTTAGGTAGAAGCTGTCTTTGATTTTTTTTTAAAGTAACATCAGACCCTAAATACAGTAAATTCAAAATGACATTCAAATTGCATAGTGAAACAATAGTCATGACAACAAATTAGGTATGACATCTAAATTATGCTATAAAGAGAAATCCTAGAACCATTTTTGTCTATAATATTTTATTTTGGCCATGGACTAAATCCCATTTTAGAGAATCTCCTTCCTTGTCTAAGTAGGGTTATGTTGTAGAAGACTAATTGGAGGTTGGTTGAGTTAATTGCACATTAATTAGAAAGAAAGGGTTTATATAATACTTGTGACAAAGTAGATCATTTAAGTGTCTTGATGAAATATGTACTGTAAGTTTCAGTAATATTAAATTACTGTTATTTGGGTGGGAGAGAACTTGACCTAGTGTTCATAGGAGTATATATTATTTCTCTCTCAAGTTTCTTTTAGTCTCAACACTTCTTTTGTCAAGGATAACATGTCTCAGAGACCATTTAGAACATCAAAATAACTTTACAAATAAATAATTAACCTGCATCAAAAGAGTAATGTTGATCCATTCACATTTTTTAAAAATTACTTATTTATTTGGGGCATTCTTTTCTTCTAAGTTTTAAGTTTCGTATTCTCTCTTACCCACTGAGAAAGCAAACAATATGATAGCAATTATACATGTGAAATCATGCAAAACGGATCTCCATATTAGCCATATTGCAATAAATAAATAAATTGAGCAAGAAGATTACTTCAGTTTGTACTCAGAGTTCATCAGTTCTCTCTGTGGAAGTAGATAGCATTTTTTTCATCATGAGTCATTAGGAATCGTCTTCGATCACTGTACTGAGCAGAGTAGCCAAGTCTTTCACAGTTGATCATCATCACAACATTTGCTGTTACTATACAAAATGATCTCCTGGTTCTTCTCACTTCACTTTGCATCAGTTCATATAGGTCTTACTATGTGTTGGTATTTTTTTTCCTGTAACCTCCCCCTTCAGCATTTCTTATAGCACAGTAGTACTCCATCACAGTCATATGCTACAGATTGTTCCACCATTCCCCAATTGATGAGCCTATCAATTTCTAGTTCCTTGCCACCACAAAAAGAACTGCTATAAATTTTTTGTATATCCTGGTCCTTTTCCTTTTCTTTGATCTTTTTGGGCTCCAAACCTAGCTGTGATATTGCTGGATCAAATGGCATACACAGTTTTACAGCCCTTTGGACATAGTTCCTACTCTCCAGAATGGTTGGAACAGTTCAGAATTTCTACCATCAGTTCATTAATGTACCTATTTTCCCTCATCCCTTCTAGCATTTGTCATTTCTTATAGGTGTGAGGTGGTCCCTCAGAGTTCTTTTAATTTTCTTTTCTCTAATCATACTGATTTAGAGCATTTTTTCATAAGACTATAGATAGCTTGGAGCAGATAGGTAGCTCAGTGCATAGAGTTGCAGGGCCTGGGGTCAGGAAGACCAAGTTCAGATCCAGCCTCAGACATTTACTGGCTGTGTAACCCTGGACAAGTCACTTAACCCTGTTTGCCTCAGTTTCCTCATTTGTAAAATGAGCTAGTGAAGGAAATGGCAAATCTCTCCTGTATCTTTGCCTAAGAAACCCCAAAAGGGGTCATGAAGAGTCAGACATGACTGAACAACAATGTAGATATCCTTGGTTTGTTCTTCTGAATCAATTGGAGAATGATCCTTATTCTTATTTTTATAAATTTGACTCAGTTCCTTGCATATTTGAGAAATGAAGCTTGTATCAGATAAATTTGCTGTAAGATTTTTTAATATTACTTCATTATCTGTGGTACTTATAGCAAAATATAGTTTCCTTGATTATCACTTTCAGTTAGGTCTGATTTTGCTTTTGCTTTGTCTGAGATCATGGTTGTCACTTCACCCTCTTCATTTTGGCTAAAGCATAATAGTCCCTGCTCCAGCCTTTCATTTTTTTATTTTACCCTCTTGATCTAAGATATCAGGGCAGTTTTCCTTTATGATTTCTTGAAGTATGATGTGTAGGCTCTTTTTTTTATTATGACTTTCAGGTAGTCCAGTAATTCTTAAATTATCTCTCTTTAATCCGTTTCCTGTTTTTCCAGTGAGTATTTCACATTTTCTTCTATTTCTTAAAATTCTTTTTGCTTTATTGTTTCTTAAAATCTCATGGAGTTATTCACTTCTACTTTCCCAATTCTAATTTTTAAGGAATTATTTTCTCTAGTGTGCTTTTTTTTGTACCTCATTTTCCATTTGACCTATTCCGCTTTTAAAGGAGTTTTTTCTTCAGTGAATTCTTGTGCCTCTTTTACCAAGTTGTTAATTCTCTTTTCATAATTTTTCATAATCAACCTTTTTTTGGTTCTACCAATCCAAAATTTGGTTTGAGGTATTATTTTTAAAGTCGTTTAGAGGGAAATGTTGAGAGAATATGCGTAGGTCCTGGCCTGTACTTCACTGTCTTGGCTCCACACCTTCCCTCCCTACTCCCTGCTATTTAATTTTTAATCAGGTAGTGACATTCTGTTGCAGAATGTATACATAGGGGAACTTCCTTTTATGACCAATGTATCATTAATGGCATGCAACTGTGCTTATGGAACCTTACAGGTAATAAATATCAATCTGAAAGTTTTAAGCACCATGAAATCACCAAAATGTCTAAGAATTTATTCTTGGGCCACATGAAGGAATTTTGCATTAATGTCTCCCATTTAAAAATTTAAGGACAAAAGATGGCTTTGTCTTCCTGTTTCCTGTAGAGCTATACACTGGCTGAGCCGTCAGCATGCATCAGCCTGGCCATCAACATATAGGGATCAGTTATAGAGATCCCTTGTACCCACTCTCTTTTATCCTGGCTGAGGTAAGCCTAGCAGCAGCTAGTTTTACCAATACAGGAAAATACTTGCACCCACCCAGTGTGAGTGTGGCTCTGCTTTGTCAGACCTCAGATATTTCTAGAGTTAACCTTCTAGCCTGAAAATAGTCAGAAAATAATTATCCTTGAACTTTTTGCAGCTTTTGATAGCGTTGACCATGCCTGTATAATTTCTTCCTTGGTTTCCTTGACCCTGATTTCTCCTAGTTCTCCTTAGAATTATTTGACAATTCTTCCTCTACTGTATCATCCTCCTCTTCTCCCCATAACATGTGTTCTTCTCAAGATTTTGACCCAGATACTTTTCTCTCATTGTATGCACATGCTCTATGATGCAACAGAGAGAATGCTGAATTTGAAGACAGAATTTTATTTCAAAACCCAACTCTGCCACTTAAACAAGTCACTTAACCTCCCTGAGACTCAGTTGCCTCATGGGACAGTTGAACAAGATGGCCTCTAAGGGATATCCCACCTCAGAAATTGAAATCCCTTCAATTCATCATCTCTTATGATTTCAAGTATCATCTCACACAGATAATTACCGGATCACTCAGCTCTTATCTCTTCCATATACCTAACATTAGTAGTTCATACTCACTATGTCAAAACTAGAAGACTTTATCCTCTTCCCTAAAACTCCTCCAAATGTCCCTCTTTCTGTTGGGGAATCAGTCACCTGGTCTAACAACCTCACAGTCACCCTTGACTCTTATGTCCCTCGTTCCTCATATCTAATTGGTTGCTGTACTTTGTTGATTCTCCCTTCATGGCGTTTCATTAACCACTACCCTAGTGTGGATCCTTTCATCATTTACATTACTCTAATAACCCCTATGCTTTTATTCTCTCCCTTTTCTCGTTCTTCCTGCGTACAGCTGCCAAAATAATCTTCCTAAAGCATAAATCTGATCATGCCACTCCCCTATTTAAAACCCATCAGTGGCTCCCTGTTGCATTAAAGATCTTCCATAATCCTGCTTCCATCTTCCTCACCAGCCTTATTTCATATTTCTTCCTTTAACATTCTGCTTACTAGCCTAACTAGATTACTAGCTAGTCCCTGAACTTGATCCCACTTCCTTCCCAGCCTCCCACCCACTCCCAAAACTATCTCCATTTTATCCTGTAAATGTTTGTACTTGTTTATACTTAGTCGTTTTCACATTTCTGCCTGACTGAACTGAGGTTTTGGAGAGCAGGGACAGTTTTTGTCTTTCTTTGTATCCCCAGCAATTAGCAGAGTGCTCAGCTTATAGTTGGCACCAAATGTGCTTGTTGACTTGACTGTGCTCGGCTGCCTTATCTCTCTCCAAGACCCATCTCAGTTAACACCTCCAGAAAGCTCCCCTGTTCTCCCCCCCCCCAGTTATTGATGCTCTCTCTCCCTTCATTTTTATCCATATTATGTTTATTTGTTTACATGTTGTGTTCCCACAGTAGAATGTAATCTCCTTGAAGGCTGTTTAGTCTTTGGCTTGGTGTCTTCAGGTCTTGGGAGATGCTGTGCATAGAGAGGGCATTTTAAAATATGTGTTGAGTTTAATCAAATTGTGTGGCATTTAGTCTTATACCATTTTCCTTCCAGGGATATTAGCTCTGTAATGTTGGGTTCTCAACGGCTACATCAGCAGAGTATAAATTTTGGCAGGTTTCTGATCATGCTAGAGAAGCTTCTAATATCACTAGTAGATTGGCCACTTGATGATAACTTTTTTGGCCATGGCACGAACCCTCAAACAAAAAAGGTCCTCAGTCCCTTTTACTTCTACATTGACTGTTGCAGATTGATGGAAAAGGGAACAGAATATGCTAAGGGATTCTTGTCCAATGCACTTGTCATATATAAGCAGTCGTGAATAGACTTCTGTCTGAATCTGCATTGTTAAAAGACACATCCAAATCAATGAGATCATAGAACTATCTATTACAGTTTGTCACAAAGGATTTATTAAGACTCTGTTAGATATCATATACTTAATAAATGCACGTTGATTGATATTTCCTTTAAAATATTTAGCAAGGAGTTACTCAGCCTAGTATCCTTGAACTTGTTTTTAAAATATTTTAAACTGTATTTCAGTATAATTCTTTTCCTTTTTTTTTTTTGTTTTTTTATTATATTATATATCTTTTTATTTTATGTTTATTTAAAAATCACTGTTCTGAGCAGGGGTCTGTAGGTTCACAAGACTGAGAGTTACATGACCCAAAGAAAAGTTTAAGAATTTCTGGTTTAGGGGCAGCTAGGTGGTGCAGTGAATAGAGCACTGGCCCTGGAGTCAGGAGGATCTGGGTTCAGATTTGGCCTCACACACTTGACACACTTACTGGCTGTGTGACCTTGGACAAGTTGGTTGGCCCCAGTTTCCTTGCCTTCTCCCCTCCAAAAAAAAAAAAAAGAAAGCAAAGAAGAATTTCTGTTTTAACAATACTATTATAGCAGCTTTCAAAGACTAAGTATATATACATATAAAAGTCTCTGTGGCAATCGTATGTTTGTTTTGCTTGACTATGCTTACTTGTTAAAAGAATGATGTTTTTCTTCTGTCTGGAATATGGTACTTGATGGTAGAGAGGAGAGCTAAGAATAGTGTGGGGGGGGGGGGAGAGGAGGCTCATTGAAACATTTCTTTTAAATGCACAGAAGAGAATTGAAGGAAGCACATAAGGAAATACAGATAAATACAACAGCTTTAAAAGTAACATTTTGTATTCTATGCTTTTTAAAAAAGTGAATTGTAGATAATAGATTCATATTTTCCTATATAATCCTCTTTTTCTATTGTAGTTTGTATATGGAAATGTTCTTTTTTTGGTGTTCCTTAAATTTCTTTTAAAAACTAATTAAATGTAACTAATTAATGAGCAGGTTTAATTTTTTTTTGGAGTAGGTTTGGTTAGTTGAATTGATGTTTCAGTATTAAGTTTTTAGTAGAGCGTTTATTTATTTATTTGTTGATTTTTAAAGAAGAAAGTACTAAAGCTGGGATCAGGAGACTAGGCGAGTTATTAGTAGGAAAGTGCTTTCCTAATGTTAAAACTCTCCCCATAGATATGTGTGAATTATTTCCTGATCTTTCTACGAAGTTCTTACTTTTTTTTTTTTTTTTTTTTAGAAAGAAATGTCATTCATTACAGTTTTGTTACCCCCTTGCATACTTCCTATCAGATGAGGAAAAGGGCACCATGAAGCCAAACTATGCAATAAGAGGAGTGACGTGCTTGTGGTCTCAGGGGCCAGCACCTGTCAACTAATGCAGAGGACCCATTTTTCCCTCCGTCGGTAAATAAGAAAGGAAAAGTTTCTATTCTCTTGTAGTTAGAATCTGGTCTAGTGTCAAAGGATAGAAAGGTAGCTTTTGTTTTTTATCTTACTCATCTGCAGTTAAGTAGAAACTGAGAGGAAGGATTCAGTTCCTGTTGGAGGAATCAACCAGAAGATAGATATAATAGTTTGAATTAGAACTTGCAAAAGGATTGGAGACTGAAGGAAGGAATAAGGAGAAGATTCACCAAGTGTGTAAGAATAAAAGAGTATAAATAGAACAGAATAAGTTAAATCAGTCACTAATGTTGTTAAGCTTCACAGGATATGCTGTTTTAAAAGATATCATTCTTCATTTTCAGAGATAATGCAGAATCACTGTAATGTACCAGAAGTATATACCAAAGTACATATTTTGAGTTATTAGTCCAACATTAGTGACTGATATAATTTATTCTGTTCTATTCATACTCATGCTGAGGGTTAAGAGTTGAATCAAAGTTGTGTAATTTATTTTCCCTAATTGTCCTGTAGGAGCTTACAGACCTTGTTCTCCTTAGCGCTGTCTTTAACGTGTTGGATACCTTTTGATAGTGATGATTTTTGTGGTTTCTTTCAGCTCTAAGTCTCTGATGTTGTGAAAATGTTTATAGGATGTTGGATTTGAACTGGACAGTAACAATTGGGTAAGATATTGAAGGACAGAGAGAGGGGTTTGGACAGCATCAATAGTGGTTGGAGATTAAGACATAGTTTTTCTTGACTATATTTCCATTATCTAGAATTTGCCTTCAAATTGCACTGTATCTTCTTGACTTCTACTCTTCAGCTTTGTAAAACCAAGAATCACATTTGACATATGCATGGAGTGTTTTTACATTGGAAGCTGTTTGAAAATATTATACGTTGAACTATGCAGGTGTTTTAACTTCAGTCAAGTAAGCTAGAAACTTTTTTAATAGCCCTCTGTTCCACCTATTCCTTTCTACCCTCATTGCATTGCTTTGTAACCAGTGGTAGAACTCTGAAAGATTTGTCTTGCCAGGATACAGCTATCAAATGTATAAAAAATGTTTTCCTATCTTAAATAATTTAACTTTAGATGTAGTAATGTAATTATTTTGACAGAGAAATGTTACATATTGCAATATTTCTACATATCTTAATGCAGACATTTTCACTTTGCAAGAGATACATATAGTAAGAGTGATTAAAAAAAAAAAACCACAAAAGAAAGGCTTAAATCGAATGAATGACAGACTCAAATACTTTTATTTAGAAAATAAGAATAAATAACATCCTATTAGTGTCAAATATTATGAACTTAGAATGTGAAATTTTTAGTTATTTATACACATTTTTCTATAATACCACAGGTGAAAGCTTAAACATTTGTAAGACATGAAACCAGTTGCTGCTCACTTGGAAAGTGATTGTTGAGTGCTTTATACAATTCCTTTGTCTCACAGTACTTACTAAAACATAAAAACTTCTCTGCATTACCCCCACACGTGCAAATTTATTTGTGAAACCAAAAAAAAAAAATGCAGATTAAAGATATAAAGAATGCAGAAAAAAATGTGAAATGGTTCAAAGTCTCTAGGAAATTATTCAGTAGAATGTGCTCGATGGTCTCTTTTACTAAAGACTTTATCACATTTGTAAAATATGCCATAGTAAATTTATTAGTATGCTATAAAGAAATTTTCTAAATAATTAAGACTAAACCACACTTGTCAAAATAAATGAATGAAATACACTTTTGAATCATGTTTCTTCACTTATTGCTCATTTGCATAATTCAATAACCTACACAGGGGTCTCTCAGCCTTTGGTGTGAATTAGCAAGGTTCTCCTATTCCTTGTCATACTGCAGGAATTTATATTACTATATAATTAATTATTCCAGTTGTAGATTAACAAGGGAACAACCAAGGGCACAGCAGAACCTATTGACACAAGGCAGGGAATTTAAAGACAAGAGACAATCAAAGACACCCAACAAACTCAAGCTGATAGACTAAAGGGATTTTTGAATGAAGACACTTAATTTATTTCAAGAATAAGAAATCAGTAGTAAGAGCAGTCTCAACAAGATTAGCTGACTAAGCCTTCTTACAAAGATATCTGAATAGTGCGTGGTGTGCCAGGTTAACCACTCCACAAGCAGCTCAACAAATAGCTGGCCAAGCTTTTCATGGACACAGCAGATTTCCAGTTAAGTTTTCAGTGTTTCAAGAAGGTTTTTATACCAATGAAATGTATGTAGATGCAAAGCGCTTTCCCTAGAAATTGTTCCTTTCAGCTGCAGAATTGCTCGTCTCTTTTATAGGGTATTTATTATCTGTTTGTTTTCTTTTTTCTGTTACCCTCAAATGAATCACAGAAATCAGACCAGAAAGGAAGTATAACTCATCATCTAGCTTCCCTTCCTTAACATTATGGAATTATTCCTTATGAATAGAACTGAGTCCTGCTCATTTTATTAATAATGGGATTTTCTGTCAGTCCTGAATCAAGAACTTTTACTACAGATTAGATTAAAGCTTCAGTTTCTTGGTTCTGCCTGATTTCTTCCCTATTTCCATACTTACTTCCAGGCTAAATAACCTAGTCTATATTAGGAAAACCTCACTTTTCTCTATTATGCTTAAAATATATTGTCCCTCTTGGAGACAATATGCTATAAAAATCATTTTCAGCTTAGGCCCATCCCAGTGCCAAGGAAATATCTTGATGTAAGTGATAATAACAGTGACATAGATGAGCAGAGAAGGAAGGGGTTGATTTACAGGGTATTGCTCATAATAGGTACTTAATAGTTGTTGAATTGGATTAGATTTGGAGTCAGAATTAAATAATACTGAATTCTGATCTTTTTTATTGAGGTTGGTGAGGTAGCTAACATAGTTTTCTGAATAATCTTCAGGGTCATAAAGAATCTCAGATAATCCAAGGATCAATGTCCCTATTTTTCTCTAAACTTAAGCAAAAATAATCTTGTACCTTCTTGATGTTCTGTACAATATACTTGAGCCATTCATTTATCCACTACTTCATTCAGCAAATATTGATCAAGTTCCAACTGTAGGCTAGGCATCTCAGGAAACACAAAAATTAACAGCATCCTCTGTCCTTTTTCTCAAAAGATTTTCAGTCATTCAAGAAGTATTTATCTTGACTACATCCAAAAATTAATCACTCATTCTGCATATTTATTCCATTGCTTCTCTCTAGGAGGTAGTGAGTACTCAGTCAGTAAACATTTAGTAAGTGCCAGGCATGGTTCTAAAAAAGAGGCAAAAGACAGTCTGTGCTTTCAAGGAGCTCACCATCTAATGGGGAAGAGAACATACAAACAAATACATGCAGATAAGCTTTGTACAGAATAAAGAGAAAATAATTTAGAGAGAAGGCACTTAGAATTAAGAGGGGTTGAGAAAAGCTTCCTGTAGAAGATGGGATTTTAGTTGGGACTTCAAGGAAGTCAGTAGGTGGATGTGAGGAGGAAGAGCATTCCAGGTATGGGGGACAACCAGAGAAAATGCCCGAAGCTGAGAGATGAGTGTCTTATTCACAAGGAGACCAATGTTGTTGGATTGAAGAATACATCATAGATAGTGAGGTGTAAGAAAGCTGGAACAGAAGGGCTTTGAACATCAAACAGGAGGTTCTGTATTTGATTCTCAAGGTGATAGGGAGCCACTGGAGTTAATTGAGGCATGGTGACATGATTGGACTTATGCTTCACTTTTGTGATTGATTGGAGGGTGAACTAGAGCAAGAAGAGACTTTGAGTTAGGCAAACTAACCCAAGCAAACTATTGCAGTGCTCCAGGAATGAGGACATAGGGCCTGAATGAGAGTGGTAGTGATGTTAGAGGAGAGAAAGGGACTCAAGAGATGTTGCAATGGTGAAATCTGTAGGGGGGTAAGAGATAGTAAGGAGTCGAGGGTGACACCTAGGTTGTGAGCCTGTGTATTGTTAATGATACTTGCAGCTGCTGTGGGGGTGTAAGACCAGTAACACCAGCACATAGGAGGGCTGCTAGCACAGGTTCTTTAATCTGCTTTTAAAGACAGCTTTAAAGGGGTTAACAATCTTAACTTTAATTAAAAGTGCAGAAAGATCAGAAAGATAATTCAGATTCAAGAAAGATCTAGTAGACAGGGCTCCAACTCTCTTAACAGAGTAATAGAACTATTTATACACATACATCACCAGACCAGGGAGCACCGACATGTAGGTTCACAAAGCTCATGAGTGAGCCCCAATGCAATATCTCACCTCAGAATTATGTGCATTTTCAACTAACAGAGTCAGAGCCAGAAGGCACCAAAACCTAATATGACTCAGTACAGCTATGAATGACCAGGGTTCAAAGGAGATTGATCCTTTTAAATATTTACAATTCAGCATGGGCCTGGGAAACTGAACTCCAATAGCAAGAAGAAAAACAACAAAAAACAACAAAAATCCCACCTTGCTTACACTCACAGCTTGAGAGAATGGTGTTGCCCTTTACAGCAATAGAAAGAGTTTTGGGGGAAAGATAATGAGTTCAGTATTAGACAGACATCCATTTGGAAGGTAGTTGAAGATGCAACAGTAGAGGTCAGCCAGAGGTTAGAGCAAGATAGGTAGGTTTGAGAATCATCAGCTTAAAGATGGTAATGTGCTCTGTGGAAGCTGATTAATTCACTAAATGAAGAAGTCTAGAGGGAGAAGAGAAAAGGACCTAGGACAAAAGCCTGTGACAGAGGTCGTGATCTGGATGAAGAGGCAGCAAAGTAGACTGAGTCAAAGTCAGATAGGTAGGAAAACCATGAGAGAGCACAGTCCTAAAAACCCTAGGGAGAAAAGAGATGGATCAATAGTGTTGTTTTTTTTAAAGCCTACCCAGAAGTCCAGGAGAATGAGGATTAGGGAAATGCCAATGAATTTGCCTCTGTGAGATCATTAGTAACTTTGGAAAGAGCAGTTCTATTGGAAAGAAGAGGTCAGAAGCTGAGTGAAAGTAGAGGCATCTGTTCTGGAGGGGCTTTTCAGGGAGTTTTGCTCCTAGTGATAGATGATATATAGGATGATAGCAGGATCAAGTAAAGATTTGTAAAGATGGAGGAAACATGTATGTTTGTAGGCAATAAAGGATGAATCAGCAGTCAGCAAGAGATGGAAAAGAAGTAAAAGAGTAAAGAAGAGATGGGATAGAATAGGATCACTTGTGCAGGTAGTGCGCTTACTCTTTGTCAGGAGTAAGGCCACCTGTATTTCACATGAGACAGGTTTGAGGAGGAGAAAGTGGCAGAATCCATTTGATATCAGATGGAAAAGAGGGGAGCAGGTGGAGTTCATGGGCACAGCCTCAGTTTTTTCTGTAAAGTAGGAGGCAAGGTTCTCAGCCAAGAAGGTAGGATGCTGGCAATATTTTGGTCCTGTGGAGTCATGAGTAATTATTATGTTTATCTGAGTTCTTAAGTCTTTCAAAGTTGTTTTTTCTTTCACATTGTTATTATTGTGTAAATTGTTCTCCTGGTTCTCCTTACTTCAGTCTTCATCAGTTCATATGAGTCTTCTTAAGTTTTGTCATTTTTTTAGAGCACACTAATACTCCATTTTATTTATAGACTATAAATTGTTTGGCCATCCCTCAATTGATGGACTCTCCCTGTTAGCCTCTCTTTGTTCCTATAAAAAAGAGCTGCTATAAATGTTTTTGTACAAATGGGTTTTTTTTTCCTCTCTATTTGTTATCTTTGAGATTTAGACCTAGTGGTGATAGCCCTGTGTCAGAATGTATGTACATTTTATTGACTTTTTTTGTCATAGTTCCAAATTGCTTTCCAGAATGGTCAAAAAGTACACTAGGGTGGCTGTTTTCCATAAGCCCTCCAACATTATATTTTTTTAGTCATCTTTGCCAATCTGATAAATGTGAGGTGGAACTTCAGTTGCTTTTATTTTCACTTCTCTAATTATTAGTGATTTAGAGCTTATATTTTTTTTTTATCTGACTAGTGATAGCTTAGATTTCTTGCAGTAAAAACTGCCTGTTCATATTCTCAGACTGTTCATCATTTGGGGAATGACTCTTCTTCCTATATATCTTAAATAAGTTTATTGGAAGAAAAAATGTTTTTTCCTGGTTGACCATTTTTCTTCTCATTTCAAATGCATTAGTTTTCTTTGTGTAAAAATTTTAATTTCAGGTAGTCAAAGCTGGACATTTATCTTCTGTAATCCTTTCTATTCCTTTTGATCATTATCTCTTCCTCTGTCCACATATCTGAAAGCTTAATTTCTTCCCTTTTACTCTGATTTGTTCGTGATTTGCCCTTTTATATTTGTCATGTATCCATTTCATGCTCATCTTTGTACATAACATGAGGTATTGGTTTAAATCAGTTTTCTGCCAGACTGATTTCCTCTTTCCAAACAATTTTCATAAAATATTGAACCCTTACCCAAGTAACTAGGGTCTTTGAGCTTATTAAATACTGGACTGCTGGGGTGTTGACTTCTCTATGTTGCATGCCTGATTTTAGCCAGTAGCAATCATTTTCATGATTGTAGCTTTGTCGTATAATTTGAGATCTGATTCTGCTATGCCTCCTTCCCACTTTTTGCTATTATTTCCCTTAGTATTCTTGACATTTTTCTCTCGTATTGATTTTGTTATTTTTTTCTAGCTTTTTAAAATAATCCCTTAGCAGTTTGATTGGTATGGCACTAAATAAGTAAATTAATTTAGGTAGTATTTTTAAAAATATTTGTTCAGCCTTCTCTTGAGTAATTAATACTTCTCCATTTATTTAGATCTGTATTTCTGTGAAGAGTGTTTTATGGTTGTATTTAGTGATTTTGAGTGGAATTTCTATTTCTTTCTCATCCTGCTGAGTTTTTTTTCTGGTAATATTCAGATTGATGATTTATGCACATTTATTTTGTATCCTGCAATTTGCTGAAGTTATTGTTTAATTTAATTTTTATTTTACTTTCTAGGCTTCTTTAAGTAAACCATGCCATCTACAAAAAGTGGTAATTTTATTTTCTATTTGCCTGTGCTTATTCCCTTGATTCCTTTTTTCTTGTCATTGCTATAGCTAGTGTTTCTAATATATATTAAGCACCTACTATGTTCTAGTGGTAGGGAACCTGTGGCCTTGAGGCCACATATGGCCATCTAGGTTCTCAAATGCAGCCCTTTGACTGAATCCAAATTTTACAAAATAAATTCCCTTAATAAAAGGATTTGTTATGTAAAATTTGGATTCAGTTAGATGTTGGCACCCAAGGACCTTGAGGCCACAGGTTCCCCTGTAATCTAGTTACTGTGTTAGGCATCAGAAATAAGAAGACAAAAAAAAAAAAAAGAAATAGTCCTATCCTTTAAGGAGCTTGCATTTTATCTAGGGAACAACCTGTACACATTTAAATATATACAAAATAAATACATGGTGATTTGTGGAGGGAGTTGCTAGCAACTGAGAAAATCAGGAAAGACCTTCTAGAGTAGGTGGCGTTTGACCTGAACTCTGAAAGAAATTCAGAGATGGAGGCAAGGGGGGAATCCATTGCAGGCAACAGGGGACAATCTGAGCAAAGAAAGAGGGAATGCCATCTTTGAGGAACAAGAAGGCCATTTTGGCTGGGTCATGGGTGTCTCATGGAGAATAATGTAGATCTAGATCACTAGGTTGGAGCCAGGTTGTGAAGGACTTTGTCAAAGGAGCATGTGTTGATTTCAGAGTTGTAGAGAAGCATTGGACTTTATTGATCAGGGTAGTGACATGGTCAGAACTTTGCTTTAGGATTGTTACTTTGGTAGCTCTCTAAAGGATATATCAGAGAAGGGAAAGACAAGGGGACCAATTAGGAAGTTACTGAAATTGTCCAGGCAAGAGATATTGATGGCCCAAATCGGAGAGGTGGTTGTGTGAATAGAGAGGACACAAATATTGAAGATGTTGTGGAAATAGAAATGGCAACCAGTGGACCAGAGGGGGTTTTATGAAAAGTCAGGGATAACCCCAGAGTTGTCACCATGGTTATTGGAAGAATGGTGATTCCCTCAGCAGAAACAGGGGAGTTGGGAAAAAGGATATATTTTGGGAAAAGATAAGTTCTGTTTTGGACATGTTGGGTTCTAGATGCCTATTGCTTGCCTTCTCAATGGATGGAGGAGGAACTGGAGGGAGGGAGAGAATTTGGAACTCAAAATTTTTTCTTAAAAGTAGCATTAAAAATTATTTTAGTTTAATTGAAAAAACGGTTCATTTAAAGTGTCTAGTGGGCACCTGGTACTAAACTAGTAGTTAGGACCTAACGCTCAGCAGAAAGAGCTCAGTAAATGTTGGGTTCGTTAATCGGGAATCATCTGCATTTGGATAATAATGGAACCCATGAAAGTGGTGAGACCTTCAAGAGAGATAATATAGAGAGAGCACGCTGTTAAATTAACTATTTTAATTGTTACTGTTAAGTTTTGTTTTTAATTGAATTGTGCTCTCTCAGAGGTGAGTTAAATAGAAAAGTGTCAAGTTAGTTCCTGTTGGTCCAGCTAACAGAGGGTGAAAAGTTTGATCCAAAATTACTTCTTTAGAGGATTTAGAATTCACATGGCACTTGTCACTAATTATGTTTCACTTCAATAAATGTAAAAGTTAGTTCGTGGTCCCTGAGCCCCACCAGTTAAGATAGAGAAAGCTACTTGAGAAGCAGGTTGAGTGAAAGTGGCAGGCCAAGTGAGAATGAAACTTCTCTGTATATAATTTACAGATTAGAACTAACATTTTGCTTCGACCATTTGCCATCTATCTATTGTGTCATGATTCTTGGTTCTTATGTACTTGTAATAATTTTTTATGTAGTTTAGAAGCCAAGTCTTTGTTAGAGGAATTTGCTGCAAAGATTTCCCCCCATTTAACTATTTGCCTTCTAATTCAAACTGCATTGATTTTGCTTGTGCAAAAGCTTGTAATCAAGTATCCAGTTTATCTTTTATGCTCATCTAGCCTTTATTTAGTCAAGAATTCCATACACACACCCCATGCATAGTGGTGAGAAGTGTCTTTTCTGCTCCTCTCATTTTTTCACGATGTGACATAATTTATTTATACCATATGGTTAGCCATTAGAGAGCATGTTGTAGCAAATGGTGTGAAGCAATGGTCTAAACCTGATTTTGAGACACTGCTTTCCTATTTTCCCAGCAATTTTTGTTCAGTAGTGAACTCTTACTTCAACAAGTTGATATCTTGGGGTTTATCAGTATTCAAATGCCTTTGGGTCTCATGTACCCAGTCTGTTAAATTGATCAACTTCTTTAACCAGCACCAAATGGTTTTGATGATTATGACTTTGTAGTAGGTTGAATTATGATACTGCTAGTTCTCTTCAGTTCTGTTGTTTTACGTTATGAAAATTTGATCTTTTAAAAAAATGACTTAGATCCTAACATAAAATTTCATTCTAAAAGGGAAGCAAAGGCTGAGTCTCCCAAGTAACCCATTACTTAATCAATTTTCAAATTGTTCTGCAGGATAAAAACAACTTAATTGATTTTATTTTAGAAACTCAGAATACACTAGCTAATCTGTTAAATTAGAATTCTCTTGAGCCTTTTAAATCTCTCTTCATCAAATATTCATTAAGCTTTTAATGTTAAGGGATAAAATTTTAAAAGAGATTGCAAAAAGGGGAGAGTAAACTAGGGTATATTTACAACTTTTAGATGAAATTATTCCTTTTGATGACTCAGTGCTTACTTGATTTACAGAGTTGTGGAAAGTAACCCTTGCACTTGGTGAACTTTAAAGCACGCTATAATTGTGATTTGTTAATATTATCTTAAACTCAACAGTCATTATTATTCACCTACTATCTTTAAAGTATAATGGTGTAGTGGAGGCAAGAATGTCCTCAGAGTCAGAATTATGTAGAGTCAGGTCCAACTTTTGATTGATACTAACTTTCTACAGCATAACTCTGTCTATGACACTCTTCCACCCTCACCCCCATTCAGTAAACCCTGTTGGCTCCCTATCATGTACAAGATCAAATTTTAAATCTTCTGTTTCGCTTTCAAAGCCCTTTATAACTTAGTCACCTCCTGCATATCCAATCTTCTTACACTTTACTTCCTGCCACATATTCTTCAATCCAGTGTATTTAGCCTCATGGTTGTTACGTTTCCCAATTCTGTCCCACATGCCTCAGAGGCTGTCCCTATCCATCTCTCTATCTGAGAGGCAAAGGACTCAGTTCTTTTTTTGGACATAGCCAATTCAAAAATTTGTTTTGCTTGACATATGCTTATAACAGGAGTTTTATTTTTCTTTCATCTCTTGGGTGGGGGGAAACAAAAAAAGATGAAAGATTCTTGTCAGTTAAACATATATACATATATATATATATATATATATATATAAACATATATATACACACACATACACACACACATGTATATGTTCAATTGGCAAGAACCTTTCATCTATATTATTTGTAAATTATATTTATTATTTTATAAATAAATAATTGCATAAATTTTATATAAATTATTATTTACTATATACATATATATTTTAAAACAGGTAAAATTATTTGCGGTTGGCAGAGCTACGAAGTGCTAGAGTCATTCTGTAAAGCAATTTGGAATCATGACCCCCAAAAATGAACTGTGTGTACCCTGTAACCTACCAGTTCTAGGATTTGTATCCCAAAGAGATCAAAGAAAGAGAAAAAAAGTCCTATATGTACAAAAATATTTAAAGCAGCTTTTTTTTTTTGTAATGATGAAAAATGGGAGACTGTAGGAGTTCCCATTACCTGGAAAATGGCTAACAAAGTATATTAATGTAATGGCATACTATTGTGCTACAAGAAATGAAGAAAGAGATAGTTTCAGAGAAACTCAAGATGATTTATATGAACTGATCTAGAGTGTAGTGATCAGAACCAGGAGGACAGGATGCAATCACATACACACACACACACACGCACAGAGACACACACACACACACACACACACATACACATCCTATATTATTTGATCATTCTATTGATAAAAATATGTTATTGTCATCATACATACAATTGATAACATTATTTCAAAAACTAACAATTTTGAAAAGACTTGAATTCTGATTGACATATTGAGCAAACCATGACTCCAGAGGACTCATGATGAATAAATGGTTTTACCCATCTTCTCACAAAGAGGTGATGGAATAATGTGCAGAATAATAATATTTTGGGACATGGCCATTGTGAGAATTTGTTTTTCTTGACTGTGCTTATTTGTTGTAAAAGTAAGTCAAATGCTAGATTTGGAGTCAGGAAAAGCTGGGTTCACATCCAAACCTGGTAGATAGTAGCTTTGTGACCCTGGTATCATTTAACCTCTTTGCTTCAGCCAATTCTTTAAAACTTGAACTCCTTTAAACACTCGCTATGTGGCAAACACTGGAGATACAAACACAAAAAGAACAGTCCTTGCATTCAAGGAGTTTATATTCAAATAAGAAGACACACAACATATGGGGAAGTGGTCAGCAGGGAATTTTGGTTTGGAAAGTTACAAGGAATGCATGGAGCCACGGGGGCGTAGATTGACATACTCTTTCCCTTAACAGTGGGATTTGACTACAGCTGGAAGGGGGAGGTAAGAGGGGATGCAGCAGCAAGAAAGTGGTTGGGAAATAAAGTGAAGTACAACTGGGGCAAGTAGCTTGATATATAGGGCCATATCAGTATTTTGGGACCCCCAAGGTCCCAAAGCTGAGTTAAGTTCTCAGGTCATGATCTAAGAAGCATGATTTGGAGAAAGATATGATCTGGGTTATTAGAGGACATTCCTACACTGGAATTCCCACTCTGGAGGAACTCACAAATCCTTTAAAGCTATTTGTCTTAGTTCCCCTATTAGATTATATATCCCTAGAGGATAGAATATAGTCTTATAAACTTAATACACACAATGCTTTAAGCTTAGTAGGTAATCAATAATTATTTTTTATGTCATTATACCTGTTATTCTTTCTGGGAGGATTTTACAGCACTTTTCCAATTCCAGAGTTTTCCTAAGCCACAGCCCAGCTGTACTATAGAATTGTTAGGACTTATAAAGCTGAATTTCTATATTCATTCATTTAACAATTTTTTAAACATGTTAGAATTGTTTCACTATACCAGACAATGAAGGGGAAAATACAAAATTTACATAAGGTAAGTTCCCTAAATTCATTTGTTGTAGTCTGTTAGAGAGATCCAGCACTAACAAAAATAAGCACAATGTACAAAATAACATGGTATGGTGCATCAGAAAGGTTCAGTGTAAGTTCTGAGGAAGAAAATTAGCAACTGAGGAAGTCATGGAAAGCTTTATGGAGGACCTCACATTTGGTTTGAGTTTTAAAGGATAAATGTAGAAACTGAATTTAGAGTGGCAATTGGATTGGGTGGGTGGGTGGGTGGAGTGCAAAATAAGATTGAACTCTCCTCTTTCCCCACCTCCATCTGGGGAACAGAGAAAGGAGGGAGAGCTAAATGCTTTGTAATCTCTGAATTTCCTTCAACCTCCCTGCACTGCCCCCCAACATTTCATCCGAATGACGTCTAAAGTGTTTGAGAGGCTCCTTAGGTCACACTGCTTATACAGTCATTTTCCAGGTATTGTCAAGTCTGAATCTGTAACATCTCTTATATCCCTTCTCTTATGTCCATTCACACAACTCCGTCCCCACCTGTCACAACAGCTTCATAACTGGATTCCCAATTTCCAGTCTCCTCTCCCCTAACAGTCCTTCTTACAGCAGCTAAAATAGCCTTCCTCATGCCCAAGTCTCTTCTCACTTTACTGCTCAAAAAACTTCATGTTCTGTCTCCTTTCTCTGTGAATTCACACAAGTTCCCCTGCTCTGCTTAAAATGCTAACTATCTTCTCACTTCCATCCCTTAATATCTGTATTTTCTATCAAGGCTGAACTTTGTGTTATGTTCTACCAGAAGAGGAGCCTTACCCAGTTTGTTACTTCCTAATAACCACATCTTCCTTTTGAAAATATCTGTTTAAGTCTCTGTAGGCTATAAAGGTGATTATTAAAGATGTATCAATAGGATAACTCCATGAGGCCAGGAAGTCTTTCATTTCGTCTTTATATCCCTGTTGCCTTCTGGGGGGATGGGGGGGGAGGGAAGAGGGAGGGAGAGAGTAATAAGTAGTAGCTAGGTGGTGCAGTACAGGTAGATAGAGTGCTGGACCCAGGGTCAGGAAGACCTGACTTCAGATCCTCCCTGAGATACTCAGTAGCTGTGTGACTTTTAAGTAAGTCACTTAACCTCTGCCTCAGTTTCTTCAGTTATAAAATGAGATGATAATAATACCTTACCTCCTGGGGTTGTTGTGAAGATAAAATGAGAAAATATTTGCAAAGCACTTTGTAAACCCTATAAAAAAAATGCTAGCTAGTATTATCAATTTAGGTGCTAAATTTAATTCCTGTTTGTAGAGTGGAGTAGAAGAGAACAATAAAGGGCAGCTCACAGAAAAGATTCTCACAGTTCTCCATGCTCCTTTCAGCACATGTACCTCTGGTGGGCAAGTGTTCATTTTGTGAATGAGACCAATCTGTGATCTGGGGAAAAAGAGAGCACACAAAAAAGTTGGAGAGCAGGGTGTGTGGGTGTGTGTGCGCGCGCGTGCATACCTATGTGTATCTGGTTCCGTGTCTGAGACTGTGCTTGTGTGAGCCCCATGGATGCATGCTTTAAATGTAGCATGAAACATTCTGCTGAAATAATTGTTCCACATTATTAGAGCAAGAAGCTTGAGAAGTTAGGAATTCTATTCCTGGTTTGCCTCTGACTCATTTTGTGACATTGAGCAAACCATTATCCCTCATTAATTTAGTTGTCATATGTTCAATAAAGGGTAATGCTGTGTGTTTGTAAAGCACTCTGAAATTCTTTGATGAAAAGAACTGTATAAGTACAAAATACTATTGTTGATTTTTTATCATCATCATCATTATTATTATTATTAATGTTATTTGGTTTTGTTCTTTGGAAGTCACAGATATTTAAAGTCTTCTCAAATGTGACTCTTGAATATTTCCATCTCAAGACATTGATAAATAGTTCAGAGCATCTTTGTTTTAACACCAAAATAAGATGACCAAAATGTATCTCATTAATAAAATACAATTACCAAATTAAATATATCCATAGTACTTTCTATTGTTTTTTTTTCCCTTAAAAATGTGGTTCCCAACAACTACTAAATAAGACCTTTAATTACTGCCAATCTTTTCTTGAAAGTAACAGTGCTTATCGGAGTAGCTTGAAACTGCAAGTGGTATTCACTACACAGTGGGGTTGTAATGTGATTATGAAGTGTACAAGTCAATGATAAATAAGCTTGATAAACCATATATTTGTATTAGAAATAATATTTGAATTATCAGCTGAATAAAAAGGCAGCAACTACTGGTTTCATGGGGAGGGCTCATGGAAAAAATAAAATGCACTAAGTAGATTTGTATGTGCCTCTATATGCAGCATAGGAACACTTTGAACTTAGACATGTTTTGAATGTATGTAAATTGCTGGAAGAATTTTTTAAATCTGTGATGCTTCAATTAAGACTCCCAAATTTGGACTTTTTTCTTAATATCTCAATTCAGATATTTCATAAAGGCTTTTATGGTTTCCAGTATTTATAATCAATTCAAAATGGAATAGACATGACTCAAGTATTTCCTTTTGTTCCATTAGGAGAGAGTAAAATAAATTTTTCTTTTCCCTTTTCTGGATATTTTCATAAGTCAAATGTGATTAAAAATCTCCCTTCCAAGATTTGAGTCATTTAAAATCATACAGCAAAGTATTCAAAGCATTTTTTTTAAATAACATAAAGTGTAATTCTGACCATGTTACCCCCTCCTCACCCATCTATTCAGTAAACTCCAGTGTGTCCCTATTTATTGCCTCCAGTGTCAAAGCCTGACTTCTTCCTACCTCTCTGGTCTTCTTATACCTCACTCCCCTCATGTATTCTGCAATCCAGTGACACGGGCCTTCTGCCTGTTCCTCACATACGACATTCCCATCTTGGATTCCCCATGTCTGACTCAGAGTGTTTTCTGTGACTGTCCCCCATGGCTAGAACGCTCTCCTTCCTCACGTCTGTGTCAAAGCTCCTAAAGCATGACTCTTGACCAGCCATATAATAATAATTCATGTAATACTTTACGGTTTGAGGAGTCCTGAGAGGTAGGTAGTATAAATATTAATTTCTAGAAGAGAAAACTGAGGGTCAGAGTGCTCAAGTAATAGGACTGTAGAATTTAGAGCTTGAAAGAATCTCAGAAAAATATCTAGCCCAGCCTCCTCAGATGAAGAAAGTGAGGGTGAAAAAATGACTAACCCAATGACACACAGTATTAGAACTGATTTTCAAGCCTGTGCTGTTTCCAATTCCCACTCCTCTTTCTCTCTTCCATCCTTGCCCTTTCAAGGAAGTCAGATATCTCCTGCTGGTCCCTGACTCCTTGAGAAAGGGACATTGGGGTAGGAAATATGCCCTTGCTTCCTTCTCCAGGGACACTAAAGCTAGCCCTTTCCTTCTGGTCACAGGGTAGTAAAAAATCAGGCAAATGATCATGAGGGAGACAAGATTGGGGGGTGGGAGTGGGGCATTGCTTCAGGTGGAATTGACCTGTCCTGACCAGGTAACCCTGGACCAGGTACTCAAAGGGATAGTAAAGTCAAGTCAACAAACATTGTTGTACAAGGCACATTAGGTGGTCCTAACCTGGAACTAGGAAGAGCTGAGTTTAAATCTAATTTCAGACACTAATAACTGTGGGACCCTGGGCAAGTCTCTTAATCTCTATCTGTCTGTAATGTTAATAGAGTAGGAAGATCTTCCCTGCCCATTAATAGGCCTGTGGGACCTGCTTTGAGCTTTGGCTCAACTCACAGCTGTGATACAGCATGAGTCATAGGAAGCCTGAGTCACGTGGAGCCCAGTGTGGGAGAAGAGGAGTGAGACTGAAAGAGAGCAGGAAAGGCAGAGCAGAGAGTGGAGGGAGGAACTTGTTTGTGGGGAAGCCTGACAGAGAGAATGCTTGAGATGTCCGCACTCCCTGGATCGGTGATGAGTACCTGGCTAAATCTTACTTTCTGGTATCCTAATAGTGATGTTCCAAATAAATATTTGGGTTTTGCCTTTGGGGAAGAGAGTTTGTTAAATTTTATGAGTCTGCTCTAGAAATCATATATATATTCATAGCAGCTGCTATGGGTATCGCATTGGCGTTGCGCTGCCTCACTTTGATCAGTGGTGATATGGGGATGATGAGAGTAATAACACATACCTCCCAGGCCTGTTGTGAGAATCCAGTGAGATAATATTTCTTAAGAAAGAGCTCAGCACAGTTCTTGGTACATAATAAGTGACTGATAAATACTCATTTTCTCCCTCCCACTTTGTTCAGCAATGATCCATTTTTGCCTAATTACCCAACTTAAGTTCACAGTTTAAAGGCCATTTTCAGCTTCTCCTTGGTCCATTCACCAGCTGCCACTATTTCCCTATTGCCAGTGGAGCTGCTCAGCCTTTCTTTTGTCTATGAGGTACAGTTCACTCTCATTCATGCTCACCCTCATGAGAACTGCTGACTTTCTGGAGGACTCCTTCATTTCAACAACCATCAACTTTTTGTACAGTTCCTACAGTGCCAGGTATGCACCAGTGTATACTACCACAGCAGCAGTGTATTCACCAGGCTCTTTGTAGTCTTGTCACATTTTATTAAACATCGCTTGGACTGGGTGTAGTAGGAACGCAACTAACTGTACTTTCTTCAAGGAGCTCAGCGTTCAGAGAGGACGAGCACCTCTGGGGTGAGGGCTGCTGAGACCTTTCCAGGGCTGCTCATCCACCTTTGGCATTCCCTTCACCAAGCTCTCACCTGTGTCTCCAAGAAGCTATGGCACAGGGAGTGGCCTCACCCCATTAAATCGTCTTAGAAGGCAGACTAAATTAGAATGAGAGTAACCTACAGACCTCAAAGGTGGTGAGTTAGGAGGATGTCTACCTGATGGGCCAGTGAGAACAGTTTGTTCCAACTGTGTGGAGCACTTAGAGCTTAGTGAGACGTTGAAGATGCCAAGGTCATCCACTACATCTCAGGCCTGACCTTTTGTCTTGCCACTGAATTTCATTGACTCTGGAAGAGAGAGTAAGGCTGATGACTCTGCGTAACTCTTCCTCACTTAAGTCCAATTCTCTCTCTCTCTCTCTCTCTCTCTCTCTCTCACACACACACACACACACACACACACACACGTCAGAGTCACAATTCACAAAGCATCACTCTGTGTCGTCATTGGTCCTCTGCAGAAGCAAAGAACAAACAGCAAAGTCCTACCTTCTGTAAGAAGTCTTCTCAGTGCTTGGCATATAGTGCTAGACATATAGCAGGCACTTAATAGCACTAAGCAGGAAATTCCACAATATAAGATACCCATCTATTCCTGGGTCTGTCTGTCTTTTAATTTTTATTTAATTAATTTATTTTTAGTTTTCATCATTCATTTTATTCCTGGTTGTTTCAAGGTGGCTTTTGAAAAGGTGATAGTTAATCTGCTTATGAATTGAGCCCTATAGAAGCAATTTGCATATATTCACCAGGTCTGTAGGAACTCCAACCCCAGTGAAGTTTAGCTAAGTCTTCAGTCTTGGATGGCTAAAGCTCTTCTCTCTTACCTTTGTATCTTTATTACCACACATCCTCTCCCCTCTCCCCCCCCCCAACGCACCCTTCGTGATTATAATTAAGGAACAAAAGAAATTGTCAGTTGATTTATGATTGGGGAGGCTTTGAGGGGTGAGGATTCACTTTCTGTTATGTAAAATTCTTGAGCTGCCTTCCCTCTAATTAAATAAGGTAAGAATATTTTTAATCATAATAGTAATGAACAAACTTAACCAATCACCTTTGAGTACATCAGCACCTCTGCAGCACTCTTTTTAGAATACCACATGCTGTAATGCAAATTATCACATTAGCTATCTAAACGCACCATTTGTTTTTAAATATTGGAGTGTTTACATGAATTTCCCCCTTTAACTTCCTTCCCCACTTCACTATTTTATTGTCACTGCAATGACAGGTTTATTTAAGTGCTTTAATATTTTTACTTCTATTATTTTTATGTATTCCTGCATCTCTATAATGTCACTTTTCAAAGTATTAAAATGTTACTATGTTCTATAGCTCATTCCACTTGCTTTCAATTTTTATTAATAACCCTTTTGATCTCACCCATATTGTGTATTTGAGAAATAAAAGTGATTTTGACCTCACTGCCTAACAACATTATAGATAGTTACCAATCCTTTCCTCAAGGCTAAAAGCTGCTTTTTAAAAGCTTCAGACTCTAAGGGAATAGTTTAGATTTTGCCTCTGACAAAGTAAAAAAACAAATTTCCTATATTCTATCCAGAAAAAGGCCTGTCTCTTCCCTAGTTTCTCCCCATATTTCTAGACACAGCTTGGGCCTCAGAATATCCACTTAGTCTGGAGTCTACCATTAGAATCTTAGAAACGTAATAAGCTCATGGACTTTTATGTTCCTCTAAATCCACACAAGTACTTACAGACAAGTGGACACCCATAGAGGAATTCCATTTTCCTAGGGACAAGGTAGATGAGATGAATTATATTTGAATTATATTTCCCTGTCAATCAGATTTTTTTTAAGTTTTATTTTCTCTCTCCCTCCCTCATTACCCCCAATAGAAAAAAATGAAAGAAGGGGAAGAAATAAAAGATGAAAGAAAGAGGAAGGGATGGGAATGTGGGGAGTATTCATCTTCAGGCCTCTGGAATTAGAGGCTGCTTTTGCATTTGTCAGAGCTCTTAAGGCTTTGTCTTAATTTTTTTTGTCATTGCCCTGTATCAGTTCATACAAATCTTCCCAAGTTCCTCTGAAACTGCTCTTTTGTAATTTCCTGTAGCATAGTATTCCATTCCATTCATAAACCATAATTTATTCAGCCATTCTCCTATTGGGTACCCACTTAGTTTCCAACAAATAGAAATAGAATAAATATTTTTGTGCATGTTATTTACCTCTTTCTGTAATCTCTTTGGGGTAGAGCCCTAGTAGTAATATTGCTTGACAAAGGATATGAACAGTTTGGTAACTTTTTTAGTCATAATTCCAAATTGCTTTGCAAAATTAGTTATGCCAGTTCACTATTACAACAGTGTCTCAATTGTACCTGTTTTCATGCAGCCTTTCCAGCATTTATATTCCATTTTTTGGGTCAACTTTTCAAATTTGATGGATGTAAGGTAGAACACCAAAGTCACTTTAATTTTTATTCCTCTAATGATTAGTGACTTGGAACATTTTCTCATATGAGAAAAGTAAGTTCATAGCTTAGTCTTCTTCCTTTGAAAACTAACAGCCAATGAGTTGAACTTATTATAGAGAAGTTGGTCAAGGATGTTTATTAAGCATTCACAGTGTGTCTCAGTGATTGCTGCAGGTCTCGGAATCTTGAAAGCATCAACTTACATGTTTATTATAGATTAAAGTCAGTCCACCAAAATATGCCATTCCTTTTTTTTTTAATACTATTAACCACTTTGAATCCAGTAGCTAAATATGGACAAGTTGCCTTTCACTTTTAATTCGCTCTGTATTTAGTAGTCTGAACCCACCCTTCCTTACATTACCAGACATTTTCTGACTTCTAATTTGTTTACCTGTTTTAAAATTTTTAATGGCCCAAAAGGTTCATGATCACTCACTGAATTTCATTCCCCTTTATGTATTAGTTGCTTTCTTTTAAAAAAAAATATAAATTTATACATAGACATACTCAACACACACACACATACACATACATACACACACACACAGAGTAAGAGAGGTTGTCATGTCCTCACTTTAAAATCCTTGAAAAGCTACATTATATAAACATGATCTGTGAAAGTATTAAAATTGTATGCTTAGTTAACAGATTATGACAGAATCTCAGAATTGGAAGGTATCTCAGAGACCATCCCTACCTGTATAGGAATCTTTTCTAAGAAGAACTTTCACTGATGGCAGAATATAGTGAGACCATTGGTTCCTGTTTTATCTTGGGCAATATAGTTTTCTAAATGCAGCCTAAGATTATATTAGGTTTTTTGGATGCCATATCATACTGTTAACTCAGTGAATTCCTTCTATCCCACATTTCTTTCCCAGGCAATCAGCCCTTTCCTGACTGTACTCTTTTTTTTTTCTTCCTTATCTTGACCCCTTGGTGAACCAATTCAACTCTGTACCATCTACCCTTGATTTCTCCTTTTTGTCCTATCCCTGATCACACTTTGTCAAACTCCAGCCTTGGATTCTTCTCATCACCCGCTCACTCCTATTCATTTGCTGCTGATTGGAGCTAGTGGAAATCATGGAACCATTCAGTCTGGGCAAACTACAAGTTTACGTTACCTTCGCTGCACCAAGGCAAACATTGTTACTTCTTAATTGATTTGTTATCCTACTTTCTGCATCATCGTTCAAAAGCCTCTGATGTCTTCTCCAGCCTCTTATAGTACCCCTTCTACCTACTTACTCTGCAGAGGACTTTGCCTCAAATAATGTGAATTGTGTTGGTGATGACATCACCAACATAATTGAGACTTTTTGCTAGAACTCCCTTCTCCCCTCCTTCTTAAAAACATCATTCAGATTTTTTTCTCCATTATCACCTCCATTCCAGAAGTCCTCATTGCCAAGGTAAACATGTGCCCCTGGTCCTATCCCCCCACTCCCCACCTTCTCCAGCAAATTATCTCTCCTTTCATCCCCACTTTCTTATCTTCAGTCTTTCCCTACTTCTTTCTCTCCTGCCTACAAACATTAGCATAACTTCATCATTTTATCCTGCTACCTTCCTTGCTCGCTTGTGTCTTTTATCACTCCCCTACCTCAGGAAACCATCTATATTAAGTTCTACACAATTCCTGAAATGATCTGGCCTTTCTACTCCATTTCCTTAAAGGCTCAGCTCAAATCCCACCTTCTTCAGGAGCCTTTTCCCATTTCCCCCACCCCAAAGCTGCTCATTTTTAGTCAGGAAACATTTATCCAGTTCCTGCTCAAGTCAGGACATTACCCATGATGTCACTGGTTCTCTATGAAAACAAAGGACCAGCTACAGTTAATGCACTGCCCTGAACTGTACTAAATGTAGAAAATACAAATACAAACAAAGAGAAAGTTAGTCCTGCCCTTAAGGAGCTTATATGTTAATGGAGGAAGATATCACATGAAAAGTCCCTGGGGAGAATGAAAGAATCCAGCCAGCAAACTGGTAGAAAAAGGCGACAGTACAACCTGGAGTGGAAGGAAGACGCGATTACACTGGACATCTTCCTTAACTGCAAGTTCTGGGAAGAGCCATCTAGTCAGGTGGACAGCGGCTTGTGCTGAAGATGCTTCTTCCCGGTTGCAGATTCCAAGGCTGGAGTGAGTTCTCTAGGTCAAAGAAGTTTCCGGGGCATGGCAAAGAAAGAAAAAATAGAGTCCAGCCTAGAGAGGACAAAAGAGTGTCTCTCTCTCTCTCTCTCTCTCTCTTTCAACCGTCTTGTTACTTAGTTTTTTACATATTTTCTTCTCTCCCTTCCTGTCCTACCCCCACCCCATCAAGAAAGTCATCTTCTTGAAGGGACTATTTACATTGTATCATTATTGAATATCATGAAATTAGATCTTAGGATCATAAACAGAATTTGAAGGGACCTTATAGGCATTTTATGGATGAGGATAAAATTGTAAGTGCTTCCTAAGGTTCAGTTTCTTTGTAAAATGAGACTGGACTAGATGACCTCTGAGGTAAAGGTACTTCCAGCTCCAGAAGATTCTGCCTGTCATTCTGTGGTGCGTAGAACTTTTAGGGTCCTGATTCTATTTCATTTTTAATTCTTCTGCTTTGTGCATCATTACATTGGAGTATTGTGGCTTCTTTGGATTTTTAAATATTTTTGTGATGTAATTATCTGATTTTTTAAAGAGGTTTGTGCATCCTTCAGCCTAGAATGTATAATAGCTTATTTTCCTTTAAGACTTTCATTTTGAGTATCATTCAGATGTGCTTATTTCTACCCAAATGCTCTCTGGAATGCTTCTTTTCTTTTTTTATTATTATTATTATTATTAATTTATTTATTTATTTTCTTGTTTACATCATTCATTTCCACGAGATTTTGAGTTATAAATTTTCTCCCCAACACCTCAAAACAGCCACCCACCCCACTGTATAACCCCTCCCCCTCACCCCTCTCACTTTCTAGTACGTCAGGATGGATCTCCTACCACAGTGCCTGTGTATCTTAATTCCCAGTTGAATGTAGTTAATAATAATTATTATTTTTATATATATATATATATATATATATATATATTTTTTTTTTTAACATTT
>CM053588.1:160585108-160617432 GCA_028646515.1 Pseudochirops corinnae | reverse complement strand
CTCCACTCTAATTTTGACGGAATTATTCTCTTCAGAGTGCTTTTGAGATTCTTTCTCCATCTGGCAAAGTCAACTTTTTAAGGCATTCTTCACCTCGTTGGCTTTTTGGCCCTCTTTTGTCATTTGAGTTAATCTATTTTTTAGGGTGTTGATTTCTTCAGTCAGATTGCTGATTCTCTTTTCATGATTTTCTTGCAACATTCTTATTTCTCTTCCCAATTTTTCTTCTACTTCTCTTATTTGGTTTTCAAAGTCTTTCTTTAGCTCATCTCTAGCTTTAAGGCATTCTTCATGTTTATTGGAGGCCCCTGGTGGGGGTCTTTTCCTCAAAAAAGGAATCTAGGGTTTGATTACTGTTCTTACTTAGCTTCTTATGGTTATTCTTTCTCATGGTTGGTCAGTCCGTGATTTTTTTTTTTAATCTCTGTGGGGCTCTGCTTCCAGAGGGGTAAGCTCTGTCCCAAATCGCTGGATTTTTCCCAGCTGCCAGAGGTATTAGGGGGCTGTCGTTTTTTTGCAGCCCCCACCAGCTTTGGCTCACTGAAAACGCACCCCATGACTGCCACCGAAGACCACGATCCGGATCTAGGCCGCTGAACACAAGAGCATTTGGCCTCTGAACAATTGCTTGACCCCCCTGCAGTCTGCAGGCTGGGAACTCTGAAGCAACCATGTGGAGGCGGCTGCAGGGCCTCTGCTTCTGCTGCTTCCTTGCCTTGGAGGCAGTCTGGTGGGACAGCTTTTCTCCCCCAGTTTTGGCTGAGTTCCACTGACCTTTCACTTAGTCCTTGTTTCTTATGTCTTGATAATTCTGGAAATTGCCACAGCTGCCACTGATCCACTCTCCTGAAGGCTCCAGCTGGGGCTCCTCCTAGTCGCCCCCAGGGCCACACCACAGTTTCAGGCTGTGCTGGTTTCAGCTCCCAGAGCTGTAACAATCCCTTCCTGCCAAGCTGCCTTCAGCAGGAGATGTGTTTTGTGAGTTTTGGAGCCCCAATGTTTGTTTAGAGTCATATTCTATGGGTATTTGAGGTGGCTATGTGGGAACTCTGGTACCTTGCTGCTCCTGTGCCGCCTTCTTGGCTCCACCCCCTGGAACTCTTCTTTTCCAATGCCTGAACTCCTGGGGGAAACTCATTTTTGTTTAAACCAATGATAGTGACACTTAAGGTTGATAGTTGATGATCCCCCTGGCCAAAAACAATATCAGCAAGGTTCAAGATTTTTTTTCCACCTTTTTGGTGTCTTTCCTTCAGATACCTTGCAATATCAGTTAGATAGTGCTCACATTAATATTTCATTTAGCATGGAGCACCTCTTAGTTCAGTCCAGCTTCTTTCTCTGTGTCTCTCCATCAGTGAATTGGGCCTGGAGTTCAACAAGAAGAGAACAGACTGGATTCCCTTAGGGAATTTCAAAGTTCTTTTAGTGATGCTATTTTAATGTTCCCAAAGCTTCTTGGAAACAGAGGCCTATCCTTTTAGTGTCCACATTTAGCTAATTTTTTTTGTATGAAAATAAGATAAGAAGTGCAACAATCTCCAAAGAATTAAAAGAATGTCGCAGAAGTAAGTTAAAGAGATGCCATGCTAGATGTGAGCAAGCTGGAACATATAACTAATGAGGGACTACAAAGAAGAACAGAAATAGATAATATAAGAAAATATGTTGGGAAGAGAAAATTAAGTCAGAAAATGGCAAGTGGACAGGAGGAATGGAATGTTCCACTGCTACTCTGACAATGTCTCCAGGAAAGCCAGGAGCGCTCCCAGCACATTAGTTAAAATTTTTGGAGGACATGGACAAGAATCACACATGATGGGCAGTTTCGGGTAGGTTGTAATCTGCATTGTTAGAAGGATTTCCTAAATCTGTAAGATCACAGATTTGACACTTGCAGACCTATTCATGACACTGATTCAGAGCTTCTAAGTTTTATAATCCTAAATAATAAATCCTTTATTAGCTGTTTTTAAAACTATTAGAACTTAGCAAAGAATAGTCATAGTGTTGGAATACTTAGTTCTCCATGACTTAGTAGGTTATTATTTTCATTAGTTTATTCTAGACCACATAGTCTTCTGAGAATAGATCATGAGGTACAGAGCCTCCAGGGGTGGGGAATCTGCGGCCTCGAGGCCACATGTGGTCTTCTAGGTTCTTGGGTGCTGCCTTTGGACTGAGTCCAAGTTTTCCAGAACAAATCCTTTTATTAAGGGGATTTCTATGAAGTTTGAATTCAGTCAAAGGACCGCACTTGAGGACCTAGAGGGACACATGTGACCCATGTGACCTCAAGGCCATAGGTTCTCTACTCCTGGGCCTAGACATAGAAAACTGCCTTTCATTTCAAGTCATAGCTCTGTGCTTCCAGAAGCAATGACAACAGAGAATTTTTTTCAGCACAGAAAATGAATATTAGTAGACACTAATACCCAGTCTGAAGCCAGTTACTCATGGTTCACAGTGAATTATCACCTTTTAGTACCTACTATTTCTAGATAGCCAAAATTTGACCTTTTGGTTTTCTTTGATTTGATGTATTTAAGTAGGAACCTGTTGCCTTTTTTATTATTATTTAAATGTACATTTTTTTTGGCAAAATATATACCTGGATTGTACCTTTGTAATGTTATGGGTTTGGGAGTTGATGATGGGGTTTATTTGGTTTTTGTTTTGTTTTATAACTGCTATTATTTTTTAATATTTTGAGGGCTGCTAGTGATGTTAGGATCCATTAACTACTTCTGAAATCTGGCCATATTATAGCTATTGGTCAGCCTGCCTTACTTCTCCTTCCTCTGTTTTTGTGAACAACTGATCAAATTAGATTCGTCACTCGTGGCTTGTGGTGATTTGAAATTGAAATGGAATATATTAAACCAGCCAACCACACTGATTACATTGCAAGCCTCATTTAATTTCATACATTCACACATTACAGTGAAAAGCAGCTTTTTTAATGCGTGATTGTGACTGTACCTTGAACAACTCCAAAGGTCATCTGTAATCGGCGCATAATTTGTTAGTGTTAGATATCTGATTTATGAAAGTAAGTTCTGCAGCTTGTGTTCTCATAAATCTGGTGAGCATCAAAAGTCAGGTCTGTAAGAACTTTAGCTTGGCATGTTTTGTGATATTGTCTTATCCTTCATTGGTCAGTAGACCACAATAAACCATTGAACAGTTGTCATTCTTAAATAGAGAAAATACCAGTGTTGAGACATTGTAACATGGGACTATTAAATGAGCTATTCTTCTCAAGAGGGCAGTCCATCCTGAGTGAGTTTATAAGAGCATCACAGCTGCTTGAATCCAAACCCAAAGAAGAATGAATTTTTTTCATTTCATTGATAATAGTAAAAACATTTGTGAGTTTCCTCTGATTTAAAAAAAATCAGTATTTCTATAAAAGGCAGAATATTTTAGAAGCTGAATTAAAAGCTAAAGAGAAGAAAAATTTTAAAACTAGATTTAACAAACCCCACAAGTTTTGAATATTCCCAGTACAAATCACTGGCAGACATTGCCATGATGACTTTGGAATCAATAGGTCAAAAAATACATATTGAGTACCTGATATATGCTGGGGGTAGTACAGGAAATAGATGAGTTAGAAATGATACTAGCTCTCAAGAGCTTAAAATTTAGTTGGGGAGATAAGACAAACACACATAGAAAAATAGAATAACTCTGAACCTGGTGGGGAAAATTAGGACAGTGGCAAATCTGGGAGAGGGGAAGAAGGAACTTTTAAACAGTGACAGAACCACAAAGAGCTGAAGACCCAAAGATAATGTACTGTGATTGGTCAGTTAAACACCTAGAAGAAAAAGAAAAGCAGAGTGATTGGCTAGTGGTATCTTCAGAAAGCCAGCCTTTTTGCAGAGATGCTGCAGTCTTCAGTGGATAGCGCACTGGGCCAAAAGTCAAGATAGTGGAATTCAGATTTGGCCTTGGATATTTGTTAGCTGTAATACTTTGAGCAACACACTTAATTTCTGTCTGTCTAATAGCACCTACCTCCCAGACTTATATTGAGGTGCAAGCAAGATAATATTTGTAAAGTGTACATAGTAGGTACTTAATAATGATTTCTTGTCTTCTCTCCTGCCTTTCTTTCCTTCCTTTCTTCCTTCTTTCTAAGAGAAAATAAAGACTAGAAAGAAAGTTAGGAATAAAAAGAGAGAAGAAAAGAGCTAGACATCAGAACCAACAGTGACCCCGTCTGATGGAAAGTGTATTCGGTGACAGAATTAATGAACGGAGGACACTTTCATATTCTGTCAAATTAGCAATACTGTAAGCCTCTTCTGATGATTTACATTGAGGTTGATGATAATCCAGGATTTTGAAAGGCTTGTGAGTGAAGCACAAGCTCAAGCACAGTTTTGTCATGCTGGAAAGTCTATAAGTATGGGCCTAGTGACAGATTTTATTTTCTTTCCAAGAAACTACCTAGTTAATTATGGAGAAGCTCCAATATATTGGTCACTTGGTGACAAATTATTTGACCATGACCACTCATGAAACAATGAAAAATACAAAACAGTCTTCAGTATTATATAACCCACCCGCCCCTCCCTCCCATCCTAGTTAATAGTGTTTTTTTAAAGCATAAATTATTAAGAATCACATGATTTAGCCTATATTTAAACATTAACTTCTCTATTAGTACTCCATATTTGAGGTGCTTGTCCAGTGCCTGAGCAGGCATTCTACTAGAGAAACTAAATTGTATCAATATTAACATAACTTGTTATAAATGAAACCAGGAAATAAAGGAAGTTGTATCTAAACAGAAGATGTCTCCCAGAGCAATCCACCAATCAGTCAGTATATATTAAATACCCACAATGTACTAGGTACTGAGCATACAAGGAAGAAAAGAAAAAAGAATCCTTACCCAAATAGAGCTCACATTCTAATAGGAGAGAGAGAGAAATTCAGGATAGCAGTTTGGGGTAAGGGAGGAAGGATCAGGAAAGGCTTCATGCAGAATATGGTATTTGAGCTGTTTTATAGGAAAAAAGGGATTCTGTGAGAAGGAGGGAGTATCCACTGGGCATGTGGGTTGACCAGTACAAAGGCACAGAGATGGAAGATGAAGTTTCACATGCATAACAAGAGAGAATGCCAGATTGGCTACATCAGAATTCAGAGGAGGAGGAGAAATGTCCAGTGAGTCTAAAAAGATGGGTTGGAGCCAGGCTGTCTTTAAAAGCTAAACAAAAGAGTTTATATGTTTAACCTAGAGGTAAAAGAAATCCCTAGAGTTGACAGACTAAAGGAGTCATGTGGTCAGATGGACTCTTATGGAAAATTCCTTGGGCAGCAGTCTGTGGGATAGTCTAGAGTGGTAAGAGACTTGAGACGGAGAGAATGATTCAGTAGCTGGATCACCTAGGAGAGAGGTGATGAGAACTTGAGCCAAGGTGATCTTAAGATCTTCCTTGGAGAGGGAAATAAAGGAATTGATGATTTTTTGTGCATATTCAAAGGATATTAAAGTACATTTAAAGTTATTTTTATTTATTTTCTTTTTTTATATTCAGAATTTTGCAGATATGAATTATCTGGATTTTGGTGAAATTTTAAAAATTTAAATATTACAATGAATTATAGTTAAATTGAACATAAATATTAATACTGTAATTAGAACATTAGTACAGTTATGCTAGGCAATGAGGGTGAACGCATTAAGACACTACCTCTGCCCTCATGGAACTCACCAGTTTAGTAGTAGGATATGTCTTTCTGTCTGCGTGCCTCCCCACACACACACATACACAGTTATTATGTGGCGTGATGCATGATAAACTCATAAAAGCAGCCCAAACAGAATTTTATTATAATGTTCAAGGAGAAAAAAACTATTACTAATTTTGGCGGGGAGCTGGGGAGCTGGTGGGGGGTTACAGATGGATTTGAAATGATTTACAAAATTAAAGCACATTTTAGAAATATGTAACTAGAAGTTAAGCCCAATCAAAAAGCATTTATTTAATGCCTACTGTGTGCCAGACACTATGCTAACCACCGAAGATACAAAGAAGGACAAAAGATGGTCCTTGTTCCCAAGGAGCTCATCGTCTCCTGGGCCAGACAGCGTACAAATTGTGTAAACAAAGTATATACCACGTAAACAGGAGATCATCTTAGAAGGAAAACATAAACATTAAAGGGGATTGGGAAGGGATTTTCTTGCTGAATATGGACTATTAGCTGAGACTTGAATGAAGCCAGTAGGTGGAGATGAAGAAAGAGAGAATCTCAAGCACAGGGGACTGACTACCTGACCATGAGAGTGCCCAGAGTCAGAAGAAGGTGTGTCTCATCCAAGGAACAGCAAGGAGTCCCTCACTGGAATGTCGTGTGTGTATCAGGGAACAAAGTGAAAGAAGATTAGAAAGGGAGGAAGGGACCAGGTTATGAAGTGTTTCAAAAGCCAAACAGGATTTTGTATATGTGTTCTGTAAGAGATAGGGAGCTGCTGGAATTTATGGGGTATAGGAGATTGGGGTGACATTGTAAAGCTTATAATTTAGGAAGATCACTTAGGAAGCTGAATAGAGAATGGACTGGAGTGAGGAGGTATTTGTGGCAGGAGGAACCAACAGCAGTCTATTGAAACCATCCAGGGGTGAAGCACTGAGGAGCTGCACCAGGATGGTAGCAGTGTCAGAGTGCAGAAGGGTGGCATATACCTAGATATGTGGCAACCGTAGAATCATCAGGCCTTGGCAACAGATTGGATTGGGGCAGGGGGCAATGAGGGATTGAGGATGATACTAGGTTGTGAGCCTAGTGAGAGGGTGGATGTTGGTACCCTTGATGGTAATAGGAAATATAAGAAGGGAAAGTATGTGTAGAAAGCTAATTAGGTTTAGACATGTTGAGTTTAAGATATCTTAGAAGACCTCTAGTTAGACATGTCCAAAAGGCAGTTAGAGATATGAAACTAGAACTCAGCAGAGAGGTTAGGACTGAGTTAAATAGATCTGTGAGTCATCTGCAAAGAGATAATTGATTCCTTGGGAACTGATGACATCACCAAATGAAATGGTATAGATGGAAAAGAGAAGAAGGTCATGAACCTTAGTTAAGCCATAGGTAGTGGGCCCAATCTAGGTGAAAATCCAGCAAAAGATATGGAAGGAGCTGTCAGATGAATAGGAGGAGAACCAGGAGAAGAGAGTGTCATGAAAATTGGGGGAAGGGAGAGATATAGCAAGTAGAAGAGGATATCGTTAGTGTCAGAGTTTGCAGAGAGGTCAGGATGACTGAGGATTGAGAAAAGGCCATTCAATTTGGCAATTAAAAAGGTCATTAGTACCTTTGAAGAAAATAGTTTTAGTTGAATGGTGAAATTGGATGCCAGATTGCAAAGAACTAGGAAGAGAGTGAGAGGAAAGGAAAAAAGGCACCAATTAGCAGATGACCTTCTCAAGGTTTTAGTCACAAATGTGATGAGGGAAACCAGACAGTAAGTAACAGAGATGGAAGGATCGAGTGAAGGGTTTTTGACACTGATGGAAAATATGGAAGTGTTTATAGATAGTGAGGAAGCAACCAGTTGACAGGGAGAGACTGAAGATTAGTGAGAAAATGAGGATGATGAAGGGGGCAATCTGCCAGAGAAGATGAGCTGGAATGTGATTGCTTGCACAGGCAGAGGAGTTTGCTTTGTCAAGGAGAAGGGCCACCTTCCCATGTGAAATGGTGGCAGAAAACATCTGAGTGATGTGAGAGGACAGAGGAGGGAGCTCTCATTGAATGGCCTGCCTGAGACAGGTCTGCAACCCTAAAATTGATAGTCTTACAGAGTTACCTAGAAAATTGAGAGTTTAAGTGACCTCCCTAGTCACGCATCCAGTGTGTCTGAGACAGGACCTTAACCCAGGTCTTACTAACTTCAAGACTGTTTTCTGTCTACTACACTATACTTGCATGTGTAGGGTTGATCACAAATGAGGAATAAAACAAATATTCATCTAAGAAATGACCAAAAATTGTCATGGAAAATGTATTCTGCACTTATTTCAGAGGAAATATTCTATATCTATGACAAAGTTTTCCAGATGTTCCTGTTTGCAGATGATATTGTATTAATTGCATGCAGGCTTAGAACATTGCAAAACCTTCACAGTGAAATCCATACCCATTCAGTAGAGATTGACATAGCGATCCATCCTAAAAAAAAAAAATCCCAAAATTGATTAAAACTGCGCTTTGTAGTTATGTCATCCAGTTGACCATATTGTCCACTATCTTTGACAGTATCTATATCTTAGGTACTGCAGGTGGATAGTGCACTGGACCTAGAATTGAATTGAGGGAGAGCAGACTGAATTACAAATAGGAAATTACACAGTACTTTCAATAATTATAAACTACTCACTGATGCAGAAGCCTATATAGTTAACACTAGTATTCTGGTGATACTATATGTCTGTCAAGTGAATCATGGAACATGTTAGTCTCAAAAGCATTCCATTGTAGGTGGCCCAAAAGGCAATAGAAAGATAAATGGTAGGTATAAATTGCCTATAGCATTCCAGCAATAATGACTTATTGTGAGAAGTGATGAAAAACACATAATCTAGAACATGTGTCATCAGAAAAAGAAATGAACCATCCATGTAGAAAGAGCCAGACGTTAGTTGGATAGTCCAAGTGTTACACTGATATCTTCTAGGCATTTAAAGAATCAAAGTTAGGTTTCCATTTAATGAGTTGATCTTCTGGAAGATTTACCAATCAAAATGGCAGAGAATGAACCAGATGGGAAAGTTGTAGAAAAGAGTGAATACTCAGATGAGATTATTTGTGTTCTAAGTATTCTAGCATTAACTAAAATGTTGAAATAATGTGTCTACTTAAAGATTTATGCAGGATGTGGAAATTAGAAAGCAGCCTGTAATGACCTTTTACTGATTGGTCAGCTGCCTGTGAAATCATGAAAATCAAGAGTGGCTAGATTCTTAAAGTTAATGGAAGTTTGTTATTGTATTTTCTCTCTTGGAATGTGGCCATTCTCCTTGAGAAACTGTACAACTCTCTTTACAGCTATCTACATAGTCCTTTAAGTGAACTTTTTTATACCATAAAGCTTTCTAAAACAGGAATAAATATTTTTAACATTTCAGGAGCACTACAAATTTGTTTTACAGTCATCTACCTATCCACATTTATATCAAAACGGGGCTAAAATGTGATATTGTATATGATTGTTTCAACCCCAGAATGGTAGGTGGTGATTTTTTTTTCAGTCTTAGCAACTCATAAAAAGTTGGATATGGATTCTACTCATTAGTGAAGGGAGTCTATATACCAGTGAAATCATGGATCCTTGAAATATTCCATTAAGTCCAGAATTGGTAAAGGTGTTATTTAAAGGGACATAGAATATTCACAGACTGTATGAGACTGTAGGTTTGTAAGTCTTCCATTTTAGGACGTTTAGTATGATCTTTTCCTTTTAACACTGACAGCTATAATAGAGGTTGAAAATCTAGCATCTTTTAAAATCCAGCTTTTTTGTATACATTAATTGGCTGATTGCTATTACTGAGATATTGGGAGGAATAATTAATTAACCAAAAGAGAGCCATTCATTTCATACTCATCCAGAGTAAAGCAAATTTTTACGTGGCTGCATATCTCCCCTTCAAGTATCAATCACTTTCCCCAAACCAAGAAAGGCCATTTAGTGTGTTGCTTGTTCCATGGCATAAAGAGAGTCATTCTGCCTCCCAAAGAACCAGCTTATTATCCGAGAGTCATTAGGTCTAGACATAATAATTCAGAATCTTCTCTTTTTCCTTTTTTGTCCAGTTTTGTTGTTATTCTATGCAGACCCATTTTAAAAAGACATTTCTACATAAACAAGAAACTCAGTTATATTGTGAGATTTACTAGGGTCATCATCATTGGTAATAGTTACAAGATATTTTACGTTCATTTACCTCACATGGAGCTCACAACAGCCCTGTGAGCTGGGTTATAGTGGTAGTATGCCTGTTTGAGAGATAAAGAAACTAAGGCTTAGATAATTAAGTGATACAAAATAACACAGCTGGTTGAAATTCAAGACTCAGGTCTTCTAAATGGAAGTCCTATGATCTTTGCCTGTTTCCACTAAAAGAGGCAGCGTGCTTTAATGCAGAATAACAGACTTTGAGTTATAAGACCAATGTGAATCCCAACTCTGCTGCTCCGTGAATACTTTCTAGCAAGTCATTTCTTCATCTGAAAAGTGATCATAAGGTATCTAGGACAGGTTGCCCTTGTGTCATTTTGGAGAGGAAGGAACAAGGAAGAATAAAGGCAAACGCCATATTTCTGTTATTGCCTTCAAGTAAAGCCTGGTGGAGAGCGCTCCTTTGGATTTTATGAAAAGCAATGATCACTCCTCTCTCACAAGTGCAGTGTTACACCTAAGTTTTTAAAATTGTGAATAGGCAGCCTTGAGACATGGGCAAGAAACTATGAAGGCTGAGCTTATTTAAACAATTTATTCTTATAATCAAATACCAGTTAGGTCAGCTAGGTGGCACAGTAGAATAAGGAAGACTCATCTTTCTGAGTTCAGACCTGGCCTCAGACACTTAGCAGTTGTGTGACCCTGGCAAAGTCACTTAACCCAGTTTGCCTCAATCAGTTGGAAACAGAAATGGCAAACCACTCCACTATCTTTGCCAAGAAAATTTCAAATGGAGTCACAAAGAGTCAGACACAACTGCACAATAACAAGGTGGCATTGGAGCTGAGCTTTTAAGGAAACTTAGGGCCCCAAGAGAAAGGTGAGGAGGAACGATACAAGACTGCAAAAGTTTTCCTAGGATGAGACTTGTTTCTCCTACAGTGTGTATGGCTAAGAGAAGCTGTACACAAAGATATCTTTAACCTTTTTTCTACTTAGCAAGAATATTGCTCACAAAACTATTGTAAAGATAACTGTCAGGTATATAAAGACTTTCAGGTCTAAAGAAAAAACAAAATGGTCATAGAAAATTCCAGAAATATCAAGACACTAACTGTGAGATAACTTCAGTTGTGCTTTGACTCATGACCATAATTACATTATATACACGAGATAATATGGCATTAAGATACAACCCAGCATGTTTTAATGTCCATTGATAAACAACTCAGTACCTTCATCTCAGTGCCTTCAAAAATCCAAGGCACATGTTAATAGACCACTAAAACACACAGTGAATTTGTCAAAATACTATTATGATGTGACTTGCTGGTTTTTTAATTAAATTTTTAGTGATTTCCCCCGAAAATGTATTATCTTTTTAATTCCCTTTAAAAAAAAAACAACCCCACCTGATATGCACCTTCCTTTCTTGTATTGATTCATCTCTAAGTACTTTTACTCTAATCTTCCTAATATTTTTGATACTCTGGGGGACCTTTTAAGACCTTCACCTCTCTTCCCCTCCCCGCCCCCCCATTTCTTGAATGTCAGCAGCTAAAACTACCCTGTTGAAAATGTGATGGTAGGTTCACAAAGCCACTTAGCCTTCACAAAGTGCCCACTCAGACACCTGGCTCATTATTGCAAGGTGGGTAGCCAAGCAGCTTTCAAATCTTAATTTTAGTTTTAAGCAGTAGCATTGAAAACTAATGTGTTTTCAGTGAGGCTATTGACATAGGAAGGTGATTTGCCTACCAGAGTCCATGACTGTGCAAGGTAATTTAACCGGTAAAGTAAAACCTGTAGCAAGATTAATACGTAGTAAAAATAGTCAGCCTTTCTTAACACTTTCTTAACACTTTAACCCAACTTTGAACCCTATTTGCCATTCTTGATTGGGGAGTAGGTCATATTTTGGCATCACTTTCATAAAAAATAAAATATTGAAAATGGGGCCTCTGTTGGGTAAAAGGAAAACTCAGAAGGCAGCATAAGCATACTCTTGGGAAGTTCATTTTATACTTTTCAAAGCTTCTCTTTTAACTTTAAAAAGTTGAGTCAATAATATCCTGTAATTTGGAGACTGTTTCCTTTCTCTTTTTCTTTTACTATTTTCTCCTCCAGGTGACAGGCATTTCAAATAAGGATGCTTTGGGGAGTGGTTAAGGTCATAATATACAAACATCCCAATATTTATAACTACTAAATCAGAATTTCTGCTAGAAGTTCTCAGAAGGATTTAGAAAATATTTTAGTACCTAAATTTCTAATTTAACTAACATCTCTCTTGAAGTATCTGCAGGTTCTCCTCACACCACTTTCCCCACCTTTCTTCAGTTTAGCCTAAGGTCTATAAAAGCATTGTACTTTACATACTGAGCAGTATACATTAGGAATGTCACTATAGTATCCAAAATAATGGATTTCAAAAACATTTTACAATTTTTTACCCTCTCATGCCAGTTAGTGCTTTCTTGACAAGTTTCTTTGAGTATCTCTGCAAAATACTTCACTAAATGTGCCTAAGGTCTATCTCCATTTTCTTAGGAAGAAACTGAGAATTGAAAGGAACTCACAGTCATTTTAAAATAAATCTAGATCTGTCTTCTTTCACAACATGATTAATATGGTGATATGTCTTGCATGATTGAACATGTATAAACCTATATCAAATTGCTTACTGTCTCAGGGAGGGGAGAAAAGTAAGGGAGGGAGAGAAAAAATTTGGAACTAAGTCATTTTTTTTTCAATGAATGTTTAAAATGTCTTTAAATGTAACTGGGGAAAAAATAAAATGTTATTTAAAAGGAAAAAAAATAAGACCAGAGATCCCAAATCTCTTCCCCGTTCATTGTGACATTTCCTTGCCCTTTGACTTTGTTGAGTAATTTTTAAGTTTTGGGTAAAGAATACTCATTGTGTGTGGGTATGTATATGCACCCTCCACCCCTACATATACATACACACATACATGTGTGTATACATTCATACATGCATATATCACGTTTTAGAACCTCAGTTTTCCATATTAGTGGAATGTCTCCAGTATCCAGAGTAAATGTTTGTAAGATAAGAGAGATAACATGAGAAAGTGAAAAGGTAATCATTTGTTCTTTCCTTCCTCATTTTTCCTAAGCAAATACTCTTAGAATGCTCTTCAGTGGTAGTGTATATAAAGGATATCCTCCAAAAAGAGATTGGCAGCTTTAATTTGTTTGATACGTGCAATCATAGTCCATGTTAAATGTAAAATGCTTGTCCAATCAAGGATTCAATGTAGAAAAGAGGCAGTAACAAGCATGCTGCACACTGTAATAAAGAAATCTGTTGATTGAAAACAGTTTGTATATTTTGGAAATGATAGGGAATGTAATTGGTAAGAAAGAAAAGGATAGGGCTTCATAAATAACGGGAAATATTTTTTCCACTGATAATGCTAACTCAATTTAATAACATTTTTATGTTGAATTTTTACATACAGTAGACTAGCAAAGGTAGCTCCCTTACTGTCACTCTGAATTGTATGATTAATGAAATGACCCCTTTTTTTTTTAAATGTTGAGGAATTTGAATGGAGTGAATTTCAGGCTGGTATCATGGATGGGTTTTTCCCTTCGATATTGAAGGACTGTTGAGGGAAGACAGCTGTCTTCCATATCTTTTCAGGCAACTCTACTGGTTTTGTGTGTGTGTGTGTGTGTGTGTGTGTGTTTTAATGTTTGGCAGAAACTTGAGGGCTGTTTTGTGAAATATGAAGCCAAAACAAACCTGTTAGAATGCTGTCAAAACGGCCATGTTTTTGTCAGTTTCTCTCCAGCCTAGTCAAGTTCCCCAGAATCTAAGCAGAACAAGAACAGATAGACTCTTTTTGCTTAAGCTAACCCTGCAGTCATAAAATACAACATTTGATAATTGGAAAATATTATTTCAAAGAAGCCATATATTTACCTATTGCTTCTAGAGCTAAAGCTAATGCATAAAGTTACTAGATTGCTTATGCCCTTTGACCTAGAGATTCCACTACTGATATTATATCCGAGGAAGTTATTGATAGCAAGAAAAGACTCATTTGTACAAATATATTCACAGCAAAATTATTTGTGATTTTTTTTAAAAAAGGAAACAAAACATAGGCCTAACAATTAGTGAATGGCTAAAGAAATCATAGTATATGAATGTTAAAGGACATTCTTGGAATAACAGGAATACTTGCATAGTGTTATACTTGTGTGAAATGAAGTAAGCAAAGTCTAAAGAATATGCAAAATGAGGGCAGTGATGTAAATTGAGACAGCCAAACTGCAAATAGGCCAGTGTTGGTACTTTACAATCAGAATTAAAGAACATATTCCCTCCTTTATGTTAACTATCACTCCACTCACCCTTTGACTAGGTCTGTACCCCAGGGAGATCAAAGAAAAAGGAAAAGGGCCCATAGTATAAAAAACAGAGCAGCAATTTTGTGGTGGCAAAGAATTGGAAATAGAGGGAATGCTGGTCAGTTGGGGAATGACTAAACAAGTTATGGTATATGATTGGCATGGAATATTATTGTGCTGTAAGAAATGATGGAGAAGGGTTTCAGAGAAACCTAGGGATAATTTATCAGCAGTTCTCAACCTGTGGGTTATGTCCAATTTGTAACAATGAAAATACATCCTGCATATCAAATATTTACATTATAATTCATATAACAGTAGCAAAATTACAGTTATGAAGTAGCAACGAAAATAATTTTATGGTTGGGGGTCACCACAACATGAGGAACTGTATTAAAGGGTCGCGGCATTAGGAAGGTTGAGAACCACTGCTTTAGATGAACTGATGCAAACTGCAGTGAGCAGTAACAGGAGTTTATATTGTAATAACCATATTATAATGATAATTGACTGTGAAAGATTTAGTATTTCTGATCAACACAGTGACCTATCACAATTACAAAGGACTCATGATGAAATATGCTATACATCTCCACGTAGAAAACTGATGGACTCCAAAGGTAGACATGAAGCATGGTTCTTCCTCTTTTTCTTGTCTTTTTAAAAAAAAAAAAAAGGACATGCAGAAATTTGTTTCGCATGACTGTACATATTTGTAATGGGTTTTGTTTTGGAAGGAGGGAGATGGAGAGAATTTGAGACCAAAAAAAAATCTGTTTAAAAAAATATATTAACTTAATCAGAAAGTAAAAGTCATAAAAGGATGATTTGGTAATTTAGAATTGTCTGTTTTGTAGAAACAAAATGTCCCTTTAAAAAATTTTGAAAATGAAAGTAGAGAAGGGAAATAAGCATTTATATAGTGCCTACTTAGACTGTGCTAAGCATTTTTACAAATATTATCTCATTTGATCCTCACAACAACACTACAAGGTAAGAACTCTTATTATCTCCATTTTTTTCAATTGATGAAATTTGGGACATGAGTTAAGTGACTTACCCAGAGTTGCACAGCTAGTAAGTATCTATGATTACATTCAAATTCAGGTCTTCCTGACTCTAGGCTTTAATGCTTTATCCACTGTTCCATAAGCTGCACTGAGTGTGGGTCTTGGTATCACTCTCTAAGGTCTCTTCCAACTCTGTGAACTCTAAAAAGAAGAAAAAGAAAAATATCTTGTAATTCTGTGGTAACAATATTGATATTAAATTAACTAGCAATTTTTTTTTTTATTTTTGCTTTTGTCCAAAAATGTCCCAGTTGGCTCATAGTTTTAAAAAGGTGGTGAACGTTAAGTAGAGGGAACCTCTGAATTGTATGTTCAATAGCTTTGTGAGAAGTGTTGAGCTCTATAGTATTTCTTTCCTCACGTGATCCAAACAAGGAAATCTGGAAACTAGGTACAGGATAAAAGTTGTCTCTAGCAAAAGCTTACATTGCTAAATGAAATCTTTTTTGAAAATCAATTAATATTTGAAAATGTAATTCTTCAATTTATGGACCTTTGTTGTACATCTTATCCAATGAAGACATGAAGGCAGTAAACTAAACAGTATTAATAACATTTAAAAATCTGTCTGAAACACTTAGAGTCTTGCTTCCTAACCATTATCTGTTACCATATTCCTATCCTTTCCCCTTCTCGCCTCACTCCCTCCCCTCAACCCTGCTGCTGCACCAAAGAAGTCATTGGTGCAGTCTGTGAAACATAGTGTTATAAGGAATTCTGTGTTATTCAGTTAGTTTAGAACAGGTAATTTTTCAGAATATTGTGTTACTCATAGTTAAGATTAGAACGTAAAAAATTATGGCTAAAGATTCCATGAGAAAATTGGCTCATAATTTTGGCGTATTGTAGAACTTAGAATTTCAATAGCACAATCAAAGTGTAGTTTTTAATGTTATAAGTACCCAGAATTCCATTTATTGTTAAACATTAAGAAGAAGCTTGGGAAAATTAAAGACAGTATTTTGTTACATTACTGTTATCATATACATTTTTCTACATCTGCTAACTTCACTCTGCATCAATGCATATAAGTCTTCCCAGATTTTCTCCGAAATCTTCCTTTTTATTATTTCACATGGCTCGATAATATCCCATTGCATTCATAGGCCATAATTTATCTATTCATCCCTGGTTGATAGTCACTTTGCTTCTAGCTCTTTGCCACTACAAAAAGAGCTGTTACAAATAATTTTTGTACCTATTGATTCTTTTCCTCTTTCTTTAGTCTGTGGGGGTGTGTGTGTGTGTGTGTGTATACACACACACACGCACACACACACACACACACACACACACACACACACACACATATATAGTTTTTCCTAATAGCGATATTGCTGTGTCAAAGGGCATATGTACACAGTTTAGTTGCTTTTGGAGCATGGTTCCAAATTGCTTTCCAGAATGGCTGTGCCAGTTCACAGCTCAGCCAACTGTGCATTAGGGTACCAGTCTTCCCAGATTCCCTAACTGTTTTCGTTTTCCTTTTTTGTCACTTTTGCCAATCTTAAGGGAATGGAGTGAAAACTCAGGGTCATTTGAGTTTGTATTTCTCTGTTTTTTGTGTTTTTGAGCATTTTTTTTTCCCATATAGGTTTTGATAGCTTGACTTTCTTCCTTTGAGAAGTATTTATTTATATCTTTAAATCATATCTCTGTTGGGAGATGTTTTATTTGAATCAGTTTCTTATATGTCTCAGATAACAGGCTCTTGTCAGAGAAACTTGCTGCAAAGATCCTCCCTCCCCACCACAATTAGCTCTGTTCCTTCTCATCTTAGTTCCTGTCATTTTGTTTGTACAAAAATTTTTAATTTGTTATTAAAATTGTCTGTTTTATCTTTTATGATCCACTCTATCCTTTGGTCACGAACTCTTCCCTTACCTATAAACTGTAGGCATTTCCTTCCTTTCTTACTCCTCTAACCTCTTTATTATTTAACTTTATAGCCTCCTATATCTAAGTCATGTATTTTTTTTTTTTTTTGGAGCTTATCTTAGTATATGATGCCAGGCTTGCTTTCTGGTTTCTGAACAGTTTTTGTCACATTGTGAGTCCTTACCTCAGTAATTGTTGCTATGTTGTATACCTAAGCTGTTATGTTTTAACCAGTACCAAGTCTTTTTGATGGTTATTGAATTTTTATATAGTTTGAAATCTGAAACCACTAGTCTACCCAGACCTGCACTTTTGAAAGGGCATTTCATCAGTTGGATAAAGAATGGATTTTAGAGTAGGGAGAGAATTTTGGTAGGAAGATCAGTAAGGGGACAGTAGTCCAGCAAGAAGTTTTAAGGTCTCAAAATAGGACTGTAGCTTTATGAATAGAATAGCTGGCATTTATATAGTGCTTTAAAGCTACAAAGTACTTTACATATATTATGTTATTTGATGCTCACAAGAGAGCTTAAGTGACTTGCTCAGGTCACAGTAAATATTTGAGGCAGAATTCAAACTCAAGTCTTCTTGACTCTAAGTCCAGTTATGCAGGTAGAATTATCAGAATGTGGCACCTGACTAGAATGAGGAGTTGAGTATGATGGCCAAGTTGTAAGACTGAGAAACTGAATGACTAATGATGCCTGACAGAAATAGGAAAGTTTGGAAGAAGGATGGGTTAGGGTAGAAAAATAGTGGGCCCAGTGTATTAGTTATTCCTCCCAGCCTTGTCATTTGCAAATTTGATCAGTCATTGATAAATATTTTGAATAGTGGAAGACCAAGCATGCATCCTTGGAACACTGCACTGGAGAGCTGCCAAGTTGACATCAAACCATTAAGAATTACACTTTGAGTCCAGCTGTTGAAATAGTTCTGAATCCATTTAATTTCATCTAGTCCATATCCCTCTCTATGTTCTTTGTAATGATTTGATGTCAGCTTGGCAGCTCTCCAGTGCAGCGTTCCAAGGATATATATCCGTCCCTTGATCTACTACAGTTTGATAATCTCGTCTAAAAGTAAGTGGGGGTTGGAATAAGGTTAGTCTGATATGGTCTGTTCCTTTTTCTTTCAAAATTAAATGTTGTTTTCTTGCCAACGAAAATTCACCTTTTCACCATCACACCTCTTCTCCTCCCCATCACCCATCGAGAAAGAAAAACAAAATCCCTGTTTTAAAGATTTATAGTCAAACAAAACAAATTTCCACATTCAGCATGCCTTCCCCCATAAATAAATGGATGAATGGATAGATTAGATAGATAGATAGATAGATAGATAGATAGATAGATAGAGATAGATAAAAATCACCAAAGTCCCATTCCAGTCTACAGTGAGTCCATCACCTACCTCTTTGTCAGTAAATGTATAACATGTTTTATCATGAGTCCTCTGGCATCAGATCAGAGTTTCCTAAGTCTTTCTTTGCCTTTACATTATTGTTGTTATTGAGTAAATCATTCCCCTGGTTCCACTCACTTCACTCTGCATTGATTCACAGAAGTCTTCCCAGGACTCCTTCATTATTTCTTATAGCACAGTAATATTCATCACATTCATAAACTAGAATGTGTTCAGCCATTTCCTAATTGTCAGGCACTCTTTCCATTTTTTTTTGCCACCCCAAAAAGATTTTGTATAAATACTTTTGTGCATCTTTATTTAAATGTTGTTTTGCTTAGGATTAATCTCTCCCTTAAATTTAGCTTCTTTTTTTTATCCCCCCTCCCTTGCCTTTCCTATTGAGTGAATGTATTTCAGTACCCAAGTTTAGATGAGAGTGAGGTTCTGATGTCATCGCTTCCTCCTTGTTTGTATAACTGTCAACTTCTACACTCAAATTATATGGGATAATTTTCCTCATCCTTCTCTCTTTTTTCTGCCTCCCCCCTCCCCCAATATAGTCTCCACCTTATCCCTCTGTGTTCTTCTTTTAATATCGAGACATGCCAAAACTACTCCCACACCCTCTGTCTAATCAGATTCCCTCTAACTCAGTGGTAATAAAGATCAGAGGAGACACACATGTCATCTTCCTGAATTTGAATCTAATCAGTTTATCTTTGTTTAGTCACTTATAATTGTTCACTTATGTTTATCTTTTCATTTCTCTTGATTCCAGTATTTGCATTTTATAGTTTCTATACGATTCTAGCCTTTTCACCAGGAATGCTTGGAAGTTTGTACTTTTGATGGATCTATGAATTGCTTAAACTGTTTTGGTAAATAATTTGAAATTCAAATTTTTTAAAAAGTGACTAAAATGCTGTTTGACCTGTAGATCCTTCTAGTGTATACCTTAAAGAAGTCAAAGGCTAAATGAAAAATTCCATACACAACAAAAATATTCATAACATCCCTTTTGTAGTAGCAAAAAACTGAAAATAAAGCCAGTGCTCCTTGGGAGGAGTGAGGAAACAAATTATGGCACCTACCCATTTATTTAGAACTGGGAACAGACTTTAGAGTTTATTGAGTCCAACCCCCTTATTTATAGATGAGGAAAGTGAAGCACTGTTTTAGCTTGTCTAAAAACAGAACTTATCTATCATATTATCAACTTTGTCTGACTCAGGATTTCAACCCAAGTCCTACCTCCAAGTTTAGTGCTTTATCCCTTAAGCCATGCTGCTTCTTATTACACAGATATAATAATACTTACTGTTCTGAAGAATATGAAGAATTCAGGGAAGCATTGGGAAACTTATATCAACTGATACAAAGTAAGTAGGACCAGAAAAATAATGGGCATGACGGTTACAGTGTAAGCAGAACCTTCCCTGCCCCCCTCCCCCCCTGCCAAAACAGACAAAATACCTAAACATTGTATTTATGGTGATAACCAAGCTTGATCTGGAAAAGAACTGCATCCTTCTTTAAGAGGTGGGTGGGCTGTATTTATAGAGCATTACATGTACTGTCCGAGGTGGTTGTGTTGTTGGATGGTTTTGCTGAACTATTTTTTTTCTTTTTTAATCTTTGTTGCAAAAGTTAACTTATAAGGAAGAAGGGAAAATGGATATTTGGAAAAAAAATAAGAAAAGAAACATACACATACAGTTCATTTTTATAAAGATTTCCACACTTCTGTATCTACCCCCCCCCCCCAAAAAAAAAAAAAACAAAAAAACAACAACATCAACCCTACATAAGAGCATACCTACCCAGACACTGCTAAACAGAATTCCTGGTCATCTTTGAGCTTCCATGCTCCTCTCCCACAGACTCCCTCTCTGACTCAGGCCCTCTCACTGGAATCCTAGGCTTCTGACTGGTGAATGTTCACCTTATGTTGCCCAGACCTAGGCCCACCTACTAAATCCTAGCCATCATCATATCTGCAACAGTGGCATCCTGGCTTCCCCTTACTTTCACTTCATCCAGTGACAGATCTGGAAACAGTAATCAGATCAATACCACCATTTTGGAAAAGTATTTATCACTGTTACCTCCATGATTCCCATCACCATCCCTCTGACTTTCCTGTCCCCACTCTGTGGCATGGCATAGGCACTCTTGTGTGTGATCTTTCCCTTTTGAATGTAAGCTTCCTAAAGACAGAGGCAACTTGTTTGCTTGTATTTGTAACCCCAGTGGTGCCTGACATTAATAAATGCTGTTTTATTGTTTCCAAAATTTTTGCACTTATAAAGTTTAACCCAAAATTATAAAATGTGGCTGTCTAGAGTAATACATTTCCTTAGTTCTAGAAAGCTAAGATTTTGCTGTGGTTTATAGCATATAAATTTTAAAAATCATTTTATTAGTAAATACCTATTAAATCTTGAATTGCAGAGCCCCTAAGCATTTGTTTAAGAAGTTAAAGGGAGGGGGGCACTAAGGAGATTTGATCCTACAGATTAATATAATGATGGTTTGAATTTCCATCCGTAGTACAATGGGAAATGTTTCTTTTTTTAATTTGTCTTTTGTTTTATACTTATGTCTGTAATAAGCTTTCTCCAAGCATTAAATTTAAGCACACAAAAATTGGGAACATAATCCCAAGTTTTTTAAAATATGGCAGTAACCAAGCAAAGAAACTTTTAATATAACACACTAAGAGTCTCCAGTTTCTCAGTGACTTAATTTCCACCAACCATTTATTTTCCTAATGATGAGTTAAGGGGGAAAGCTCCTCCCTAGGGCAGGTTGACACTCTTTTAACCAGTTACAGTAAATAAAATTCCACTTTCAAAAATAAGTTGAATCAAGAAACTATTTTACAAAATAATTTTTCTAGGAGGAGGAGGGGCTGATAATCATGAATTACATTGGGATTTAGTATCTTTTTAAAATAAGGGTCAGCAGTAGAATGTCTCTTCTTTTACTAATCATAATGCACAAAAATTTAATAAAGGATTACAGATCTATAAGCTTAATTTAGCTCTTTAGTCAGTCTTTTTCATCTTACAAGAGAGATTTCTGTTAAATATTTGATATATTAAAAAAATAAACATTTTGCTCTACTAGTTTAACATTGATGGAGGCAGGACAGTAGAGAGATACTTGAAACCTAAATTGATAGTGTCCTTTCCATTGGATAAATCTGCAACAGCAAAGTTTGGACCACTCTCCTATGATTTACACACCTGCATTATGGGGAGAGAGATACCATTTACTTGGGTTATTTTAAGCAGGATTTATTAGTCCAATGTCAGCTTTTTCTCTATATGTAAATATGCCTTGGGGATATGATTTGATGTGTATTATAATCTGGATACATATAATTATGTAACTAATTACAAAGCGTTCTATAGTCCAAACAGTTTTATCCTTTCCTGGGGATCATACCAGGAGAATGCACTGAGTCAAAAGGAAAATGAAAAATAAAAAAAGGCAAATACCTGAACACTTTCACCTACATTAATCAAGGGATGACTGCTGCTGTGTGCTGAGAGAGCTTTGTAGTTGGTTGAGGCAGAGTCACATGCAACCATGAGCTAGAATTAAGAATCAGAGTCAGAGTAAATGGTGCTACTTAAAGTCTGAAGTTAAATTACAAAGAAAATTTTGTCCTTGAGTTGGTGGTAGGGGTGTAGGAGGTAGAAATGGAGGGATGACCTTCTGCAAATCAATAAAATTTGTAGACTAGGGAAGAAATGTCAGCCTTCTCTATATCATGTTTCTATCCCATAGAGCAGAATAATTTTCCACTAGAGACTTGGATTTCTATGTATTTGTTAGCATGGGGGTGAGGGAGGAGTCAAGAATTAAAAAGCATTTATTGGTCTTTTTAGCTGCATTCTTCTCTCTATAACTCTCCAAGTCTGTAAAATCATTCCATTGAAAGCTATGCATTTTGGTGTTAACACATTCCACTTTTACATGATGGACAACCAGTTAACTTCATAAAATGAGGTGGCAGTGGCTTTTGAAAATGAAATAATGTTGGATGTAACCTCCAGTTTCTCTCTGAACTTTGCCCAGACTATAGAAAACCTTAAAAGGGGAGTGGGAGGGAGGAGAGAAGTTCTGTCAAGCACAGAATTACACAGGAAAAAAAAATTAATCTAAATACTGAGAAGCCTCTGTTCTCTTGCATGATATTTAGCAGCAAGAGTAAGGAGAGGGATGTTTCTTTCTTTGTGTAATGTGCAGTAGTTACAATAAACACAAGATTTCCAAATCTCAGAGGACTCTCTTGACAGTTGCTTGATAACAGCTTTTTTCATTCCATAGTTTTGACAGTTTGTGTGTGTTGCCATATCTAGTGTAAACTAAAACATCACTGTCATTCTGTTTTTCTTTTGTATGTGGCTTCCTTTCTTTATTTTTTTTTTCATCTTTAGGATAATGAAAAAGATGGGCTTTTCACTTGTAGACTAGAGGAAGGCAAGTTTGTGGGGAGATTAGCATGTGTTTATAAGTTTTGAAAGATTCAAGTTGACAGCAGAAAATGGCTTTAAATAATTTTTTCTCCATATTTGCTTCAATAAAAGTATAAGTGGGTATTGTAAGTTTTCTCTTAACCTTTTCATGTGTAGTATCTATATTCATGTGCACTTGAATCAATATGCATTAATATGAAGAAAATAAATATCTCATAGTCTTAACAAGTTGTATATATGTTTCTTGTTTGTATTTCCTTTATTTTGATTAGTGCAGATTCTTAACTCAAGCCTTCCCCCATGTTTCTTTCACCATTTTCCTCCTATCTTACTTTCTCCCACCTAATGATGTGAGGTTCTATCTCTGTGTCTCTTACACACACACACACAGACACAATACTGCTTGCCAGATTGTTGTAATGGGTTTTCTAGGAACCATAATGGGCAGGGTAGGAGTGGGGGTGGGGGGGTGATTTTTTTTGCCCAGGTATAACTCCAGCAAAATAAAAGTAGTCTGCACAGAACAAGTTGTTGCTTGTCAGGTGAAGAGACATAATCTGAAGTCACAATTAGATAATTGAACCACCATATTTCTTGTAACCTGCTTGGTTCTCGTTTGGTTTTCCCAAATTTGGAAAAATGCCTTGATACCTAGAAGGACTTAATGTTTTTCCCAACCTTTGCTTCTTGAAGAAATCTCTATAAGGTTATTTTGCCATCAAACCAAATTTGCTTTAGCGCAGCAAAGCACCCAATGCCATCATCTGGCATGTTACAGACAAATTCCAATTACTTTTCTACTTCAAGCTATTGTTAAACACTACAAGCTAGCTGACAGTAAAATTATAAATACAGGTGTTGTCACACTACACTATAATCAGAATTTTAATTTGAATTTTCATTTGTAAAGCCTTTTTTTTACATGAAAATGGGAATAGAATTAGTTTTATTGACAGTAAAAAGACATTTTGAAAGCTTCCTAAATCATTACCTGTATTTAGTAGAGAAAAAATTGTATATGTCCATGTTAAAAGAAGAGTTTTATTATCACATATTTACTCATTATATTTTGTGGTAAATAAATGGGTAAGATGTTTTTGACATATGATTGACAGAACTCACTGGGTTTTTGCTTCATCAGAACAATAGACAGACAAATATATATTTTGCTTTTGTTTTGTTCTGCTATTACTAATGTAGGCCCTTAGACAAAATCTTCTTCAGGCAAATTAAGTAGAGCCTGTTGGGAGTCTGCATGCAGTGCTAAACTTTTTATTTGGCAATTTTCTCTTCTTACACAGATTCATCATCTTTGAGGTTTTTTTTTCTCCTTTTCTCCTTTGCTTGGTAGTTGAAGTGGTTCCCCCTTCTCAAGTCCCTCTTTTTTTTCCCTCAAGGCATTTAGTGTCGTGTCTGCCAGATTTCAGTGATGAGCAGCGAATTGCTTTTAAAGTGGGCATTATGCCAGTTCAGCAGCACAATGGAAAACCAATCTTCCACCATTCTACTTTTGATGCTGTTATTGTAGCATTTTAGATAACTGCTGCCACAAAAAAAAAAAGAAGAAAAAAAAAGATGTGCTCAATTGCTACCAGTTAGTCAAGTTAAATCCAGAGTAGCATTAAAATTACTCTGAAAACTGTTTGTCAGAGGTCATGTGCCGTCTGTGGCTACGGCACATAGGATAGATGTTCTGTTCTGTGTTTTTCCCCCTTTATTATTACTGTGACTGACCAGCTCTCTAAATAGCCCTTCACTACCTGTTTACTTATTGTCTTCACCTCACTGTTGAAAAAATGTGTCAAGCAGAAATGTTGAAAAGTTTCTTTAAAGTGGTGAAAATAGCAGGAGAGTGAGTTGTTCAGGGTGCTAGAGTTTGTACAGTGTGAAAGCAAAAAAAAAAAAACTTGGGAGAGAGCAAGAACATAATTCTGTGGTTTCTATAGCAAGATTACTGTTTTCTTCTTTTTATCTTCACTTTTCAACCACTGGTTTCACTGTTCTACTTTTTTTTAATAGCACAAATGGAATTTATCCTCTTTCCATCTCCCTCTCCTTCTCCCTCCTCCCTCCTGCCTTCCTTCCACTGCTTGCTTGTGAATGAAAGGGACTCTTTACTACTGCTGTAGGACAGTTGGCAGCTGTATATGTTGTATTCGGTGCATTTTTGAGTCAGCCATTTTTAAAGTACAATGCCAACAGAAAGGCTGTTTTGTGGGTAATGAAGATAACTGTACTCTAGGCCTTCTTAACTTCACCAGGGCTTATTTAGACATGAAAAATTACATAAATAAGACATATTCACTGTTTGAAAACATTCTAATTGTGATAGATTGGCATGCTAATCACATTTTGAATTTATAGGACACTTTTCTTCTAGAGTTCAAGAGTTTTCAAATTTATTCCCGTAACTTTACCATCACAGAGTTAAAGATAAGGGTTTTCTAAATATAATTATGTCCATATCACCAGTGAAGGAATTAAAACACAAGATTAGGTCATTTAGCCAAGGGGAGGCAGCCAATCATTAGCTAAGCCAAGGCCAAAATCCAGGAGCAGTAGTTTCCAGTATAGGCAGTTACCCAGCAAGTCTTCTCAGATTCTCAGCACTCTGTTTGCCTAGAGTTCGTTTTCTTGATATCTTTGGTTCTCTAAACTTGCCTAACGGGTTAAATACAACTAATATCTACATTTACTGAACTGTGAGCAGGTGCTAGCCTTAAGCTTTTGAGAATATATTTTAGTACCATACTGTGTCCAGCACAGTTGTATGGCCTCGCAACCAGCTGAATAAAAAGAGAGAGACAGGGATGTATTTGATAGTCTGTTTATTACAGAACCATTTCATACAGGCCCAAAGATACAAGAAAATTATAAAGCTTATATTCCCTATAGCAGAAATTCTTACATAGTCAGAATGCAAGGACCCTCCTTTGGAATCGACCACTCCCTACCCCAGCCCAAGGCTAATTATTCATTAAGACCGTGTCCAGAGGCACAAACAAACTGGGAGTCACAAACAAGACTTGCTAATTAACTACCCTGAATTTTGTTTAGTTATTCATAGGACCAATAAAAGCAGTCATGCAACAAGATTATACTCCTGCATGTCTGCCTAGTGACCTCATAGAAGAAGGGAGCATTTCCTTAATGGGGACCTCTGAAAGTCTTGTCTACTACAGTACCAAATATAAATGATGTCATGTGCTTCTGGAATTCTCTCCCCGCCCCCCCTCCTCCCCAAGATCTTTGGATTATTGCCTTAACAGAATTCATTACATTGTTGTTAAAATTTTACCTATGATGACAGCCATGTCCTCTAGATTCCCTTTAGCACCTTTCAGATCCATATTCTCTCTTTATTTTCTGATTTTTTTTTAAATGTCATTTTCCCCAAAGACATAGCAGTTTAGCTTCAGTGGTTACGTGATGTTCTTTTAGAGTGGAACTGATAAGCAGAGCTTCATCAATCTACTCTTTTTCTGCAGGAAGGTTGTTTTAAATTTTTGAATTTTTCTCCTTAGCAAAGAACCATGCTAAAACGGAGTCACAAACAGGTATAAAAAGATTTCGTAAATAAGCAAGAAATATAGATGTAGAAACAGTGTAAGAAGTATATTCTCTTCCCTCCTCCAATGACAAATTATTTAATATTTCAATCCTAGACCTCTGGAGAGACAAAAATATGTAAATCATTGAGATTGATTTTTCAGTTCTCTTTGGATGACAATTAAAATAATAAAGATACATAGTAATGGGGAGAGACATCTTGGCATTTAAAATGTGTCTCTGAAACATTGAACAAAAAATAAAATGTCATTTCTCTAGCCATTCACAAGATCACCTCAAAGGGGAAAGTATAATATTAACCTAGAAATTAAAAGACATTTTCAAACTGGAGTGTGCCCATAGGAAGAACACAGTGTCTCAAGATGATGAAAAAGTTCTTAATTGTGTCTTTTGAGGAACAGTTGTAGGAACTGGAGATATTTAAGTAGAGAAAAACTTGACTGGAGCATGGGAGATGAGAACTAGAGATAATAGTCTGGAGTCATTTAAAGGAATATCATGTGGAAGATGAAATAAACCTGTTCTGCAACACGATCTAAGTAACACGTGATCCTCATGTCAAGGAATGGAACCTATTTGTGATATGAATCACATTTTCTTGAGAATTTTGTGGTTGGATTCGTTGATTGACTTGAATAGAATCTCTGGTGTGTTTTAGAGCAAAGGTGTTAAACTGCATGAGAGGCCCCCAGCACTCCAGATGTGGCCTGAATGATATTAAAATGTAATTGGGAAATGTTTAACAAAGTGAATAAAATTCAATAAAATATAGATGATGTTAATTTCTGGCGATCCTAGTCACTTTGTGGCCCAAAATGATCTGTTTCTATTAAAGTTCAACACCACTATTTTAGAGCATCCTCTAGTGATTTCAGTGTGCCCTTTCTTCCCAATCATAGTTTTGATCTATAAGACCCAGCACCCAACTAAAGCAATGGATAAGAAAGGATTTGTGCATTTTAAACCAGAAGATTTTTAACATGCAGTTTCAGGCCTATGCCTCATTGGCCTGAACAAACTTTGACATTTCAAAGTGAAAATTAATATAGTTTTGATATTAGAATCCTATGTCTATAATGTTATTTATTGACTAAACCAGAGATTTCCAGTTTTACAAAGGTTTTTGAGAACGTCTGTGTGCTTTTGCATCTATCTACATGCTAGAGAATGAGAATAGTAGCTTCTCTTTCTTTGTCTCCTTTCAGCCCCTTGAGTAACTTGGGGAAAGGTACTTAGAAGTCAGCAGGCCAGCATTACTAGCCAGTTAAGTATTCGTTTACTCATAAATTAGTGATAATGCTTGCTCTAGTGGAATTATTTTAAACATGTTAGTGTTCCAAAGCCGCCTCCCGCTCCAGTCCTATTGGACATGGGGTCTGGAGGCCCAAGTTTTAGACCCCACCTCAGACATTCACTAATTGATATGGCTATTGATAAGTCTCTTCTTGGGGGCAGCTTGGGGGCACAGTGAATAGAGCATTGGCCCTGGAGTCAGGAGGACCTGAGTTCAAATCCAGCCTCAGACACTTAACACAAAAAAACTGGCTGTATGACCTTGGACAAATCACTAAACCCCAGTTGCCCTACCTTCCCCCCTCCAAAAAAAAAAAAAAAGATAGGTCTCTTCTTTCATGTGCTTCACGTATAAGATGGAGATGATTACATACATATATTATGAACCTTAAAATGCATTATAAATAAGTTACCATTAATACATCATGCTTTGGTGAAAGAATACCACAATTCATCCACATCTTTTCATTTTTATATCCTTCCATAAATTCTCCACTAGAGGTGATCTACCCAACATGCCAAGACTCTTCCTCTAGATCTCTTGATGTTATTTGGGTACTGGTGCAGCACATAGACTGTGTGTTATTATTCTTCTATCTTTCTACATGACAAACCCATTTCCTTTTCCAGTCATATATTTCTTTGATGATATGTAGCCCATGTTCCTTTTTGTTCACAGTTCATTGTTAGCTATAGGTTGTTTCTACCATTGAGTGACCAGCAGTTTTAACTCCTGAGAGATTGTGGTATTCCATAATCTGCAGGCATATAACATTCCTGAAGAAATAGTGACATCTAAAAGATTGTGAGAAGTTTAGAGTCATTGAAAGTGCTGCACTATTTCCTAAATAAAATCCAGCCTGCTGTCTTACTGGGCCGAGTTTATTATCCATCCACAGAGTCTGTCCAGTGTGTGGGACCACCTCTATGGGCTATATAACTGAATATCATACTCTAGACCACAAGAATTCTTCACTTTGGTTTTCCTTATGTGATTAGTTATAAGAAATTCTTTAAAGTGATTATGGCTCTTATTTAGGAGGCTCCACAATGTTTCAGGGTTGATGTATTCAGCATCACACGATCCATTAAAAGGAAGCACAATGTGGAGGACCCCATTCATAGACAATTCTTCCATTTGATATCTCTGATAGAAATCTTCTGTGATGGTAGCAAACAACTTTAGCAAATATTATCTCTATATTTGCTGCCTTTCTCAATGTTAATAATCAGAGGGTCACTGAAAAAAATTCATTTTGGATATTTCAGGAAATTTTTTATGTTTTTAACAAATGCTTGGGAGACACTTTGTCAGAAGAGAGACTTTAGGTTTTGCTCTACTGAATCAAATGCTTTTTTATAGTCAGCAAACAGTAAGCACAATGGGCTCCTGTACTTTCTATAAAACCTTTCAGTCTAATTGTGTGACTATAAAGATGTGGTCTGATTTGGAATATCACTTATACCTTTTCCCATCTCAGTGTTTTCATCAAGTGTGCCCTTGAAATATGTGAAAACTATTCTTTTTTTTTTTTTTGCAGGGGAGAGGGTAGGGCAATTGGGGTTAAGTGACTTGCCCAAGGTCACATGGCTAGTGTGTCAAGTGTCTGAGGCTGGATTTGAACTTAGGTCCTCCTGACTCTAGGACCAGTGCTCTATTCACTACGCCACCTAGCCACCCCTGAAAACTATTCTTATAAATATTTTATAAGGATGAAAAAGTGTATTTATGGGTCAATAATTTTTGAGACCTTCCTCTGTAATACTTTCCAGTTGTTTTAAGTATCTTCCCTTTCAGAAATAGTGAAAATCCATCTCCCACTGCTCTCAAATTGGGTCTGGTCCAGCTACTTTTCCCACCTTATTCTTCTCTTTTGTCTTCCTTATGGTACTGGAAAATGAGAACAGATGTGAGAGTTAGTGTAGCAGTAGCATCAAACCCCTGTGATGTTAGTGTCCTAATGTGGCATCTCCATTATCTTTGCAGAAAAAAATAGAAATTATTGTAGAAATTTTAAAATCTTGACAGAATTTTTCCCACTTTTAATTTGTTGTCTTTTATCCTTAAATATTCTTTCAGTTAATTGAGTCACATGAAAAACTTTATTGTTACTATTGAGCAAAAAAAAAAAATTCCAGTAACCTTACAGGTGAGCATTTAATAGTCATTTATGCATTTCATGGTATAACATTTATCTCTAATTATTCCTTACCCTTTCCATATGAGCAGCCCACATCCTTTACTGGCTGCCGTTCATTTCTTCAGTAATATATTTTTCACCACATTTTGCCCATAATTCATCATTGATATGTTGCAGCCTATTTAGACCAAGCAGCCCTCTTTAAGTGGCCAAAAACAACAACAAAACCCTATGGTGATCTTACTTTTCAATAAAATCCTGGTTCCTCTTTTCCTGAAGAAGCAAAAGTTTTGTTGTTGGTATGGTGTTGTTTTTTTTTTTTAGGGGATTGGAGGGTGGGGAGGAAACCAAACTCCCAGGAAGGTTTCTAAAAATGGTATGAGTATACTGTAATAATAACATTGAGAGCTCACACTTAGCATTGCACTTGTAAATTCTGCCAAGTGTTTTCCCCACAACTTCTAGTGAGATATGTAATGAAGGTGTAGTTAATCCTTATTTTATAAATTAGGAAACCAATTCTTCCATTTGAGTTTCCACAATAGCAATCATTTACAAATTCAACCAATATTTATTAATGGTGTTCAATACACTATTCTAGGTATTGAATAATACAAAGATAAAACTACATACATCTTTTGCTCTCAGAGTTTATAATCTGGTAAGGGAGGAGCAGAGTGTTGCAAGAAATTTGAAGGAAGAACAGATTGTTTCAATTTAGGGATAGTTTGGGGTGGCTTATGAAATAAGATCTTTGAATCAGAACCATAAGGGACCTTAGAGGCCATCTGGTCCAACTCCTTCATTTTACAGATAAGGAAACAGACCCAGAAAGGTTACCCAGGCTGTTGTTGCATTTGTCCTTCGTTTTTGGAGAGGACCGCAGCGTCAGGGAGATGATGACGTGACTTGCAGTTGACTTTGATTTGAGGGAAGAAGGGCTGTGCAAGGTCACCAGCCTCACTTTCTCTTCCAGAGCCATCAGGGTCAGTGACCAGATATTCATCAAGATGACTGGAAATGACCTAGGATGCAATGGCAGACCCTGGCCCTTGTAGGCTAACGCATTTTTAGGTTCTCACATTGAGTGAAGGTAACATTCGTTCAATGAATAGGCCTCTTTAAGAAGTGAGTCAAGGGGATGGCCTTTTGAATCTTTAAAAAAAAAAAAATCACACTGGGAGGGGACCTAACTTACCTAGTCACATATAAAGTAAGTGGCAGAGTCAGGATTTGAACACAGATCTTCCAACTCTTGATCCAGTGCTTTTTTCCACTGCACCATGAAGAGGAGGAGGTAGCAACAGAACTGAGCCCAGGAGTAAGAGGATTTCAAAAGGCAGAGGCTAGAGGAGGAATCCACTGAAGGCATGAGGAAATAGGGGAAAGCGAGTACTTCATTTTGAATGAAAGATAAAATAACATTGGGTGCTAGAAAAATAAAGCTGGAAATGTAGAATTGTGATGGGCTTTGAATGCTGGCCAAAGAGAGTGTGTTTTGCCTAGGAACCAATGGGAAGGCACTGGAAACTTCTCAGCAGAAATGAGATATGGTCACACCAATACATTAACAAGATTATGCTGTCAGTTGTGTTCCATCTGGCACAAAGGAACAGTCAAGGGTCTAGGGAGACCACTTAGAATAATATCATATATCCTACACAAGAAGTGAGGAGGAAATGAACTAGGGTGGAAGAATGATGAGAAGGATGCTTTGAGAGAAACTAGGGAAGACAGACCAGTTGGAAAACAGAGAACTTCTTCATTGCTTTCCTACATTTCTGCAAATTTGGTGGACAGATTAATTTCTAAAACAGCAGGGACTGTATCTTATATGTTGATATATCCCTCATTGTACCTTGCATGTAACACAGTCAGTAAATAACAGTGACTGATTGATTCTTGTACTAAATATAAAGTAGTTTGCTCCATTGCCTTTTCTTGAGTATGTTTATGTTTTAGTCTTCGAGAAATGCATCATTGTTTTTGAAGAGTTACTGTATTGATGAACATACTGGCTTATGATAATACTTAAGGATTCCTCCTTTGGTAATATCTGGGAATATGAAAGCTTCTCCCCCTTTCTCTCCACCTAAAGGGGAGGCCTGGCCCAAGATGTGCTAGCTAGACCCAAAAAGAACTTTTCTCATAATGTTATTCTTGCTTCCATC
>CM053588.1:160565108-160580108 GCA_028646515.1 Pseudochirops corinnae | reverse complement strand
ATGAAATTCTCATTTAGAAAGAGAGCTTTTTATTTGCATCTCTTACTTGTATGACATGGTACTTTAGAGGTATTGACTAACTGTGTGATATGTGATGGTCACAGTTGTCTGCTGCTAAGAAGAGCACAGAGTGATGCTGGTTGTCATTCTGTCTCTGCTGTGTGGCAGTGTAAATCGTCCCCTTTCTAACCAACCTGGTGGGAAAAGTCAATATCCCATCAGCAAAGGAGGTAAACACATCAGGAGCTGTATCCTCTCTCATCTTCCCCTGCTCTGTATTACTGCAGTTCTTTAAATCTGGTCTTCCCAGTTATCAGATACGTTTGTGTCATTCAAAGGTACTACATTATGATCCTGAAACTGCAGCTTGCAGTCTGGCTTCGGCACTAGCCATGTATTGTATTCTCAAGCTCTGATAATTAGAATTTCCAGATTATCTTCCTATAGTTAATTAATGGTATCCCTTTTCTTATTTCCCCCCAGTTCCCAATCCCCTTTCTGCTCTTCCCCAAATCATCATCTTTTAAACATTTATATTATAAAAGAAGCCGCCCTCACGTGAAAGACAATGCTATTTATAAAAGGCTATTGTCAACAATGCTTTGAAACTGGTTTTGAGTTATCTTGGCATACTCTTTCATTTAAGTTTTACTTTTCCATGTATCTCTCCTCAGCTTTTCTGTCATCTGCTTCCATTCCCTTGGCCTCTCCCATCCATGAGCAGCCTTCCTCTCCAGGGCTGCTCAGTCCGTGCAGAGCTGTGGCCCACTCTGGGCTTGGTGAACCAGCCCAGGAGGGCAAGGCTCTCTCCAGTCCTTGCGCTTCCATTTTTAGTAACTTTCCTGAGCCTCATTTTACTCTTCCGTTGAAAGAAGGAGGTGGGCCAGATGCCTCTTAAAGTCCATCCCAAATCTAAATCCAATGCACTGGATTGGGGGAAGGAGAGATGTGTTTTCCACTGTGTGCAAGTGCAGAAATGGCCCTGTGAAGATTTTACTGCTTTGGGGGCTAATAAAATGGGGCTCTGCAGCTGAGAGTTAAAGGGTTTCCTTTCTGCTAAATCTTTCCTGCTCCTAAGAAAAGCAGGAAAAACCATATCCTCAGTATGGTAGTACATTAGTTGGGAATGCTAGGTTTGGATTTAGAGGACTTGACGTCGAATTCCAGCTCTACTGATCTGACCTTGTACAAGTTACTTGGAAGTTGGACCAAATTACTGCCAATAGCCCTTTTAGCTCTCAGTTTGTCATTTTTTTGAACCTGAGAGGCTTTGAGCAGTGACAGTGGTTGCCTCTCTAATAAATAAGTTGGAGTGGAAACAGTGCTTAAGTAAAGCAATCTTCTTGTTTCAAATTTAGGTATCCCCAGTTGCATCTCTTCCTCCTACCTTTAAATAAAAGAAAATATTAGGAACAGCAGACATAGAAGTATATGAGGAATTTTTATTTTGGCCAGGGCAGGACAACAGGTCCCACGTATTGGGGGATAGAGATAAGTTGGAAGATCAGCCTTTGGGCTGGGAATGGGAGAGTTGGCAGTGACTACAATCCTGAAGTATTTGGGCACCAGACTGGGAAGGGGGAAGGGACAGTGGGGAGAGAAGTTGAAGTGAACTCTCTTAAGTGTCCTGACCCAGAAAACAGAGTTGGAGAGAAGGAAAACAGAAGGGAAATCCCCAAGGAGTTGCCAAGGCCTCTGCTTAAACTTGGCAAAAGGAAGTACAAGAGCCTCTGAATACCAGAACCTTCCAGGGTAGGGAAATATTTGTCTGCCTCATCCCAATTACGTCTGAAATGATGCGTATTTTCGAATGCCCTGGATTCTGCGTCCGCACAGATAGGGAGAATGCACATTGAATATCTATACATAGTTTGCCTGGACGGCCATCCTTTCCAGGATGTACTGTGTCAGCTACGGTGAATGATGGACACTGGGGAGGGTGTTGGGGGGGGGGGGGGGGGGGGGCTGTGTGTGTTTAATTCAGAATATTGGGTTTTCTTGCCAACCTCTATCTCTTGGTCTTTTAATCCTTTTTTTTATTTATTTCATGTTTTTGTAGACATATTGAAGAAGAAAGAATTCCTCTCCAAAAAGGACCTTGAGCCATACAGAAAACTGAAGAGTACCGCAGAGCAGTTCTTGTCCTGGAGTGGCTATTCAGAAGTGTGCCTCAGCAAACTCTTCTCCGACTGCACCATGAAGCCCTTTAGGGAATCCCTGAACTGACTGAGGGAGTGAGGAGTTTACAAAATACTTCGTGTCTTCCACTCCACACATTCACTCCACCCCTGGGGTAGCCCAAAGTGCCTCTTTTGCATCTGTTCTTCCTCTGGGCTTTCCCATTTTGGAGAGAATATTCATAAGGCTGGGGGGAGAGGGGAGAATCCTTTTAACTTCCTTTGGGTTTAAAAAATAAAAAGACTAAACCCAACCTTGGCATTCAAAAAAATGACACTTTAAAATACTAGGGGACCTTCCTAGAACACCTGAAGTGTGGGTTTCCCCCATAAGTATATGTACTGGGAGGGGGGAGGATGACATAAGAAGGGGATTGCTCCTTTAATTGAATAATTCCCAGTGAGAGTTACTGGAATGTAAGTGATCCTAGACTTTGCTCCAGGGTATTTAGTAGGGCTGCTCTTCGAAAGAGAGGTTAGTAGAGCTCTCTCTAGGAGCAGTCATGCTTTGCCTTTTCACAGTTTATCAACTTGCCCACCGGAAACATACCAATTAAAAAGAATACTAACCCTAAATGCTTCCCAATGTTCCATCACCTTTTGAGAGCCGCTTGCCTTTTGAATCTCTCCTTTTGTATTTAGCTCAGGGGAGATTTACAGGTTTTTCAGGTAGATATTTTGGGTGGGGGGCTGCCTGCCCTGCCCTTCCGTTTGCATCCAGGGTTTCACTGTTAATGGGATCACACATAATTGGTTTTTTTTTAACCTAGAAAGTTGAGGGTAAATCTTGGGTGATAAGAACAGAGATCACAGACAAACCAGTAGCCGACACACACTTCTAAAAGTTTTGAGGGCTTAGGAATAGAAATTGAGAATCTCTGGTTTGGCCTCCTTTGAGTATTTGATAAAAAAATAAACAAACACATATTGGCTTTGGGGTGTTTTTCTTGCTGCCTTTTTCAGAGCAGTTCTTTTCCCAGGAAAGGTTCGTCATTTGTATTGTCCTTCCTTTTCTTACTTTACTAGTAAATTTACAAATTGGAGACTATTTTCCTCCATGTAAAACTGTAAAGTTTTAAATATGTAAAACTGTATGTGTTTATTAAAAATGAAAGATTATCTTCTTGAAGAAGGAAATAAAGTTTTCTAGGGAAACCAGTTTTGCTAATTCCTCACCAGTGACAAAAAGGGAGGGGGAAGGATGGTATCAGTGTCATGGGTTTAAAAAGTGGAAACTATGCCACTGTCTTACAGAAAAATGAGGTTGAAGTGTGTGTGTGTTTTAATATTCTGAATGTAGTGAGAGAATCTGGGCATTAAGTGCTTTTGTAGCAGATGAAACATAGTATTTGGGATGCTTTCATATATAGGTTCCTGTTCTTAAAAGGTCCGGCCTATAATACCATCATCCGGTACAGCTATAACTTGGTATTCCAAGGCAAAGTTCGTACTCTAGGAAGGCTTACAGAAGTATTGAAGAGAAAAGAGTCTCTGTTTTGCACTCTGAGATCCTGGTATTTCAGGTGTTTTGATCGAGTTGTCCCATGGTTGTAAGACAGCCTGAATTAGGAAAGCTCAAGTATTAAGGATTTTTTTACTATAATATTGCTATTCAGACCAGAAAAGAAAGCCAAATAGTCCACTTTAGGGTTTCTCTATCTCTCAATCCAATTCCCAGAACTGGATTTTGTCTCCCAGATGGGAGACTCTTGTCCACGTTTCTAAATTCTGTGGTTGCTTTTGGACATTCAAATGCAAAAGTGCATATACAAAGTGTTCTCAGCTATCAACCATCTTCAATCTTCTTGCAAGTATTCTTGTCCCCAACTAAATTGCAAGCTCCTTGTAGAGCCGGATCATATTAATTAATCGTGTGCATAAAGTTCCTATTGTGTGCAAAGGCCCAGGAGATGATGTTTTAATTTTTTGTTTCCCAGATCACCTAACGTTTCTTAACTGAATTATTTTGAGCCTCCAGAAACATGGCAGAGAGTAAAAAACTGTTCCCAAGGTCCATCCCTCTTTTTCACTGCTGGCAGATTAGGATCTCAACAGACTTTCTGTTTCTTGATTCGTGTTGGGTCCAGCTACACAGAGTTAAAGTTGGATTGAGGGAAAGTGAACATTCCCATCCCACCAGTAACAGACTGGCAATTAAGTCTGACCATAAGATTTTGTGGAGCCTGAGCTAAACTCTTACTTTCTTTGGAAAGTGAAGTCTGACCCATTTCAGAATCCAGAATCCTCTCTTGGCATAGTAGGAACTTTGAGACAAACTATTCTCCAGTCCTCCCTGCTTTGCTCTATTAGCATGAGGAACTCTTGGGCTTTGCTCTAGAGGGAGACTGGGAGACTAAACAGTTCTAATTTTAATTTGCTCCAGAAGAAATAAGTTTAGATGATTCTGTGACTGCTGTCCTAGACTGGAAGGGGTAACCAAAGTTCCCAGATGAATGTTTTGGAAGATGTGGCCACCGAAAGACGCCCCAGAATCCCCACTTCACTTCAGCCCTGGTCACCTTCTTCCCTTCAGGCATTAGAGTTTTCTCAAAATGACCTTTCAGGCTTTGTTGGGGAGAAGGAAAAGGAGGTAGGGATAACTACAAGTCATATTGCCTTGCCTTTAAAAAGCACAAACTTGCTTTTTAAAATCAAAACCTACCCATAAACCCTCTGAGACTTGGACAAATTCCCCGTGAGCTGCTAAATGCACTGCTCCCATACCCAAACTTGAAACCATCTTTCCCTTTCCCTTTTTCTTTGTGGGGGGAGGAGGGAGTTTGTCTCTTGGGCAAATCACCTAAATATTTCTTAATTGAACAGTTTGTCGTGGAGGTTCCTTATAGCTGTTTAATAGATTAACTCATCTGAGCCAGCTTCAAATTTCAGATTAAAATTCCTTCATCCCGAAGGCAGCATTATCAGGTTGTTGGAGGCTGTTTTCAAACCTTGGTTTTGAATAGCAGCGGCTCTGCATTAATTTAACCACTAAGCTAATAAGTAGGTTTCGTTTTGTTATGCTAAGCTTTATTGCTTTTCTTTTGATCAGAATGGTGTTGTTGAGCAAAGCAGCAGACAAGGCATTCTTTGATGAGGGAATTAGCGCTCTATTCTTTCTCTATTATTCATAGCACAGTGGAATATGTAAGTACCTGAGGGTGTCAAAGGAGAGCAGGCTCCATTGCAAAGTGTTCGCCTTGTTTCTCTCAATAGCTGACTATGAGATGATAAACCGCTTAATACACTGCACTAATTGGATGAGAGCAAAAAGAGATGGGAATTAAGGCGAGGCAAAAGGAGAAAGTGCTACCAGCCTTCATTCACTCTTTCACCACTTTAACGGCACCAAAGGAGGCACAAGCTTTCTATAAGCAGACTAGAGGTTTTGTGCAGAGATAAAATGAACCTGTTAGTGGATTCAAGTAATACACTAATTATTGCACAGTATAAATACCACTACTGGTTTTATAACAGGGAGGTAAACTTCTTTTGAGAAGGTTATAGGATTGCTTGGCAGTAGTGTAGATCCTAATAAGAGACCAGAGTAATAACCCCCTGGATTAACAAAATTGCTGCTTGTAGAAGTATGATTCTGGCTTTTACGAAGATTTCAGGAGAATATATAAAAATGACTGAATGACATTTCTTAATGTGCAAGTGGTAATCGCTCCCTTTTCTTTAAAGTAAAAAAAAAAAATACATAAGTACTTGTACTTCAAACTGGACTGTTAATAACGTCCAGGGACAACATGACTTTTCCTTTTTGAAAAAAATCTTCCCTAGTCTTCTCCCAAGTAGCGGGTTGTGTGGGTATGTGTGTCTTTTTAATCATCAGTTAAATACTAAGTTACTTGAGAGACTTCTCTTCTCCAAAACACCATTTTAGGCCCACCAAAACCTCCCCCAACCCAATTCAGACAGGTATATATGCACACAGATATACATACTACACAACCACATTTTCTCTCTAAAAGTGGTGAATTTTTACCATTTATAATTTCCTATGGTCAGCTTCTTTTCCCTCTCTAAAGATCTCTACCCCAAGGATGTTTAAAAGAGATTCCACATTTCCCTTATTTTCAATGTCTCTTAAATGGATCGCAATTTTGTTTAGTGGAGGGGCACATTGAGGGGGAATGTTGAAGATAGAGAAGACGGCCTTCCACAGGCACTGAGTTCAGAGTCATGGTGAGCCCCTTTTTTCCCGTCAGGCCCCATCTACTAATTCACCTAAGACAGTCAAATGCCTAATATATGGAGACCTTTGCCTTTCAGGTTAATGCATCTCCCACCATAAACCAGCTTTGGCATTGGCAAGGCAAAGTAGCACAAGAGTAAAGATACACCTTGCTGGCAGTTTGTGTGTGTGTGTATACACACATGTTTATATATGAACATGCATATACACACATGTTGATGTATATGTGCCTATTATATATACACATGCATGTGTATATTTGCTGATACACATTTCTGCATAAATGCAAATCTATAATAACGGTACTTAATTGTTCGTTTTTTCTTGCAATTTTCCACCTCGCTAAAACAAGTAACTTGAAATATCTCCACTTGGTTCCCCACCTTTGCAAGACATTCCAGGGACAGCAGCCCTGGGAATTGCTGTGGGAGGGGGGGGGGCTTCTAAAATGGACAGCAGATGGTGAGGTATTCTGCTTGGACGTCAAAGAAGACAGCATTGCGACGAACCCAGCTCTCCTGCTCCTGCCAGGCACAATATTTCCTGGCGATTTTAAGACTGTCTCGGAGGAGGTTTGCTTAAGGTTGGGGGTTGGGGGGGGAAAGGGGGTCAGGCTCTCCCAGCATTGTAACCGCGTTCCCAGATATTAGGGCCAAATTGGGTTGCCATTCATTAATAATGCTCACAATAAGATTAAATCATTCTGGAAAATCTCATAAAATCCCCCTAAGTACGCTCCAGTGGCTCTTTCCAAACCCCATCATTCAGCACTTGGGGAGGTTTGGAAGGAGAAGAAAATTGGTTTCTTTGCTTTTAATGCTGCTTTGAAAAGATACTCAGAGTTTGTCATGCGTGACATGTCACATGTTTAATATGGACTTGTTGGAAGTCAGGGGGTCTTTAGCGTGTGATATTTATGGAGAATATTAAGTGCAGAATGAGGTCCCTCCAGCTGGAGAAAGTTGAAAGAATAAGAGGTCTTGGATCCGGCTTGTTTGCAGCATCAGAATGACATAGGATTAAGTTTGTAAAACAAGGCGAGGAGCTCTCATTGGCTAGTAATAAATGTAATCCTTGGAGGTAATTTCACGCAATTTGCTTCTGCTCCATGGAAGGGTCAAATGAGAAAAAATGACTTAGAAAAGAGTTCATTAACAGGAAGAATGGTACTGTTACTCGTATACCATCCAATTGACAGTCTTAGAAGGGTAGGGGAGAGGAGGGGGGAGAGAAGCGGAATCCTGACTAAACAAAAATGCAAAATCCCAGGAAAATTTATATTAACCAAAAAATGTAGTACCCCTTTACAATCACCATAAACATTCTGGGTTCTTTCGCCCGGGGTGGGGGTGGGAAGGATCTCTGAAATGTGAGGACCGAGAGCCACCAAGGTAATCACGGCGGTCAGAGAAGCCTGCCGTCTCCTCTTACCCCTCCAGTTCTGTCATTCGCTTGGAATGGGATATGCCAGAGATAGGCATTTAAGTTTGGAAGGGCAGAGAAAGTAGCATTCCACTAAGACTTTCTTTCCCCGCGATATCCTGTTACTAAGGTCTCTTAGGCTCCTCCTATCTCTGCGGTAAGTGAGGGGAGGGGTGAGAGAGGAGGAGGAGGAACTTGTACTAGAGAGTTCCGTTTCCCATCCCACTACAGAGGTACCGAAGTTCTCCAAAGCGAAACATAGTCCTCCATTGAGTGACCCATCATTTGCTCTTTGCTCGTCCTATCATCACCATTCTCTCTCCACCCTCCTCCCTAGCCTTTTCCCTCCTTCCCCATGATCCCCTTTTCTCCTTAGTATCCTGTCTCCCCCTAAGTTATCTCTCCCTACTCGCACTATTTCCTTCTCCATTTCCCCGCAGTTTTCTGTTATAAGCCACTCTATGATTCTTTGACCTTTTATTCTTTCCAGGGCCCTAATACCTTTTACTGAGTTTTTATAGCTTGCAATGAAGTTCAATTCCAAGATGCCAACTGGATATCAGCAAAACCGAAGCTAGTCGCTTTCCTAAGAGTAACCCCAGGACTAAATTAAAGGAGCGCAAGTATCTGTATTCCTTGACAGTAGTTAATGGAGGACTGGGGAAAGCTTACTAGGTAGGCTTACCTCTGCAGGTCCGCTGAGGGCAAGAGTATGTAACCCTGAAGACTAGCTAGAGTGAGGGAACTTCGCCCACTCCCCTTTAAACCTACACTCCTAAATCTGCACGTCTATCCTCTCCAGCTGGAATGTTCAAGGATACAGATTAGAAAGGGGAGAGAAGTCATTTGCCCAGCTTGCCCTAGAGCCACACTCTGCCCTGCCGGAGTTGGGTACAGATTTCCACTCCGCATTGAAGCAGGCGCTTATAAAAGCAGGGGACCAGAGTGACCCGGCAGAACTTAACCAAAGCTCAAAGAAGATGTCAACTCAGGTTAGTCACGGAACGTCAACCCCTTTCTTGCCCCTCCCCGCAAAGGTCCGGTGTGCTAATTACTGCAAATTGAAACTAATTAAGCTCTTCTTCCCTTTCCCATCGCCCTCTAATCATTAAAGAGGTGCACCACGCTGTCAGAGGGGCTGCCATAGATTGGTAACCAATAGTAAATCAAACACGTTTCTACACACACACATACCATTGCTGTCTTAGAAGCGCATCTCGGGATTGTGGATTGCAAATTGATTAGTATCTACTGTTCTTATAATACTTTGGTTGCTCTCCCTCCCAAACACTTTCTCTCTCTCTCTCTCTCTCTCTCTCTCTCTCTCTCTCTCTCTCTCTCTCTCACACACACACACACACACACACACACACACCACACACACACACACACACACACACACACACACACACACACACTTTACTTGGATCAGTGTTTCCCAGATAGCATCGCAATTATGCCATTACAGTTGACACGTTCATACATCTTTTCCCTCTCTACCTCTCTCCTGTTTGCCCTTCTTCCCTCCCTCTTTTTCTAGAGGCATCCACACTCGCTAGCGCGCGCACGTACGCAAGAATAGCACCCTCTCAGAAGTGAGCTCCCCAGCTCCTGACTCTGCCATTTTACCTGTCATCTCTTAGATATACATTTCCAAGCACAGCCTTGAGAGAGCAAGTGGTACCTTCAATAAGACAACTTCCCTCTGTTTCAAGAGAAAAGCCTCCGTTTTCTTTAAAATGTTTAAAGAATACCAACACATGAGCCCAACCACTGCCATGAGGAAAAATTACATATTAATTCTAGGACACATCCCAAGTGATTAAAAATTCTGTTAAAAGAAGAGACGCCTCCGTTCTAGTACCATCACTTGAGTGACTCTTCGATTGCCCTCTACAATACGGTGATTCACCTAGTGCTGTTTTCCTGAATGCATTTTTCACACTCTGTTTTGTTAAACATATATATATTTTTTATTTTCTGAGTGTGGCACTTCTCCACTGGATAGCAAGGAAAAGTGAGAACAAGAACAACATTACACAAAAGTACTGTACCATTACCTTTTTTTTTTTTTTAAGGTTTCAGGAACCTCTACAGTTAATAAGTTAAATAAAGGGTCTGTGTACATAAATATTTATCTAAGAACCCTATCATATCTACAACACAGTAAGAATCTACAGAAGGACAAACTTTTACAACACTACACTGAGTGCAATTGTTTTATAACATTTCAAATATACAAAGCTCTGTTCTTTTTTTTATAACAATGGTATGTACAGAATCAATAATCACAGTTTAGTGACTTAAACAGTCCATATTCTAGCAGTGTATTTCCCTTTGGTTTGATATAAAAACCTTGGTTGGTGTAGTGATAAAGAATAGAACAAGAAAAAGATACCCCTTCCCTTTAAGTGCACTGGTTATCATACAGCATCAAATTAACTCTCTTTCTGCCCTGGAAGCATCCTTGGTTGAGAAAACTCAGTAGGTCAAGGTGTGATTTTTAAAAGATGGGGACGGAAGAAGAGGAAGGGGAAGAATCCAACCTTTAAAAAGCACACACATTAAATATTATACGTTGAATCCAGGGAGAAAAAAAAAAAACATAGTAAGAAGGCGACTCAAAATATATTTTACATTATGACGTCATTTAAAAGAGAGATGAAAGAACAAATCAGCAGGTTGGACATTTAAGGGGAGAAAACAAGGTACCAGCCAAGGAATTTGCTATTCAGGAGCTGTTAGTGTTGGTTTACTCAGGAGAGCACTGTAGCAAAGGATGCTTTCTTTCTCCAAGTTCCTAACTCGAGAACCTCTCCAATGTCTCAGTTTGCTGGTCCTCTTTTTTTCCATTTGGTCTTGATTGGTGCTATTTGAGGTGACCTTTTATTTGATTATCGGTGGTGGTGCTGAGTCGGGTTTTAACACACCTCTTTCCCTGTGCTGTTCCCAGGGAGGATATTGAGCTGTGTCAGCTGAGCGGCGTGTTCTTTTGCTTTCAGCCTCAGAGCTGCTATGCTTGAAGCCCGTCTGTCTGCGGCAGCTGTGGCGGGGTCTGAGAGCGCACTTGACTGCACCCCGCTATCCACCGCGGGAGTGGGCTGTCTCAGTAGGGCTGCAGCGGTGGAAGCACTAGTCAGAGGAGCCATCGTGGAAAAGAGCCTGCGAGGAGAGTAAATACTGGGGTCAACGACCGAGGCAGTTTAGGTATTGCCACATCCATCCATCCTTTTTTTCCTCTTTTTAATTTTTTTCTTTTCTTAATGAACTCCCTTTATTTAACACGTGTTCAATGCATTCAGAGATTGAGGTGTGAACAATGTGACTTTTTTTTTTTAATTGTGGGAGAATCCGGTCGGGTGCTGAGTGGGCAGAAGACCTGTTGCAAAACCTCCACGTTGGCATTCAGAAGATTTTGTTAAAGTCTAATTTTATCAAAGTTGTTAGTGACAGGCTTGTTCAGGAAAGTACCCTGTCAAAGTAGAGCTGATACTATGATTTATGTTGAATAGAGGTATAGATTCCAAAGCCAAATACTTTCTCATAATGATCCAGCATTTAGGAGAGGAATGAGAGCAGGGGAGAAAAGGAAAGAGAAAGGGAAGTGGAGGAGAGAAAGGGAAGTGGAGGGGAGAAAGGGAGCAAGGAAAGTCGGAAGAAAGGAAATGATGGGAAGAGATCAAGAAAAGAGAAGATGGGAGGGAGAAGAAAAGAGGGGGAGGGAAAAGAGGAGAGAGAGAGAGATGCATACATGCAGTGGTAAGGGTTAACTCTCGCCTTTGGGTTTGGGGTTATGTTCTGCTTCGCTTTGTTTTTGTTTTTATTTTTTCCTCCATCCCACCAATGACTGTCTATGTTGTCTTTCTCCTGGGAAAGGCTTCGAAGTCCTTGGTGCCCGGTGTGTCTATCGGCTCCTTAGCCCTGATGCCCGTTCCCTGCAGGAGGTGGTATGCCTGTTGATTTCCTCACAGTGGAATGCCAATTACTAGCCAGCAACCTAGCATCCTCGCTCAATGACACAATCTTTTAAATGCCTTCCCTCTAGTTTGCCTGACTTCTCTCCCCAGAGCAGTGGCGCTGAAGAGAGGGAGTGACCCCCTTGACTGGCACATGAAGATGTACAGACTCTCCATTAACCAAGGAGGTGATTATTGACAGCATCACTGCTAGGAACTGAACTATGGTCCTTCTAAAGGCAATGGGGCCTTACAGCTAAGCCTCAGCTTGCTAAGCCTGGGCATTGGCCACCACTGAGCAGTCACCGCCTGCTTTTCCTTTGCCTTGGCATGGAAAGTGGAAGCCAGGGTTGGTAGCTGAGAGGAACCAAAGCCAGAGCTGGCCTCTCTCCCCAACCCCCCAAAGGAGGCTTGGTTCTTGGGCTGACCTTTCTCCTGAATGATGCCCTGGGTTTGTTCCATGCTCTGTTGGCACCTTGCTTTGAGTTTTCCAGCCTTAAATCATTGCCCTTAGGAAGGAATCAGAAAATACTGCTTTGTACGAGGAAATCCAGTGTTCCTCCTCCTTCCTTTCCAACCTACCCTCCTTATCTTTTTCTCTGCCCCCCTCCCACCCCCACCCCCACCCCCCACCTATTTTAATCTTAACAGCCTATTATTCAGGCTGTTGTTAGTAAGCTTTTACAATTCACTTTTCAATTTGTTGTCAGGGGGAAAATAGTAGAAGCACTGCATTAATGCTGCAGGAGAGCTGATAAAGTGTGAAATCATGCCTCCATGCAGGGGGCGTGACAGAACCGTAACATCACTTGTTCCATTAGGTAAATTGAGTCACTGACTGCAATTTGATGCACAATCTGTTTAATTTCATTGGTTTGTATGAAGAAACTAATTTTACTTGGAATTTGGTTTTTCTCCTCCATGAGATGATTTTTTTTCTTTTTTGGTTAAGTGGCTGCTCAGTTGGATGAATCTATTATTTCTTTGTTCTCTTAAAGAGAGATCATTGCAGCTACATTCAGTTTTATTTTCACTGCACTTTCCAACTTAATACATCCTTCCTTTGTTTCTTTGTCTGTGTGATTAACTACAGACTTTTATTTCATCATTTGATATTCATTTAAAGAAAGGGAGCTATAATGTAAGATGAATTATTTCTTTTATTTCCTTGTCATGTACCACTGTTTGATTCAGGTGTAACGTACAGGGATGTAGTTTTAACAGCCGGTCACTTGAGTGACAAGATGCATTCAGTTTTAGGACCCTAAGAATGTCTGACCTCAGTGGTAGCCACACAAAGCCTCAGATCAGCTTCTCTTGAACCTAAGTCCTTGTTCCTCTCTTGGTCTGCCACGTTGATGAACTAGATGAACTCCCATCTAGAGGAGGAATCACCAGCAAGGATTTTGCTCTTCCATCACTCCATCACCCAATGCTGGCACTATTCTATATATACTTTAGTTTTATTATATGAGAATACAATTATTATCCATAAAACATAAAGCCATTTTTAATCCCCCTCAGCAAGACTCTTTTTCTGATAAGGAACAGAAAATCTCTTCTTATATCAGGCTTTACTTATTTTGGTAAAGGACTAATAATTTAAGTAATTTTCCCATTCTTTCCCCTTTCTCTTTCACCATTCTATTCCCCTTACCTCTTAAACCCCCTGACTATCAGTACCGTGGGTGCTGGAGGTTTTTTTTTTTCTTCCTGTATGTTTTAAATGTATGTGTTTAAAAGCATAAGCTGAATAACATTACCTTCCAAATGCAGGGCTGATGAAAGCTGGATGCCGAAATACTGCTGCACCCAGGAAAGTGCTGAGGCCTAGTGGAGTCCCACTTGGTGGCAAAGTTGCAGAGCCAGGTGGAGGAGGTAGACTGGGAAAGGCAGCAGCAGCTGCAGCTGCAGCAGCAGTCCAGGCTGAGTCCAGAGCTGGGTGATGAGGAGGGAAAGGGCTGGCATCCAGGTATGGACTGAGGGGGTGGGTTGCTGAGAGAGGTCCAGGAAAAGGCAAACCTGGAGGATGAGTCTGAGCTCCAGCTTTCTCCCTTTTTCGCCACTTGGCCCGTCGGTTCTGGAACCAGACCTACAACCCCAAAATAAACCTCTGATGAATGACTCTTTTGTCTGTCTACTTGGAAGAGTGTTTTAAGCCAGATATATGTTCTTCTCTGCTTCAGATGCTTTTTTGGGGACTGGGCACTATCCCTTTCTTCCTTGCATCTCATTTCTACCTCTAGTCTAGATTCCATAATCATACTGTGCTTTGACTTAAAAATTTAAGATTGTTATGTGCCGTATCTGGAGAGAGAGAGAAAAAGAAAGCATGGGAAATGGATCTCAACTATGAAATCAGAAAAGCAGGGACAGCACAGTAAACAAACACTATTCTACCATGCTGATTTTTTTTTTTCTGAACATATTACTTCATTCTCCAGTTTAAGAAGAAAAGAAATTTGCAGTTTTAGGAATGTCCACAATGGACAGAAACAATCATACTCCATACCGGTTGCTACTTTCAACTATTTCAGGTTTATATGGCACTAAGATTCTCAACTCCATCTTCATTAGTTAAAAAGGGGACATTCAGCAATGTGTATGCTGGGTGTGGAGAAGAGTCCACGTAATGAAAGCAAGCTAACCAACTTGTCTATAGCATGTGAAATGAACTGCTCCATAAAGCAAACTATGATTGTAATTCCCATGTATGTGTTAGGTATACAAACACATTCAGTTCACTACATACTGGGCATATAGATACGTACAGTATATTTACTATACCTTACCTATAATAAATAGATATGCAAAATATAATAGTATGTACTTTTTCCAAATCTTTAGAGAATTCATATTTCCTAGTTTCCTTTAAGATATAGATTAAACATGTTTTATTCAAGTAAGATGGTATGATTTTGTGATGTTCTCAACATAAAATATCTTTCTATTTAGTAATAGAAAGCAGCCTAATTAGAGATCTTTACCTGAAATACTTGCTGCAGCTATCAGGGTTCTAAAAATAATTCCCGACAGCATCAAATGACTTTTTGTGTAATCTATTCAGTACACCCACATTCCCAAGATCTGCTGGGGCTCCTGAAAGCTTTAAGAGTTAAATCATAGAACAACATCATTGGTGGGTTGTATGTCCCCACAAATGTCTAAAAACTTAAGGAATTCCAAATCCAGGCTATGTATATACAAAATTGCATGAAGAAATAATATCAAATACTAAAAAAGAGTT
>CM053588.1:160550754-160564608 GCA_028646515.1 Pseudochirops corinnae | reverse complement strand
ATCAGTAAGAAAAATCAGCAATCAAAACGATCTTTTCAAAGGGTATTGTGGAGGAAGATCTGAAAAATAAATTCTAAAAGCTTGAGGAAACAGATAAAATAATGCAGTCTAATCTGTGAATGGCGGGGAGGATAACTTTTATGCAGGATATTTTCTGTTTTGAATGTGATTTCTATTTGAAAGAAAATAGCAGCAATATCTTTGTTGCAATCAAAGGAATAAAGGAAGCAAAGTTGTACAGAAGATACAAAATGTCCTTAAAGGAAGTGAAAATCTTTCCCAACCTGATTTCATCACCTAGCTCAACCTCAATTATCAAGATGTCCCTACTGCAATTCCCCATTATTGAATTAATACCTCTGAGTACACCCAGAGGTAAACTAAGGGACTCTAATAATTCATATTCGCTTAATTACATCTCCTCCAGTGAATAGGGGGAAAGAAGAAGGGGGGGGGGGAGACTCTTTCTTTCTTTTTAAAAGTTATTTAACTTTCCCACGACTTGTTCCCCTGAGCTGAAAATACTGATTTGCTGTCACATCTCTGTTTGACAATGGAGAAATGTGTCAACAGAAAGGAGGGGACAGATCTCATCATTAACCCCTCTAATGCAAGAAGCTGTTGTGTATTAAATGAGCCATATGGAATTTATTATGCTTTATCAGCGCTTGATTTTAACTGTAAAGTGATTTGCTCAGCTTCAGACCCAGAGACATCTGTTTTCTGTTGGCAATCAGGGCATCCCAATGTTTATCGTCTCTTTGGTTATGAGGCTTGGGTTAGGAAATGCACTCTGGTATGGGGCTGCAAACACCTTTAATAGCATTGCACTCACTCACTATTAGATCAATGCGGGCTTATTGCTATAAAAAATGGGAAATCAAATAGCATTAGCCAGCTCCTTGTGCAGGCGAAGGGGAAATCAAACAGCATTTTGCCTTCAAATGGCCCTGTTTGTTCTAGCACTAAGTGGGCTTTTATGAAGCCCGATTGGAGACTTAATCGCAGCCAAATACCTGCTTGGAGCTGAGCGGATTCGTCTAACAACCAAAGCCGCGTTCTGCCCGATTATTTTCAATCAGAGTAAGTTTGCGCCAGCGGATTGTTAGATATCGGGGTTAAAGCTAGCTTCCCGAAGTGCCAAGCAGCCTGGGGTGTTTGAAACCCCTTCTCGGTCCCTTGGGTTTCCTCCATCTCTCTCTCTCTCTCTCTCTCTCTCTCTCTCTCTCTCTCTCTCTCTTTCTCATTTGTTCCGTTAGGGTGATTTGACTTTCACTTTTATATAGAAATTGTGTTTATATATGAATACATATACATACACACATATACATATATGTGGTGGATAGATGTATATATTTAAAGTCGACACCTGATTTCAGTGCAACCTTTAGAGACCAAGTTTTGTTGCCCTTGAGAGGGCCCACAAAATTTTGTCTTAATCTATGTGGCTAGACCTTCAGATGATGTTGGAGGAGAAAAGTGCAACTCTAGACAACAATCCTCTCTTCTCTTTCCTCTTTCCCTACCCGATGTCTTCTCTCTCTCTCTCTCTCTCTCTCTCTCTCTCTCTCTCTCTCTCTCTCTCTCTCTCTCTCTCTCTCCTCTTTGCTGTCCTTTAATACCTTATCCTCACCACAAATACAATTTTATCCCATTCCTGGAGGATGGACCCTAGGGAACTCACCTGTACTCGAGCTTCTGTCAGATCCAGTCTCATGGCCAACTCTTCCCTGATAAGGAAACAACACACAAACACAGGGATCAATGTAATGAGAAGAAATCACCCATAGACCTTGGACCCACTGTACCACTAGAGTCTTTCACTGATCCCTACCTGGGGATTAGTTAGCAAACACACCTTGGTTTACTTGCAAAAACCTTAAGATTGAAAACAGGAGCTCATATTCACCCTCTTTTCTTGCTAAAACTAGTCTTTAGAATAGATGATAAGGTTTGCACCATCATAACCACACATTGCTAGGTGTAGGATTTTTTTTAATGAGATGAGTCTAGGTATGATCATTAATGCACTTTCTAAGTTTATAAAAGGCAAAACACCCAAAGCTTTCCCCCTCATACAAGTATTCTTTACTTTGTCAGTCAGACATATGATCATGTGAAATTCTTAGCCTATGTTCCTTCTTAATGTTTTGTTAGTAGAGAGCACAACACTAGTAAAAAAACAAAATAAAGTCAATTTAATACTCAAGTGACTGAATCAGTGAGAAAAATGCAGCTGAGCATCTAAAGCTTTTTTCCCTGTTGTCTGTGTCTCTGTCACACTCTCTTCCTATCTCTACTCCATCTTTCCTCTCTTGTTTCCTGGATTTTATACCCTCACTATCTCCCTCTCTCTCTTCCTCTCTTTTCCGTTAGATCACAATCCCCATTACCTTCTAGAATTATGTTAAGCTTATTAAAGGATCAGTGGGAGCAATTTTTCGATTAAAAAATACTCTCTACCTCCTGTTTCAAATGCCCACTATAAACTCTGCACATCACAGAGAAAGTCAATTTAGCTGAAACTGTACCCCATTGATGCAGTTATTATAGCAACAATTAAGACAAATAGGAAACCATTAAGATGTTGTAAAACTGCTCACAATCTGTTTATGAAAATATGAGCTCAGAATATAATTGGATCTCCCTTTGATAATATGAAAGAGTTGGGTAGCTGAGTATTGGGACCCAGGACAGAGGAAAGCTGCTCTTTGCTAGTCACTAGGCCTCACCTGAAAGTTTCTTTCAAAGCCTTCAGCAGAGGGGAAGCTAAATCTGTTCCGAGCTTCCCTTTCCCTCCACCCAGCTGTCTAAACCAAGTCTTTCACAGCTAGATCAAAGGAATCTCTTTAATAGAGAAGGGTGGGGTAGGAGTAAGTATGGGGGGGAGGGGATAGCAATGTTCCCTTCAATCCGAATGGAAGTAAAAGGAAGTAAAAAAAAAAAAGGTGGACACTAACTCCAACTCATTCGGCCTCATTTCCCTTTTTTATTCTTAATTTGTATTCATTTGTAATATATGAGATAGTCACATAGTGAGCTAATGAGTATGGGATTTTGAATATCTATTTTAAAGTTTCTTTCACTTAAAAAAAGCTAAAGGAGGGGGATGAGTGGAGGATCGGGAAGGCCAAGTTAAGCCATCCTCCCACTAAGAAATCCACTATTTTCTGCATCCTGTTGGGAGAGAATTTTAGAATGCAAGATCAATTATAATTTAAAGTCCAAGCTAGACGACAAAGTATTCACAGTATGTTCTCTGCTTTAAAGGACTAGTCATTTTTTCCTTTTTAAATTCAAATTAAAAAGCTTAAGTCATCTGTGAAGTAGCTGGTTTAAGCTTGTCAAGTAGTTCTCTAAATATGTTTGCACTGCTCTGACATCCTTGGGTATGTTTCTGTCTCCAGCTGGGTAATATTTCCTCCTGATCCTGGCTTTCCCTCAGTAAAAGCAGGCTATAAACTAACTGAGTTTTGTACTGGGATAAAGAAGGATACTACCTCCCAAATCGGGGATCAATTTTTCCAGATTAGTTGAATTAACACTGTGCGTACTTTCTCTCCCTGCCTCTTGAATACACATTTTAAAAAAAAGTGTAAGTCTGATATAGAATGTAACAACATATTCCCACCCACAAATCCTCAACACACGACTGGATACATTTTGCTACCATTTAAAATTCTGTATCAACTTTATATGTGGAAAGCAATGCTCATGATTTGTCAGGCATTTATAGCCAAACATTTTTGTTAAGCACATTAATTAAGCACAGATTCAGACTGTAGGCCGGCATACATATATAAAACTTTGAATGGCTCCAGTTTTTTACTCAGATATATATTTTGGGAGTCCTCAAATCAGAATACTTTGATCTTTTTAAAGGACTTTCCTGTAGTGGTAGGGCTCTAAAGTCCACTAGGAATACTGTAACTGATATCCTACAGGCTCGTCTGTGAATGTGAAGAGGGTTCAGGGAGGCAGACGAAAATAGATCAAGATTTGTTGTAGACCTCACCAGAGCCAGCGCTACCTGCTCTAGGCCAAAGAAGTATGCAGCAAATATAGCTTGAGTCTAGAACGGGAAAATTCGACCAGTTCTTTGGGTATGTGCTCGCTTGTGAATCTATTTGTCTGCAAGTCTGTTAGACAGAGGAGCGCTTTTTGGTCTGGGTAGGCAAGCTGGTTTTCCAAAATAATTTAGAAAAGAAAAAGAAATTGGGCTTGGTGATGGGAGGGCAGGAATCGTCCCACCAAACTTTAATCCCTTTGAGATAATAGTGGGACTGAAGGGGGGGGGCGGTAGTAGAAATTTATGGAGTGGGAACTGGGGCGTGTGGTGGTGGTGGAGGACTGGAGAAGGGGCTGGAGTTTGGGAAAGTTCAGAGACAATAAATAGGTCCTGGAGCTAAGGCCGGGAGACACCCGCAGATAGTGCATGGGCCCAGTTCCTAGCTCTCCCTTTTAAGCCTAGTCTTCTTCCCGGTAGGACCACTACTGTAAATATTGCGGAGAATGTACCTATTCCTGCCTACCTGCTTGTCTATCTGTACATCTGTCTCTACTTCCCAGGCATCTCCTAGTTCGTGGCCGTCTAAGACTGACTGCTGATGTCGATGTATGTCTCTGGTGTGTGGTGTGTGTGTGTGTGTGTGTGTGTGTGTGTAGGGCCAGGGAAGTTCTCGGAGAGATGGCAGTACCTGGTGAAAACGTCGGGGTAATGGGTTTTTTGGAAAGCCCGCTCCAGTTCCTCCAGCTGATAACTGGTGAAGGTAGTTCTGTAACGCCGCTGCTTCCTCTTGAGCAGGCCCTCCTCGGAGTCACTGCCCGCCGACAGGCACACACTGTCCTCGCCGTCCTTGCCCTCGCCGTCCTCGCCAGGGTTCAGCAGCAGCTCCTCTTTGGGGGACAGCTCCCCGCCCTCCACGGCGGCGGCGGCAGCGGCGGCGGCTGCAGCTGCAGCAGCAGTGGCGGCGGTGCAGCGCCTGGGTTCCTTCAGGAGGCCCCTGCCGTCGTCCTCCAGGAGCTCCTCCTCGTCGTCCTCCAGCAACTCTTCTTCTTCGTCCTCCTCCTCGTCGTCCTCCAGCAGCTCTTCCTCGTCGTCCTCTGGGCCTGGGGGACCCGAGGAGGCGGCAGCGGCCGAAGCTACCTGGCCCAGCCGGTCGTCTGGGTGCGCGGCGCCTCCCTTGCTCCCCAGCTCGTCTAGGGCGGGCGGCGGAGGCACGAAGGGGGCGCCGTTCTCCCTGTACGACTTGCTGCGGCTGATGCTGACCTGTGGCGCTTGGCTGATTTTGAGCGTATCCCAGGCGGAGGTGGCCCCAACCCCGGCGCCGGCTCCGGCCCCGTCCGGCCTATCTCCAGACCTCTGCTGTGGGGGCTCCCCGCGCGGGCCCGCCGCTGCTGCCGCAGCAGCTGCTGCTGCCGCTGCCGCCGCTGCCGCCGCCGCTGCTCCCTGCAGAAGGCGGCCCCCTCCCGGACCGTAAAGGCGCCTCAGCTTGGGGGGTAGGTGAAGTTCCGCTTCGAACTGGGGGCTACTGCCCTTCGGGGAACCTGCTGAGGAAGGAGGGAGGAAGGCGTAGAGGAAAAAAGTGTGGACAAGGAAGAAGGAGAAGGGAGAGAGACCGACAGACGGCCGACATCCCAACAGCCGGGACACATAAGAGGGAGAAAAGAAGATTGGGTAGGGAGAGAAAGAGAAGTACACAGTGGGTCAATGTCAGTGGCCTAGGCACAGCTAACAGCTGTCACCCAAAGGCAAGTTAGGAACCCGTCTGTCCCATTTCCCCTCTGTCTCTATCCTCAGATCTCCCATCGCTCGAATACTCCGTTCCACTAAGTCCTTTCCCTACAGGAATCAGACGAGAAGCCCTGGCATTAACGGGGCCAGAGGAGGAATCGTGTTTGAGGTTCTGTCAGCCTGCTAAGTGCAATTCTTAACCACGGTCTCCTGTTTTTCCCCCCTCCTCCAGTAGGTTGGTAGGGGATCGAAACAAGAGGGCCGAGGGAGCTGGCAGGCCCTACTCATCCAGTTGCACTAGAAAACATATCACGGGACAGTTGGCACGGTGCCCGTAGCTTTAGACTCCCAGTTTCACTCTTTCCTCTCTCTCTCTCTCTCTCTCTCTCTCTCTCTCTCTCTCTCTCTCTTTCTCTCACCCACTTTATTAAAGAACATTGTACATTCATTCTTTTTCTGAGCCCCTCAACATTTTTGGGAAAGAGAAAACATTCTAGCACCGAAACAACTTAAAAGAAAAAAAAAACAACCTTAAAAGTTTGCTAATTACATCGCGCCCGGCTTTTCTACACCTAGGCGAAGCGGCCCTGGGGCACTGCAACTAATCTTTGGCTGGCACTGAAATGGGGAGAGGGGAACTGCCCCAGCTGAAGGCCGCTGGAGGAGCAGACAGGCTCTGGAGGTTCTGGGAGCCATGATCTGTCCCTAGTCAACCTGGTGGGGGGATGGCCCGCGAAATTCTTTTGATTGCAACAAGAAAAATTCCCCAAAGGCAAATACGTCTTTAAAAAGAAGTGGGGAAGAATGGGGTGTGTGTGGAGGGGAGAGTGTTATAGGGAATGCTTTTGCCAAATATTCTGCTTAGGGCTGTTTCCCTTCGAGGAAGCGCCTGACACAGGTGCTGCCACGAGCTAAAAAAAAGAAAGGGAGAAAGTCAGTTTTATTTTAAATAAAGGACTCTTTCTCTTCTCGCCCCCATCCCCGCCCCAGCCAGTCTCCCTTTCCCGAAAGGAAGCGCACGGGCACTGGCTTGACCGTCAACTTAAAGATGTCAAACGCGAGTCTGAGGGGATTTTGTTCCTACCCTCTAGAGAGATTCACTTCCCTTCCAAACTTGAGTAGAGCGGGTTTGAGGATATGCTGCAAAATGTTCTGCATTTTAAATCACTGAATGAAAATCGCAGAACGAGAGAGGGAGAGAGAGAGAGAGAGAGAGAGAGAGAGAGAGAGAGAGAGAGAGAGAGAGAGAGAAAGAGAGAGATAACCCCTCGAAAAGCTGCATTTTTCGTGTGGTTCAAATACCAAAAGAAGAAATTTCGGACATCCCAGTTAGATATTTTCTGAAATGCTTCAGTTAAAAGGTTCCTAAGAAATATGTAAGGGAAAAAAAATGGATCGTGAGGAAAGGAAGCTTCGGTTGTTGGAAGAATGACATCTCCCCGCCCCGGTTTGCTTTTCTTCAGATATTCCCAGATTTCGGCCGCTTTGAGGTTCCCCAAGTGGTTGCTCTAAATCATTTAGAGCATTTAGAGTCTAAAGGATTTGATCCCGGGCAGCACCTGCCATTTCTGACTTCTCTCCAGCACATCAACACCAATCTCCAACACTACCGATATAATAGTTTGATAAGGCAGCTATATTCAACTAACAATCAGAAATGCTCTGTGCTCTGGAAAGACAGAGAAATCTCCTGTCAGAGGCTTTTTAAAAAAATATAGGTCCCTGGAAGGGTGGGTGCAGGCAGCAAAGTTTACAGGCCTTATAAATCTATCTTCCTCTTCTTCCTCAGTCCCTCTCCCTCTGCTCCCAACCCTTCCTCCTTCCCCCAAACAAAATAAAAATCTACAATAATTGCACTTCGGGAGTGGTTTTTTGGCTGTCGCGATTTGCAGTTCGAAGGATTGAAAGATTTGTTTCTTACCTTGCGCGACCTTATCCTGATCTGTCCGGTTAGACAGAGAAGGCAGGCTCTGAGCAGCTCCTAGCAATCTCATTTTACAGGGACTCCTCCTGCCCAGGATGCTGTCTATGCAGTAGGAGGAGAGCAAAGTTGGAGATTTACTTTTGCATTCAGGCCTCTCAGAGCAGCTCTCCTCTTGGTACTGATTGCTCATGGTTTTTGGCTTTTCCCCTTTTCGTAACGAGCTGGGAGGTTGCTGCCTCTCTCGGAAGGCTGGCTGGCTGGCTATGTGTGTGGGGGGGAAATGGCTGGCTTTTTTTTTTTTTTTTTTTTTTTTTGGTTTTGGGGTTTGGGTTTTTTTTTCTTGTTGCTTTCCCCGCCCCACCCCCTAAGCTGCTTGTTTTAATCCCCCCTCCGGCGGCTCCCACACTCGCCCCTCTTCGTGCTCAGGACACCAGTAACAAGTGTAGTGAGCAGCAATTGCTTTGCTCCGGAGTCCCTCTCCTCCACGTGCTGGGAGTCATCCTCTGATTGGTTCTCGCCAGAGGCTGGGCAGCTTCAGGCTGCGCGAGAGAAGGAAAACCCGACATGGATTTCCTAGGAACAGCCCTCAACCACCATCACCAAATAAGAAAGTTCATTTTCCTATCCTTTAGAAGAACTTTTTTTTCTTTCTTTTCTTCTCTCTTCTTAAAAACAAAACAAAACTCTCGAAGGTCTTATCTGAAGCTCTGATTATTCCCACACCAAACCCATACTCTCTAGGCTACTTCTAAGGCTCTAATACGCCTTATCTGGGAAAGCCATTTCTGACGCTAGGATCTCTCTGGGGATTCGTGAGGCTAGTGATAGAGAACGTGGGAAGAAGGCCAAGAGACGGGAATGACACATCAAAGCTGAACTCGTTAACAAACATAATGCATCTTAAAGCCGCCAAAGTATCTGCATACAGCATTTTGTACAGTGTTGGACACTCAGTGGGGTGCACAATTAAAAAAAAAAAGTTTGTTTCTGTTAATGCTGGTGACAATGACCAGCCGAGGAGCTAAGGCGTGAGCAGGGGCTGAAATCTGTGGTCGGTCTCAACATACATACAATCCACACAATGTGAACTCCAGGTTTCAGTGGTAATACCCTTCACCCCCGAGACGAAACACACGTTGCTTACGGATTTTTGTTGTTGTTTTTCCTAATCTGTTTGGAGTCTGGAGAGGGAAAATTGTTAAAACTAAGTTTCACAGCTAATAAAAATGCAGGTTCAAAACCAGAAAGAAGAAGAAAAGGCCAAACATTAGGTCTGCAGGATTTCCTTCAGGTCTCTATAGATTTCCCTCCTTTCATCCTTCCCTCTCGACTTCACAAGTCCTGTTCCCCACCTCGAATCAAAGTTACATTGGTGTAGGGACTTGAGACCACACTGAGCAGAGATCTCATGGAAGGTTAGTTTGGGACAAGGAGGGTGGCAGAGGAATAGACTCATTAAGCTCTGAACAATACGGGGCTATGTTCCAGTCTCGTCGTTATCGCCTAAAATAGAGGACCCATAGTTTTCCCTACTGATATGTCTCTTCTGACTACGAGTTGATGGCACAGATGAGGGTCCCAGGCAAGGAAAAAAGGTAAGCTCCAAGGGCTGGGGGATATTTCTCCGAAAAGATCTTTGACAGCATCACACACACACACACACACACACACACACACACACACACACACACACACACCAAAAAAGCCGAGGAGTCCGATACCCACAATATCAAGATCTGAACCAAGATTTAAATTTGTAAAGTCTAGATAACGAAACCCTAGTATTTATTCTGCCTCTGCCGGGCTTCCACAGACTTTCCAGTAGCTGCGGCATAGTTTAGGGCCCAGAGGAAAGAAAAAGGGAAACACTAAGCGGGAGAGAGGGGGGAGATTGAGTGAGTGTTGGGATGGGAAGTGTTTTAGGAGGGGTTGGGGGAAGGTTAATCCATGTCGGGTTTTCCTCTTTTTCATCTTTTCCCCATTCAATGTGTCAAAGAAGAAGCATTTTTACAAAGGGTTATACTCGAAATGCATACAGTCAGTATTTAAAAATACAAGGATTCATAATTGGAATTTTCACTGTAATAAACGTCTGGATAACTCTTATAGATGCTAATGGGTGATAGACATTCGGCTCATTTGGCAGAAGAGTTTAATATATAACTTGAGAGGGATGAAATGATGGTAACTGCAACACCAACCCCGGGAGGATGTTGCAAGGCACTCTCCCTCTCACACCGAAGATTTTTAGTTTTCTTCTCTTTTAGCCGTTTCTGCTGGATGGGGAAGGGGGAGGAGGACTGAGGAGGGGCTTGGTGAGGGGTGACGATGAAGTCGAGATCTCAGACTCTGGGGTTTATGAAATATTTCTGGGACTAAGAGACACCTGGTGAAGCCTCTCCCCACTCCTCATTTCCGCTTTAAACCACCCTCCCCCCAGTTTATTTCCCTTTTTTATAAGGGATCAATGGTGCTATTATTAATACCATCTTAAATTTAGTACGTTATATTGTACTTTCTCAACTTGAATGATTTTCTTCCTTTTCAACTTAAATGGGTTTGTTTTATTATATGGTAAACAGCCATCACCACTCACAAAATGCACTATTGACTTTCTCTTGTCTCGAAAGTAGATAACTCTAAAGACGTATATGTCTCTCTCTTCTGAACAAGGGACTCACTTGAGAACACCCATAAGATTTCTTCCAAGCTTCTTCCTGGAAGAGTTAGTTACTTTTCATTTTCTAGCCAAAACTACGCCTCGGAAATCCATGAAACCCGGCTTATTTCTCTTCTTAACTTTGTGTTTCTGTAAAGTGTATGCAAGAAAAGGACAGAAACCGACAATAGGAATAATGTAAAAAAAAAAATAACACAAGTCTTTTGTTTTACTTTGTTTTGGGGGACTCCAATGAGTGCTACGACCGAAACAGAAGACCTTTAAATACCTGCCATTTTACCAATGTGTGTGTGTGTGTGTGTGTGTGTGTGTGTGTGTGTGTGTGTGTGTGTGAGAGAGAGAGAGAGAGAGAGAGAGAGAGAGAGAGAGACAGAGAGAGAGACAGAGAGACAGAGAGAGACAGAGAGACAGAGAGAGGGAGAGAGAGAGAGAGAGAGAGAGAGAGAGAGAGAGAGAGAGAGAGAGAGAGAGAGAGAAAGAGAGAGAGAAAGAGAGAAGAAAGAAGTTCTGGCATTCTATTAAATATAGTTACCTATTTTAATCAACCACCATTAAGAGAGTAAGTTAAAATATTATTGACTTCTAATTATTAGCCACTGCAAACAAATCTTAGCCAGATTTTAGAAAATCAGTGATAGAACCCCAAATCTTTCTTTTCAGAGTGTATTAAAAGATCCTATCTATCCATTTGTTTTTCCTACTTTCCACCCCCCTCCAGTTTTCTGATCAAGTTTCCGAAGTGCTTTTCTGGAGTGAGAATGCATTTCTGGAGGAAAGTCCATTTAACTAAGGGAGAATGGCCTGACCTCAGTCACAGTTTACAACCAGCAGCCCTGAAATGATCATTGGTACAATTCAATTACCAACTTCAACAAGCTACAATTTACTCTTTTTCTATTTATCCCTCTTCAGTTACTGCCATTCTTTAGAGTCATAGCAATTAAACACACACACACACACACACACACACACACACACACAGAAGCAAAGTTTGCTGACATATTTAGTAGAGAAATACCTGTACTCTTATTGAATCAGTGTCTCACTGGAATTTATGATTAAGGTTTTTAAGTGTGTTATCCTTTGTGTTATTTTAAAAAACACTAATATAAAGTAAGACATAATTAATAGTTTGAGCAAACAGTATAAAAATCTAGCTTTCTTACTAGAAGAAAGGAGTAAGATAACTTTTTAGTTTGATGAATTTTGATATTTGCTGAATTTTAAAGGGCCACACTGTCCTTCTTTGCCTTTTAATCACTTATCAAATTAATAGCACTTAAATGTGAATGTTATACATGATTAAACATTGTTATTCATGATCTGTAGGACATGAAATCTTTCAGATGTGTAATTATTGATTTTTTTTTTCCAGTGCTGCCCCTTTCTTTGAGAACATGACTTCTGGGTTTCCCCCTCTATTTCTCCAATCAATAATCAAAGTAAAACTGGCAATCTTAGCTGGAAAGGGGTATTGTGGGAGTAGAAATCTGTGGTTTATTGTGCAAATTGAGGTTTTTCACCAGAACTGGAAATAATAATAACCTAGAAGAGGCGAATGTAAAAAAAAAAACAACACCACACCTTCCTTTATATGACGATAGCTAATTTTATATTGTATTTTCAGAATTATATTGGTAAGAAATGAAGAATAAGGTGGTGGCAGTTAGGTGCCATTATACTGGGAAAAAATGTGTTTGGGAGAGAGTTAACCTTGAACACTTTCATTTGAGATGTTTTAATATATTGTGCAATATACACAGATAAATAAAGCTGAAATGGGCTTCAAGCAGCACCGTTCTTCTAGGGTCCCCTTAAATTAAGCTCAACCTCTTCAAAACATATATTTAAACAATTGAAATAAACTTCATTGCAGTCTGACGACCAATTTTAGAACCATTGGAAGGGAAGACAATGAGTCCTGATTACATGCGAGGATTCTCTGTGATGTGATATCGCCTTTGCCAAGTCATTTTGTTGTTTTATTTATTTTTTTTTTTAAAACAAACTTTCATTCATTTATGGTCTTCTGCAACCTGCTAATTTAACACTGGAGCGCGTTATTGCAGTGTTAGGAGGAGAGAAAGAGGGAGAGAAAACAACAATACTGCAATGATCCAAATGATACAGTAGAATTATAGCAATTATAGTTCTACTTGTAGAAGAAAACCTTGCTGAGATCAGCCAAACAAACTGATGCCTTGTAAGGATAACGAGCTTGTGGATTGACAGCCAACGCTGAGAAAGGCAGGAGGGCACAAACGGAAATATTTGCCTTTTTTTTTAACTCCAACCAGCCAAGATTAACCTCCTCAAATGTTGCTTTCATAACAATATCCACTTCAGCTCGATGAATCCAGAACATGGTATATATTTTATTCACAACTACAGGTTTATCCGCCTAAAAGTGTGATAACAGGACGTGTAATATCACTCTCTTGCTTAGCATTCACTTTCACCCTCCTTCTTTTCCTCCCCCACTCCTCCTTCCACACAAGGAAGCTTTCGACAATTTATTTATTTGTTTATATAAAAAGAAACGATTGTGGAGATGTCCAAAGGGACTGATAATTGGATTTCCAGCACAGTCTCTTCATCCTGCTCTCGGATTCTCGAGTGCTGTAGGATCTATTAAACTGGCGTTCAATTCTTTGGCTAGGAGTGAGTTGTTAGAAAACAACTCTCAGAAGTGTAATCTCAACCGCAGCAAAGTCCCCCAAGGTAATAGACCTGGCATGTCTCATTAAAGTGGTGCAAATAAAGTAACTTTTTCTTTGCAAACTCCGGCACTTTCGGGAGAGATTGGTGGAGGCACTGAAGAAGAGAAAAGGAGAGAGACAGAGACAGAGAGAGGAGAGAGGAGAAAGGAGAGAGGAGAGAGAGACAGAAAGACAGAGAGACAGAGAGAGAGAGAGAGAGAGAGAGAGAGAGAGAGAGAGAGAGAGAGAGAGAGAGATTCCTCTCTCTCCCCCATTAACCCATTTGCAATCACCCTATAACATTTTCAAGCCAAGATTCACACTGTAGGGAAATATGGCAACAGTTCTGTCCCTTCCGCTTGGGACTCAAGCCGGCATTTACGAAGAAGGTGTGTACATACACAAATGTATGATTCATGTAAATGGTTCTTAAACCTCTTCACAGACCAGCACGGGCTTTTCTCCAACTCTCCCTAGCTTTCTACAAAGCGCCAAGCGGTCCAAATTCAGATCGGAAAACTTATCGAGTTGGTGGCTGGCTATTCCTATGGATGCAGGAGCTGAGCAGAGAGATGAAACGTCTACCACACAGCTCCTGCGTTCTGCAGCCTGACATGCAGGGGGCGGCGGGGGTGGGGGTGGGGGGGTGGTCTCAGCTTTCCTGGCCACCTTGGACTGCAGAAACCAGAGCCCAGAGCCTGTTGAGCACGGTAGAGCATGATGGTGCAAAGATGAAGGGATTGTGTGTGTATCTCTTGTGTAGTGTGTGTGTGTGTGGGGGGGGAGAGACAGAGGGGGAGAAAGATGGAAAGGAGGG
>CM053588.1:160526955-160543732 GCA_028646515.1 Pseudochirops corinnae | reverse complement strand
ATGAAACTTTTCTCAGTATGAGGATAGGGCAAGGGAATACAAATGTATATATATATATATATATATACACATACACATAAATTTATATAAGAGGTTTTACATATGCAAACAAGCACAAAACTCCTACATCCAAAGTCTCTAAGAAAAATATGAATTGGTCACAGACCATGGAAAAGCTCAAAAAAGGATTTTGAAAATTAAATAAGAGAAGTAGAGGAAAAACTGGGAAAAGAAATGAGAGTTATGCAAGAAAATCACCAAAACAAGTCAACGGCTTGCTAATAGAGCCCCGAAAAAAAATACCAAAGAAAATAACATCTTAAAAAATAGACTACCCAAATGGCAAAAGAGGCCCAAAAATCTGATAAGGAGAAGAAAGCCTTTAAAAAGCAGAATTGGCCAAATGGAAAAGGAAATCTAAAAACTCGCTGAAGAAAATAATTCCTTAAAAATTAGAATGGAGCAAATGGGAGCTAAAGACTCTATGAGAAATTAAGAAATTTTTAAACAAAATCAAAAGAACGAAAAATGGAAAATGTGAAATATCTCATTGGAAAAACTCCTGACCTGGAAAAAAGATCCAGAAGAGATCATTTTAAAATTATTGGACTACCTGAAAATGATGATCAAAAAAAGAAAGAGCCTGGACATCATCTCTCAGGAGATTATCAAGGAAAACTACCCTGATATTCTAGCACCAGAGGGCAAAATAGAAATAGAAAGAATCCATTGATCACCTCCTGAAAGAGGTCCCAAAAGGAAAACTCCTGGGAATATTGTAGCCAAATCCCAGAGTTCCCAGGGCAAGGAGAAAATATTGTAAGCAGTAAGAAAGAAACAATTCAAGCATTATGGAAACACAATCTGGATAATACAAGATTTAGCAGCTTCTACATTAAGGGATCAAAGGCCTTGGAATATTATATTACAGAGGTCAAAGGAGCTAGGATTTAAACTGAAGATCATTTACTCAGCAAAACTGAGTATAATCCTTCAATGAAAAAAAAATGGATATGTAATCAAATAGAGGATTTTCAAGCATTCTTAATGAAAGGACCAGAACTGGATAGAAAATTTTACTTTCAAATACAAGATTCAAAAGAAGCATGAAAAGGTAAACAGGAAAGAGAAATCATAAGAGACTTATTAAAGTTGAACTGTCTACATTCCTACATGGAAAGATGATATTTGTAACTCGTGAGACCTTTCTCAGTATTACAGTAGCTGAAGAGAATATAAACACACATATACATACACATACACATACATACACACACACACATATATACATATATATGTATATACACATATATATACGTATACATACAGAAGGCAAATGGTGAGTTGAATATGAAGGTATGAAATCTAAAAATAAGACTAAGGGGTGAGAGAGGAATGTACTGGGAGAAGGAGCAAGGGAGAGGTAGAATGGGGTAAATTATCTCACATAAAAGAGGCAAGAAAACACTTTTACAGTGGAGGGGAAGAGGGGAGAGGGGAAAGGGAATGAGTGAAACTTACTCTCATCAGATTTGACTTAAGGAGGGAATAACATACACACACATTTGGGCATAGAAATCTCTTTTAACCAATAGGAAAGTAGGGGGAAAGGGGATAAGAGAGAGGGAATGATAGAAGAAAGGGAAGATTTGGTGAGAGTGTAATCAGAGGCAAATACTTTTGAGTAGGGACAGGTCAAAGGAGAGAATAGAATAAATGGGGGGGCAGGATAGTATGGAGAAAAATATACTTAGTCTTTCACAACATATTATGCAAGCATTTTACATGACTACACATGTAGAACCTACATTAAATTTCAAACTGCTTGCCTTCTCAAAGAGAGTGGATAAGGAGGAAGGAAGCGAGAGAATTTGGAAATCAAAGGTTTTTTAAAATAATTTATTTATTTATGTTTAATTTTCAACATTCATTCCATAAGATTTTGAGTTCCAAAATTTTTACCCATCTCTCCCCTCCCTCTAACCCAAGATGGCATACATTCTGATTACCCTTTCCTCCAGTCTGCCCTCCCTTTTATCACCTTCCCCCATTCCTTTCCTCCTTACTTTCTATTAGGGCAAGATAGATTTCTATACTCCGTTGCGTGTATATTTTATTTCCCAATTGCACATAAAAAGAAATTTTTAAGATTCATTTATCAAAGTTTTAAAAATGAATGTTAAATTAATTAATTAATTAATTAAGTTTATTTGAATTAATATTAAAAATGCAACTGGGAAATAAGATATATAGGCAATGGGGTATAGAAATCTATCTTGCCCTACAGGAAAATAGAAGGGAAGGGGATAAAAGAAGGGGGGGGCGATAGAAGGGAGAGCAGATTGGCGGAAGGGGTAATCAGAATGCACACTATCTTGGAGTAGGTGAGAGAGGAGAGATGGGAAGAAAATTTGGAACTCAAAATCTTGTGGAAATGACTGTTGAAAACTAAAAATAAATTCACAAAAAGAAAAAAATAGGTCTGCAACAGTAGGTGGATTTTAACATACACTCTGAGAAGTTTACATTTTTATATCCCAAAGGCAATAGGGAGCCACTGAAACTTTTCAAGCAGAGATGGGATGTTGTATCATATCAAATATGATGTATAGTCTAGAGAGTCAAAGATCTAGAAAGCGATAGAAGGGGTACAAGGAGACCAATGCAAGTGTTGGAACCTTAATAAGACCTAGGTCCTAAGTGAACCTCAAGGTTTTAAAATTCCATTTTACTACAAAAGAATCAAAATTGTAGGTGCCCCAAAGACACAAGACAGGCATAAGCAGGATGCAGGATGATAACTTGCAAAAGTGGCACAGAAGGTATCATGAAGGACATATGCCTGGAAAAGGAGATGGACTGCTTACCTATTGAGAGTGAGGAATAGGCACATGAATAACTCTGAGGAAACACCTCCATCCTTAACAGCAAAAGAACTGGAGAAAAACCTTCAGTATATAAGGTTGACTTTTTAAAAAAAAAATTATTTTTAGATTTCAACTTTCACTTCCATAAGATTTTGATTTCTAAATTTTCTCCCCTCCTTCTCCTCTCTTCTCCCCAAGATAGCATGCAATCACATATAAGCTTTATATATACATTCATATTAAACATATTTTTGTATTAGTCATGTTGTAAAAAAGAATTAGAACAAATGGGAGGAACCATGAGAAAGAGGAAAACAGAAAAAGAAAGAGACAGAGAGAGAGAGGGAGGGAGAGAAAGCAAATAGTATGCTTCTATCTACATTCAGACTCCATAGCTCTTTTTCTAGATGTGGATAGTATTTTCCATCATGCATCTCTTGGAGGTGTCTTAGGTTAAAGCTGACTTTCCATAGAGAATTGACAAAAAGACATGGATGAGGAGAGCTTTGGAAAGGAGGGGCCCATGGAAGGGTCACCAACATTGATGAGATCAAAGTTCATCTCAGCTTCTAACATGATCTGACCTCTTTATTAAAATACTTCCTGGCTCATACAGTTATGGTGCCAGCTTGTCGAATAATTTTTCCCCAACAGTGTTTCAGCACTTTCCATTTTGAATTATTCTCCTCTTTATGAAAAACTCCACCCCATCTTTTTAAGGGTGGTCAGAATCAAGTTCATAACACATGGGCAAGGGCAAAGCAGTATGTCCATTTCTGCCAAGGTGAGCTGGGTGATCAGTCCCTCCCACTTTTGCTCCCTGTTCAGCATCAAAACATTGTGCTCCTCTCAGTCCAGAAATAACCACACACACACACACACACACACACACACACACACACACATATGTGAGTCTATATACATACACACATCCTTGTTTTTGCTTCTCTTTAGTGATGACTGCAAGGATTCACATACTGAAGCCAGCTGGTGTGAATGAGGAATGAGATGTGGCTGCCTTTGTCCCTCCCTTATGTGCCAGTTCAATTCTCCAAGGGGCACATTTCCCAGACACAACACCATATGGCATCACATGCATGAATGGAGACAGCATTGGTCTAACCTCTTGTATTTTCTAGTTCCTTCAGGATGCTATTTGTGAACCTCAATTTCTGTTTCTCAATCTCTACTTTGGTCTTTCAGCATCTTAGTCAGTGGGGGGAGACAATGATACATAGCTTCTCTGCTCCTAGACCTTTGCTTTGAAATCTTTCAAGACTTTTAATTGGTCATAACTTTGCTTGTGGGATGGATCTTGGCAGCTTGCCTAGACCTACAAGTCTTGGAAAAACAACTTATCTTATCTTATGAGATCTTTTCACAAATATATCAGGAATATTGCCAAGCAATCAGTAGACTATATATATAGTGTGTGTATGTATATGTATGTATATGTGTATGTGTTTGTATATGTGTATGTGTTTCTTTTACTGGGATGGGAGGAAAAAGTGGGGGAAAGGAGGAAGGTTCTCCCAAATAGGGGGTTTACTTTTCTTTAGTTATGTCAGGCACAGCAAAGTAATCTTAAATTTCAGGGTACAAGGATTATTTATGAGGAAAAGTGTTCATAGGACTCCTGATGGGGGGGTTCATGAATAGGGGATCCTCAAATGGAGTTCGAGGTAGGATATTAAAATCTTCCATGATGAAGCAAGGTGGCACAGTGGATAAAGTACTGAGCCTGGAGTCAAGAAGACCTAAGTTCAAATCCAGCCTCAGATGCTTACCAGCTGTGTAACTCTGGGCAAAGTCACTTAAGCCTTTTAGCTTCTGTTTCCCTAACTATAAAAAGGAAATAATAATAGTACCCACCTCCTGGGTTTGTGAGGATCAAATGACGTAACAATTGTAAAGTGCTCACCACTTTACGATACCTGGCACATACTACCCATAAATAAGTGTTTGTTGCCTTCTTTCTCTCTATGACTCATTCAGTTAACCCCTCCCCCCAAAAAAAATCCCTACCATCTCTTTGTGCCTAACTACCCATCACCCTAGAGACTTAAACTTTGATCAGAAATAAGATCCTGGGTCCCATGGTGTAAGGCATGTGAGAGGAGCATCTTAAGATGTTTCTGCCTCCAAAGAATGCTATAGTGGTTCGTTCATATTAATAACTCACGTAAAGATCATGGAAAAAGCAACTTGATAACAGGCTAGAATTTAACTGATCTAATACCATTATAAGCAACTTCCAGGGAGTATCCAAATTCTTGCCTCAAGTGAGAGTTTTGTTATATAGAATATTGCTTCGAACAAAGTCACCAATTTAGATATTATAATTTTAACAGTTTGGGGCAGGGGGTGGACTTACCTACTATTGTATCTTCATACTGAGAAATTGGTGGGGAAGGGCAGAGGAAGAAGTGTCTGAATTACTTAGGTGATTTTGCTCATATAGGTCTGGCCTTGGACTTATCTTTGACAGCAACCAACACCTTTAATGTGTTCTCTGAATCCTTGGAACATAATGGCACATTCTTAACAAACCCTTTAAAGCAGCATAACCAGGGTCGAAATGAACTGACAGCTGTGTTAGCTGTGGCAGAAACAAGCCATGATTTAGCCTAACGGCAGGAATGGAACCAGACCAATGTTTTCTTCGTGTTGAAAAACAAAGAAAACTCCCCACCTGCCCCCCCTTCACTCTTCCCAAGCCTCCACTCTTCAATATGTTTACTGTTTACAATTGCAACTGCCTCACAGTTTCCCCATCAATTCCAAAATGTTCCCCGAAGTGGTGCCCAAGCTGCTAGGCTACCAGAGGGTTGGTGGGCTGCTAAGCCCCTTTCAGTTGCTCCAAGAAGCCCAGAACTCCTCTTTGCATGTGAGCAGGGCCAAAAAGAGGGAGTACTAAGCAGCCCTCAGAGATGGCTGAAAATTGCAAGGAATATACATGTATTAATGACTTTGGGATGCCACGTTGCATTTGTGCAATGAGCTGTTCTTTTTGTTGTTGTCGTTGCTGATTCCTTTTTCTCCTGAACTTGCCTACAAACTAGATGTGGCAACTAAGTTCTGTTCTGGCAGAGTCATGGTGGGTGGCTGCAAGATGTTGTTTGGAAACCCTGCAAATGGCAGTAAACTGACATTTTTGAAGATGGCATGAAGCAGGAAAATTATCATCATTACTAAACAATTATGTCCTCTCAACAATTTTCTTTATAGTGCTAAAATATTCCCTGCTTAATGGCTGTATATTCTATATAATTATTGTCTTTGTTTTTAATATGCTATTTTTAATGGTAGATCCAGACTTTCATGATAAATTGTATTTACCACATAGGTGCCCTCTCTGTCCCACATGTATTAATAATAAACAATATGTGTTTGTTTGAACAGAGTATATGTATTTGGGGTTTTTTTTCCCCTCGGAAATTTTCTTATTTTTCTTCCAGCCTCTCATCAGAGAGGTGGTACAGTGAATATAGATGCAGAATAAAATATACATTGTCAGATGTGACCAGGGTGTCCATTTGTCTGCCTTCCTGAACTTTATTCCAAAAAAGAGCTCTATTTGGAAAGAGAGGAGTCAGAAGAAAATTATGATATAAAAAAATTAATAAAAGTTTTTAAATTCAATTATATGCTTTATTTTCTTCAAAAAATACTCAATTCCAGTTGAACAAGTTGTGGTATATGCTTGTAATGGAATATTCTTGTGCTGTAAGATATGAGAAGTGGGATGATTTCAGAAAAACCTGGAAAGACTTGTAAGAACTGATACAAAGTGAAGTGAGCAGAACCAAGAGACTATTGCACATAATAACAGCAATATTGTACACCTAATGCTGAGAATGACTTAACTGTTCTTGGCAATTCCATGATCCCAAAGAACAATGACAAATCCCAAAGAATTCATGATGAAAAATGTTCTCTCTCCTCCAGAGAAAGAACTGATGGTGTCTAACAATAGACTGAAGCATATTATTTTTCACTTTCTTTTCTTCTTTCTTTCTTTTTTTTTAGTTTGAATTTTCTTCCATAAAATGACTAATATAGAAATATGTTTTACATGATTGCACACATATAACCTATATCAGATTGCTGTCTCGGGGAGAGGGAAAGGAGGGAAGGATAGAATTTAGAACTCAAAACTTTTTTTAAAAGGATGTTAAAATTGTTTTTTTGTGTATGTGTAATTGGGGGAAAACCAAATATTATGAAAAAAATTCTATTCAAGATATGTTTTATCTAAATTAATCATTTTATACTTAATATGAAGACAGTACTGACTGGTTACCCCCACAAAATGATGTTTTGTTTTGTTTTTTTACCTTTGGGTAAACATTACTACTTCTATCACCACCACTACTACCACCACCACCACCACTATTACTACTTAATTTTTTTTTGCATCACTAAGGAGAATTTATGATGTATACTTTCATTAAAGTACAATTTTCTCATATATTCTGATTTAATTTATAATGAAAAAAATAAAATTAATGTGACTTAGTTCCTCATGAATGTGTATACCTATTGTTACTTGGACAAGAAATCACATATTATCTTATGAATAGCTAAGTTAAAGTCTATTGATCATATAAAATGTGATTTTAGCAACAAAAAAAAATTAATTAATTAATCATTTTAAAACCAGTGATAGTACATAGTCTTATCATGAGTCTGTGTATGAGGTTAAAATCATTCCATTTCACTCATTCATTCAATAAATGTTTGTAGGCATGTACTATGTACTAGATGCTGGAAGAAATATAAACTTTACATAAAATATGACCCTTGCCCTCATGGTGCTTATATTCTTGTACTTATGGTCTTGAATATAGCGGAATCTTATTTACAGCTTTTCTACAGAAATTGATTTAGGATATGAGGGGCACAGTAGGACCACCAAATGGGGAGTCAAAAGGCCCAGTTTCCACTCTCCCAACTAGTTGGATGACCTTTGGTAAGTAAACTAATCACTTGATTTCTGCATCTCTAAAATGAAAGGGTTGGAATAAATGGTATCTAAGGTTACTTCTAGTTCTAAAATTTTGTTCATTCTTTCCTCTCCCATGTTTTGTCAGCTTAAAGTTTTAAACAAATTCATATTTAGCATTTTTAAAAATACATGCTGTGCAATATTGTATGATGATCAACTGTGAATGACTTCCCTATTCTCAGCAATACAAAGATCCAAGACAATTCCTAAGAATTTGTAATGAAAAATGTTATCTACCTCCAGAGAAAGAGCCTGAATACAGATCGAAGCATACTATTTTTCACTTTATTTTTTCATGTTGGGTTGATATTTTTTTGTCTGCATTTCTCTCACAACATGACTAATATGGAAATATGTTTTACATGGCTGCACAGGTATAACCTATATCAGATTGCTTGCTGTCTTAGGGAGAGGTGAGAGTTGGGAAGGAAGGAGAGAATTTGGAACTCGAAAATTTAAACAAATGTTTAAAAAAATGTTCTTATATGTAATTGGAAAAATAAGATTTTAAAAAATGCATGTTATGAAATATTTTTTTCTGCTTACCATTACACATAATAATAATGATGATTCCTTCTAAATGTTTTTAAGAAACTCCCTCAATGAAAGAAAGATCTCTCAATAAAGTGCTGCTGTTTTCAAAGTTATAGTTCAATCACCTTTCAGTACAACGTGAAGGAAAAAGTTATTCATAAGTAATTTTCTTTGTGTAAATAATCTTAATCAATCACAACCAGAAGAGGAAAGAATCCTTTTCAAAAGAGATTAGAAGTCAAAGAAAAGTAAAGGAGAAAGGGTAGAATACAGGATGGCAGCTATGCTCAAGGGCAGCCTTGGGAAAGATAATGCTGTATATACAGTCTGTATACAAGCAGCACTCCAGGAATGCTTCTAATCCTAACAGTATTATCAATCAATCAAAAAAGATATATTAAGCACTTACAGTAGGCTAGAAGCTGTGTTACAGAGTGGGTGCAAGAGAATGCAAGGGAAGGTAGCAGGGAGCAGAGCAGAGGGCTTCAAGAAGGCGTGATGATGAAATTTTCCAAAAAAAAACCCTACTCTTCCACTTCCCAAAAGCATTGAATTTGTGATGGAAACAAGCTTATCACCAGTAATCTCATCATCATGGAAATTGCTTCAGCTTTGGTACTCTCACTTTATCATTACCCTCAGTTGCCTCTTCCCCTCTGATTGGAGTCTTAGAGGGTGGAGCAAAAAACTCCTCCCAAAGCCTTCCTTTACCAAGGGCTCAAAAAATCTTTAACTCTACCATCATCATCCCACCTCTCCACCAAGTACCCTCTGATATCTTCCCCTCGCCCTTTTCAGTTTCCTTCCTTAGACTATAAGCTCTTTGAAGGTAAGAACCGTCTTTCTTTTTCTTATTTATATCCCCAGTGCTTAGCATAGTGCCAGGCACATAGTGGTGCTTAATAAATGTGTATTATATTGGAAATAGAATTCAGAGTATCAGATTTCAGGTAAGTGAAACTTTCTGATGAAACTCTCTCATTACATGAAGAAATCATGTGCCGATCCCTGGAACAGAACATTTATTGCAAAGTTCGGGTGATGTGGGGGGAAGATAGTGAAGAGTCAGAAAACAAAGCTAGCTCCTCCAATAGAGATATCTGCTTAACCAAAAGTAAGTTTAGAAGAAAAAACTCATTTCCCTATGGAAGACTAGAACTCAAACTCAGGACACAGGACAAAAAAGAATAAGGAAAGGTTGGAAGTGGAGGTGTTGGGCAGGGTAGGGGGGATGCTAGTGAATGCCATTGAAGAGAAAATGATTGCTGAAAATATTTCTTTTAGAATGAAAAGAAAACAAGAGGATTCTGGGAAGCTGGTGAAGTCAGAAAATTCCAAGCTCTCCAGATTTCCTCTGCAAACAAGACAAAATAGCACATAGGTGAACATAGAGCAGGAAAAATAAACAAGAGTTGGGGCAGAACAGGGATCCTCCTGGGACAACTGGAGAAGATCTGAACAAAGACCCCAGGATGGAGATCTGTCCTGGGTGAATTGTAAACACCTCCAGGTTCTCTTCCCCACAGGAATTCTCACCTCCCAGACTGTGGGGAGGAGGGAGGAGAGGAGGAAAGGTCAGACATCTGAGCAGGAGAAAATTGAAGGAACCTCTGCTGCCCCTGGATGCCAGACCAAGCTATGCTTCTGAGGAAGGTGAGAAGAAACCAGTACACACCCACTGAGTCCAGAAGCAGAGGACAGGGTGCTGCTGGCTGTGGGTACTTAGAGGAGAGCTGAGTTCTTAGTTTCACTTATAGGTTAGAGGGGATAACTGAAGGTTATAGCCACTCAGGGATATTCAGGGAGCAAGAGCAGTTCCAGCACGGGGGCAGAGGGGAAAAGGGAAGGGGAAGAGCACAGCTAGCTTGGAGAGGGAAAGGAGTGCAGAGGTTGGGCCCAGAACAAAGCTAAAAAAATAACAGTAAGAAGAAACTGAGGTCAGAGACACTATCCGTCACACACCCCTAGAGGTGATTATAATAGCAAGCTGCTAAAAATTTAAAACAAAAAGCAAAATGAGCAAGCAAAGGAGAAAGAACCCAACCATAGACACTTACTATAGGAATAGAAAAGATTGGGGTTCATCTTCAGAAGAGGATACTGAAGCCAAAAAAAAAAGCCTCTCCTACTCCTAAGAGTAATGTCAAATGGTGACTTACACAGAAAGAATTCTTAGAAGAGCTGAAAGAAAAAAAAATCAAATGAGACTGAGGAAATATTTTTTTAAAAAAATGTAAGAACAATCCAAGAAAACCAAAAAGATTATGAAAAAAAAGTCAACCAACCAGAAAAGGAGATCCATAATCTTAAGGAAGAAAACAACTCCCTGAAAACTAGAATTGGGCAAAGGAAAGCCAATAATGTTATAAAACAACAACAACAACAAGAACTAATAAAACAAAATAAAAAGAATGAAAAAATAGAAGAGAATGTGAAACATCTCATAAAGGAAACAACCGATCTGGAGAAAAGATCAAGAAGAGAAATAGAAGAATAATCAGACTGCCTGAAAGCTACAATCAAAAAAAGAGTCTTGATACAATAATACAAGAAATAATTAGAGAAATATGCCCTGAAGTTTTAAAACAAGCGGGGAAAGGAAAAATAGAAAAGAAAAAAAAACACCAATCACCACTTGAAAGAGACCCCAGGATAAAACCTACAGGAGTATCTTAGCCGAATTCCAAAACCCCCAGGTTAGGGAGAAAATATTATGAGTAACAAGAAAAAAAAAAAACTAATTCAAATGCCAAGCAGTCACAATTAAAATTACACAAGACCTAGCAATGGCTACACTAAGAGACCAAAGGTCTTGGAAGACTATATATCAAAGAACAAAAGAACTGAGGATGTGGCCAAAACTATCATACCTAGCAAAGTATAATCCTGAATGGGGAAAAAATGGATATTCAATTAATTGGCAGACTTTTGGGATTTTTGTCACAAAAAAGACCAGAAGTTAATAGAAAATTTGACATACAAGATCCAGGAGAAATATAAGGTAAACATTACAGACCAATTACAAGGGACTTAATAAGGACAAATTGTTTTCTTTTTATACATGGAAATGTAAACCGTATGCCTAAGATTATCAATAGTAATAGGGTAGTTTGAAATAAACATTGGGTAGAGAAGAGTATGATGTGATTCTTAAAAAGTAAAATCGTGTAGGAAAAGGTAAAAAAAATTATATCATACAAATGAGAAGCAAGAAAAAGAACTGATACAGAGGAATCAGGTGAGGGAAGAGGAATGGTAGTGCTGGAACCCTACTCACATCAGATCTGGGTTAGAGAGAACAATATATACATTTAGAAGGATATAAAAGTCTTCTAAATTTATAAAGAAATAAGACATTGAGGGAACAGGATGGGGGGCGCCCATAGAAGGATAATTAAGATTTAGGAGGGAGGCGAGGATAAAAGAGGGACTCTTAGAGGGCCAGGTAGGTTAAGGAATAGTAGGGCAAAGCAGTGGGTAGAAGTAAAGCAGAAAAGTGAGGAGGAATGGGATAAGAAGGCTAGTAAGAAAAAATAGGAAGACGGTAACTTAGAATGTGAACGGGATGAGTTTACCCATAAAATGCAAGTGGAGAGCAGATTAAAAATTTGAGTTCAGTGATATGCTGTTTTCAGGAAGTATTATATACACACAAATATAAGATAAAGAGTAGGAGTAGAATTTAGTATGTAAAAATGCAGGGATAGTAATCATGATCTCAGACAAAGTTAAAATAGATTTAATCAAAAGTTAAAAAATAGAGAAACTACACTATGGGTCAGCAATATTATTTGATATTGGTTTAGACCATTTAAAATGCCTAGATGGTATGAAAGACCTGAGCATATACCTGCCAAAACAGACACAGGAACTAAATGAACATAAAGATAAAATACTTTATACAAATAAACTCAGATCTAAATAACTGAAGTAATATTTATTGTCTGTGGGTAGGTAAAGCCAATATAATTTTTAAATGACAATTTTACCTAGTTTACTTATTCAATGTCATCCCAATTAAATTATTAAAAACTATTTTACTGAGTTAGAAAAAAGTAATAACAAAGTTCAGTTGGAAGAACAAAAGGTCAGGAACTTATAAAAAAAACAGGGAAAAAAGATATAAAAGAAGTAAGTTCAGCAGTATCAGACCTTAAGCAATATTAAAAGGTGAGAACATTATTGAAGTGTAAAAAGGATAATTTCAATTATTTTAAACTAAAATTTTCTTGTATGAATAAAACCTATGTAAGCTGAAAATAGAAGGAATGCAGAAAATTGAGATGAGGGGGAGGGAACTCTCATAGACAATCTCTCAGATAGGATGTGATTGGGTTAGAATATAGCTATGGAGTAGGAAATGATAAGTTGGTTGATTCAGAAAAACATGTAAAGAGTTGGACTTAGGAAGAAAGATGTTAGGGGGAAATAAACACATTGCAGTCTTACCTATATGTGTATAAGTGCATGTGTTTATATATGTGTATGTCTATAGATATCTATGTGTATGTATATGTATTCCCATTTAATTGTGCTTTCTTTGGGTGATGGGAGGAGGGAAGAGGAAAAATAAAATAGAGAAGAGCAGAGAACAAAGAAAACCAATATAGAAGCAGAGAACAGCTGGGCAACTTAAAACAATGTTTAGTATTTATTATATAGGTTTCCTTTTTTGTTGTTTTGTTTTGTTTTTGCTTTTTGGAGGGGGAAGGTAGGGCAATTGGGTTAAGTGACTTGCCCAAGGTCACATAGCTAGTTTTGTGTTAAGTGTATGAGGCCAGTTTTGAACTCAGGTCCTCCTGGCCCCAGGGCTGGTGCTCTATTCACTGTGCCACCTAGCCATCCCAATATATGGGTTTTCTTGAAGTGGAAATTTATTGCTTTATGCTGAATCCTCTCTTATGACCTTCTGTGTACATGGCAATTTTTTCTTCTTTTCTTAGTTTATGTTTAAGTTTAATTTTTTTTAATTTACAAAAAAAAAAAAAGAATTAAAGGAAAATTGGTCTAACTAAACTGGCCTAAATTATTGTCCCTTCACTGCAACTACCTATGTGTAGGTACATTATCACCTACTCCCAAAAGAAAGTTGGACCCATCCCACTGAAAAACAAAAATATTTTAACTGATCCACTCATGTAGAAGATTGAAAGACAGTCAAAAGTACAGTTTTCATTCACACTACCTTTCTTAAAATGGTGTCAGCTAAAGAAAGGAGGTATTTTATACTTATAAGTAAGATTACTGTCTTTTGAGTATTAATTAGGAGGAATTCAAAGTGACAAATACTGCTAATTCTCTCTTATCCATTAAAAAGATAAGTAATATCACCAATAAAACCAAATTCCTCTCTAACTGTGGGGTTTCAGTCACTTTTCAATCATCACAAAATGCTTTAAATACTAAGTGAAAGGTTTTAATTTCTTCTTTTCTTCCTTTCATACCTTACATGGAAGGCATAATAAATTGTGAAATGGCCAAAGGGCTATTTGTAGGGAAGAAGAGGTAAAACTAAGTTTAAAAAGCATGAAAATTGGAAAAGCAGACCCTAGAAAAACAAGAAATAATCATAAAAAGATGAAGCAGAGACTATATCATAAGAATTGAGCTGTGTCATTTGCACAGATAATTTGTCCACTTTCCTGAAAGAAACTAGTGAAGACAAAAGAAAAAGGCAATTCTCCATAAAAGGAAGGAGATATAACCAACATAATTACATTTGAAATCAATTATTTGATGTTTTCAAGATAAACATTCTGAAACAAACCAGAAGAGTGTAAACTGTTTGAGGACAGGAACTGTTTCTCTTCTTTTCTTTTCTTTTCTTTTCTTTTTTCTTTTTTTTCCTTTCTTTTCTTTTCTAACGCTCAGAGCCCTTGCACAGTAGTTGTAGCACTATGCTAAGTACTTTACAAATATTACCTCATTTTGATTTTTACAACAACCCTGAGAGGTAGGTGCTATTATTATTTCCATTTTACAGTTGAGGAAATTGAGGCAAACAGAGATGTAAATGATTTGCCCAGGGTCACACAGCTAGGAAGTATCTGAGTCTGGATTTGAACTCAGTTTTATCTACCATGACTCTATCCACTTTACCACTTAGTTGTTGATGTTAGTTGGCATTTAAAAGCCTGATGATTTGAAATTAATTTTTAAAGCTATTAATAATGTACTTTCTTATCATTGGGAAATCTTATTATCCTGTGCATTGAATCTGCCTGATACTCAGCAGTACACTCTGTCTCTCTGATTGTACTCTCAGGCTAGAAGCTTTAGGGGCTCTCTTTAAGGAGGGGGCTCAGCACAGTTTTTCTTTCTATTTCCCACTAGCTATACCTCTTTTGTAGCTCTTTGGAATTCTCCATCATGCCCCTGCATCTGGTACTTTCTTCTCCCCCTCCTCTCTCACCTTACTCCCCTCTTTTCAGCTTCTTTTTGTTTTCTCCCATTCAATTATAAACTCACTGAGGGCAGGGACTGTCTTTGCTTTTATTTGTCTTTTTGTTCCCAGTGCTTAACACAGACTCTGAAAAATAATAGGCATTTAATAAATGTTTATAGACTGAACGACTTTCTAATATTAGTGCATATTCTTGATCTTCCCCTACCCCCATTTATTTGTACTTCCTAGCAAGAATAAGTGAATCAACAATCAAGTTAGAATGTACCCATGACAGCAAAAGTGCTATTATAAAAAGTCTATATGAAGTGGAAATGAAGAATAAAATAGTGACTGAAGAGGTGAATAATAATTTTACAAGGTATTGTGGGAAATCTACAATTTATCACTCAAAATAATTTTTAGCCTCATTTAAATTTTTTAAAAAGGTGATGACATAGGGACTTTCCATTCCTCCTCACCCTGAAAATGTAACATTTGGCTTTTAAGAGCTGGTACAGCCCATCCCTGGATAGGACCAGTATCTACCAGGAGTCCCCAATCTTCCCACTGGCTAGGATATAGTGACAAAGCCAAGAACAGATTAGCCTAGAGGTGCTGGCAAAGTCAAATGACTCTGACTCTGCTGACCTGGCTGGTCACATAGGGGCATAATAGGTCCCACTCATGTGGCGTCAAAGTCCTTCCAACTTTGTGGATGCCTCAAAGGCTTCTTGAGTGAGAACACTCTGCCATGCTGAGCACATGTATTTTCTTTTTTTTTTTTACATGTCTTATTTTATTTATTTATTTATTTTCTTTTAAAAATTTATTTATTTTTAGTTTTCAACATTCATTTCCACAAGATTTTGTTATAATTTTTTCTCTCCATCTTTCCCCTACCCCCCACCCCAAAATAGCAGGCCTACTGAATAACCCTTCCCCCAATCTGTTCTCTCTTATATTCTCTCCGATCACTCCCCTAACTTTCTAGTAGGGCAAGATGGATTTCTATACCTCAGTGCCTGTATATCTTATTTCCCAGTTGCATGTAAAAAACAAACATGTTTTTTAAACCTTTGTTTTTCAAACTTTGAGTTCCAGATTTTTTCCCTTCTTCCCTCCTCACCTGCCCCCATTGGGAAGATAAGCAATTCAATATAGGTTGTACATGTATAGTTACCCAAGTTATTTCCATGGTAGTTATATTGTGAAAGACTAACTATATTTCCCTCGATCCTATCCAGCCCTCCCCCATTTATTCTATTTTCTCCTTTGATCCTACCCTTTGCAGAAATGTTTGCTTCTAACTACCCTCTCCCTTAATCTGCCTTCCCTTCTACCATCCTCCGTCTCATCCCCATGCCCCCTACTTTCCTGTAGGGTAAGATACCCAATTGAGTGTGTATATTATTCCCTCCTTAAGCCAAATTCAATGAGAATAAGGTTGTCCCATTCCCTTTTACCTCCCTGCTCTTCCCCTCCATTGTAACAGTTTTCTCTTGCCTCTTTTATATGAGATAATTTACCCTAATCTATCTCTCCCTTTCTCCTTCTCCTGATAAATTCCTCTCCCACCTCTTTTTTTGTTTTCGCTTATTGAATTGCATTTAATTAAAAGCTGAACTGATTACATTTTTATTTTTTATTTTTTTTAATTTTTATTTATTTTAGTTTACAGCATTCATTTCCACAAGATTTTGAGTTGCAAATTTTCTCCCCATCTTACCCCTACCCACCACCCCAAGACAGCCATCCCATTGTATAACCTCTCCCCCAATCTATTCTCTCCTATGTCCTCCCCCATAGCCCCTCTGACATTCCAGTAGGGCAGGATGGATCTCTCTAACACAGTGCCTGTGTATCTTAAGTTCCAGTTGGATGTAGTTAAAAATAATAATTATTATTATTATTGTATATATATATATATATTTTTCACATTTGATTATAGAACTTTAAATTCTAGATTCTTTCTCTTCCTCCCTC
>CM053588.1:160503357-160526455 GCA_028646515.1 Pseudochirops corinnae | reverse complement strand
GCAAAAAACTGGAAATATAGGGGTTGCCCATCAATTGGGGAATGGCTGAACAAGTTGTGTTATACGAAGGTAATAGAATACTGTTGTGCTATAAGAAATGGGAAGGAGATGGACTTCATAATTACCCGGAGAGGCTTATACAAATTGATGCTGAGTGAGAAGAGCAGAACCAGGAAAAATTTGTACACAATGACAGACACATCGTATGTATGATGACCAGCCTGGACGAACTGGACTCTTCTCAGCAACGCACAGCTATAAGACAATTCTGCAAGTCTCAGGATGGAAGGAGATATCTACATTCAGAGTAAGATCTAGAAAGTTAAATGGAAACTGAAGCAATATATGCTATCATTCTTTTTAAAAAAAAAAAGAGAGAGAACATTGTATATAATAACAGCAATATTGTTTTAAGAATGACTTCGAGCAAATAAGTTATTTTGTCTGTTATAAATATCCAAATAACTATGATGGACTTATGAAGGAAGACACTATCTGTATCCAGAGAAAGAACTGATAAACATAAGTATATATAGAATAACTTTACGTAGATATATCTACTTGTGTCTAATGGTAGCCATCCCTAGGGCAGAAAAAAATAAGTTTACATGATAATTTTGTTGTGTATTTGAAAGGAATAGCAAATTGCGCATAGTAGATTTGCACATAGTAGATTTGCAGTTTCATGTGCAATCATCCTTTTTAACTGTACTATGTTGCAGAAATGCTTGTTTTATTCCATAAATTAAAAATAAAATGAAAAAATGAAAAAAATTCAATATATCCTCCACTCAGCTGCTAAAGTTAATCTTCCTAGGGCAAAGGTCTGATCATGTCACCTTCCTACCCAATAAACTCCACAAATGACTCCCTATCAGCTAGAGGATCAAAGATGAAATTCCTTATTTGATATTCAAAGCTCTTTCATAACCATCCCCCCCATCCTATCTTGTTATGTAACATACTCCTATACACATACTCTTTAATCCAGTGATGCTAGCCTCTTTTCTGTTTCTTAAATGAGACCCTTCATCTCCCAGCTCTGGGCATTTTTGCTACCTGTCCCCTTGTGACTGGAATACTCTCCCTCCTCATCTCTATGTCCTGGCTTCCTTCAAATCCCAACTAAAATCCCACCTTCTATGGAAAACCTTTCCCAAGACCATTTCTCTCTACTGATTCCCTCCTGTTTATCCTGTATATGTCTTGTTTGTACATGGTTGTCTTCATGCTATCTCTCCCATTGGACTGTGAATTCCATAAAAACAGGGACTGTCTTTTGTCTTTCTTTGTATCTTCAGAACTTAGCACAGCAGCTGGTGATAATAGACACTCAATGAATATTTATGAACTGACTGAAATATTGAATGTGTTACATAATTAAAAAGAAAAACAATGTGTACATTCTAAAGATTCATAATTTCATGTATAACCTTCCTTTTCTGTATATACATATGCATGAAAATGATTATTTTATTTAGTGTTTGGTAAGTTTAAAATTAAAAAATGTAGAGGTATGATTTTCTATTGCTTGATTTTCCTGGCATTTTCTTGGCAGTTCCGTTTCAATTGCTTTACTATTTGACTTACCTTCCATACATAGCCTAATAATAAATAATGCACAGAATAGAAGTCTGAGGTATATTTGAATTATTGTTATTGCCCAAAACACGCCACACTGAATCTGGGGATAGCAAGAGTTTCCAGAGATGTACAAGACCTATCCTGTCTTGGTAAGGACACACATTTCAAAATCTCTTTCTTATTGCTTATTCTTATTGCTATTTTTATTTCAGTTAATTCATTATTTGGTGGAAGAGGTTTATTATTGTCATTTGAGGCCTAGACTTTCTTTTCTAACAATGGTAAATTTAAACAGACCTGCCCAACCACCAAGATAAGTGTGAATTTGGAGGAAAACTATACAATTATGTGAGCAGCACAAACCGTGGCTGTCCAGTTGTTCTTACAGCTGGGTCTGGAATACTCATAAAGGAGTTTCTTTTGAAAGTGCCCCTGGACAGCAACAAGAATAATATGGAAAGGGCTTGACGCACTGCTTGGGACTCTAGGAGAATACAAGCTCCTGGGGAAAGTATTTAGGGAGGAACTCTATGCCACAACAGCATTGAATGAAGTTTCTGATGCTGTGGATCCCTCCCGGGTAACCAGAGATATATACAGAACTGAAAGTGCAGGCCAGTGCACCTTAAGGCACCACGGTATAATTTCCTGGGATTGCACAATTTTAATTTTGTAGAAATTGTAAGGGACATGCATCTAGGAAATTTCTTTCCTCTTCATTGATACCCATGGATGATGGTTTTCTTCTGATGCTGATGATGGCATAATTATATCAAGTGTAAAAGTCCTCATAGTCCCCATGTAGGAGGCTTTTGTTCTGTCAATGACCACATCTCCTCATGTAAAGTGAAATGTCGCAGAATGTTTGAAATTAATTTACTTAGTCAAGACTAAGGCATATAGCTTTTGACTTAGCCTTTAAAAGAGAGAAAGAAGAAATGGAGAAAATCAGGGATAAAAAACACAAATAGGAAAAGAGCTACACATGAAGACTCAGGCTTGGTTCACTGAAAAAGAAGCATCCATATACAGGAGCCCAGGAGAAAATGGAATCACACAACCCCCACGGGGGTTGCCAAAAGCAGCAACTATGCAGCAGCAAGGGAAGACCAAGTTGGAAGCTAGAAGAATATAAATTGACAGTGGTGGAGTAGCAGTGACTAAGTGGACAACCTGGACAAGTAGAATTCCAAGCCTCCTGGACACAGAAGAGAAATTCCTGGACAATCCTGACTTACTAGAACAAATGAAGGAGTCCTGGGACCAAGCAGGAGTGAAGAACTAAGGAGAAATCAGATATAGACATAAAATATAAGGGAAGACACCTGGATCTTTCCCTCCACTGGTCCTGCAAGTGATATGAACTGTGCAGATTCAAGGAAAGGGGGTCAGCTAGGGGCATGCTGATAAATGTTCAACAATTGGATAGCTAAAAACCTAGAACACACTTTTAAGTTTAAACTGTATCACTAACATATTCTTTATCACTTTTCTTAAATTTAAGCAATCAACAAAACAATCAAGCCATGATTTGCAATGTTTGCTGGTTACCTAGGTATAAATGTTCCCACTGAAAATGTTTTAAAAGGCTCTTGAAAGCTAGTATGAGCTGGCTCTAGCATACCCTTGGGTCAGCTCGCCAGAGACCACAAATGCTTTCCTCTTGTGCTAAAATATCAACTGTAGATTAGCATAATAACTGTTCAACATCCTAGGTAAGGTAGACACCCACTGGACCCCAATGGAGAGGAAAGGAAAGTTGTTTTGACTACCTATAGACTCAGTAAAAACTTGTCCTATATTTGACTCATTGTTAACCTTAGTGTTTGCATGGGACCATGGGTCTTTTAACATTTTCTAATAAGAGCTAGATGCTAATATTCCCAGGAAAACCCCTGGATGAATATATAAGCCAAAGACAACATTTATGAGGAGTTCTCTAAATTGAACCTAATCCTTGTAAAGCCAGATCTGTGGTTCTGATCCATGTATCATATCAGGACAACTCTAATTGTTAGGAATTCCTTCCTTATTTCAAGATAAAATCTTCCTCCCTGTCTCCACATATTGCTTTCACTTCTGCCCTCTCAGGCCAAGCAGAAACTCTAATCTCTCTTCCACATGACAGCTCTTTGACTGCTTAAAGACAGCAATCATATTTACCCTAAGTCTTCTCTACCCCAAGGTAAATATCCCCAGTTTTTCAAGAGATGCTCATACGACACAGTTTCTTTTCATCATCCTGATCATCCTCTATTGGCAAAATTCCAGCTTGTCATTCATGAGGGAGGGGAAAGAGGAAAAGCCAGAAGCATTTTCATAGTGCCTACTTGCTTACGTGCCAGGCACTATGATAAGAGCTTTACAAATATCACATTTAATCCTCACAACAACCTTACAAGGTAGGTGCTGTCTTACAGTTAAGGAAACTGAGGCAAACAGAGTTTAAGTTACTTGCTCAGGGGCACACAGCTAGTAAGCATCTGAGGCTAGATTTGAACTCAGATCTTTTCTAACTCCAGGCCACCTAGCACACTAGCACTAGCCATGTTCTTCGAGGGATCTGTTTTAAGATTTAATTTAGGATCAATTTAAGACCTTTTGGACCACACAGGCTTTATTTCTCCCTTGTTGCACTCAATACTTCTAATGGTCGACAACTCTTAGGCAGATTGCATCATACACATAGATAGCCCATGCAGAGGTACATACAAATGTGAGTGAAGCATGTTCTCGTTGTTCATCTTCCATAGCCCAAAGAAACACATCAGTTGCAGATCTTTTCTTGCTGCAAGTGAACAGGACAATTCAAAACTTTGCCGATTCAGAATCACTTCCCTCATCCCTGAAACAATCATCTGTCTCCACCAAACATTATTCTCAAGACTCAGTCTCCAATGTTGGATGCTGGTCTGCTGAGCTCCAGGACTGTTCATCTCTTTGGGATGCTGCTGCTCAGTGATGGGGCACTTCTTGGCTAAAGTCTCTATCTTTCTCCCACTTCTGGCTCAGCCAAAATCTTTGACTATCTTCCTTCAAGGAAAAAGTAGGTATGGTCATGCTTTTTCAACCTCTTTTAGAAAAGGCAGAAGTGGAGCAGCTAGATGGCGCAGTGAATAGAGCGCTGTACCTGTTTTCAAATTTGGCCTCAGACACTTAATACTTACTAACTGTGTGACCTTGGAGAAGTCACTTACCCCCAATTGCCTTGCCTTCCCTCCTCAAAAAAGAAAAAGCAGAAACTCTAGGACCATTAAAATGCAAGACCAGGTACCTCTTTCCTTCAGAATCTTGGCTCCTTAAGCCTCTTGTCTCCTACACAGGAGATTTGCAACCAGATTTTTTCCTCTGTTTTCAAACATGTCATTAGTCTTAATCTTCTCTTGGACCCCTCTTCCTGATGAAAGACTTTGGTCCCTCTATCAGAAATCTCCTTTGTTTCCAAACGTTTATCCCTGATAGCCCTGTAAACTTCAAAGTAACTGCAAACATCTCTGAGGTTCTGGATTTCCTTGTTTCTAAACTGTGTTTCTTCTGTACTCCTATATAGGTTAGTAGATGGAAAAAAGTGCTGAGAGAAAACCCCAAGCCCAGAGAGCAAGTCCATTCTTTCTGCTCCCTGCTCGGTCCTGTTCCTGTCTCTTTCATAGGCAGATGTGGCTAAAGTCTAAAAAGGATTTTGTTCCAAATCCTTATACATGTAAACTCCTGATCTTGGCATGAAAGCTCTTCTACATTCTGATGTCAACCCACCTGGCTTCCTTCAAGCACGAAATAAAACCTCATCCTCTACAGGAAGCCTCCCGTACCCTCCAACCCCAGCACCTTCCCTCTTAATTATTTCCACTTAATCCTGCATGTAGCTTTCATGTTCTCCTTGATTATACTGTGAGCTCTTTGGGGACACAGACTATCTTTTGCCTCTTTTTTTATCCCCAGTGCTTAGCATAGTGTCTAGCAAATTGTAGGCACTTAATAAATGTTGATTGACTGTTACGACACACTGGTCCCCTTCTCATATCCTGTGTTTCCAAACTGGATGTCTCTTGGGCCCCCATTCTTATCTTCTCATCCCCCTTCATCCTCTCCATGCTTTTGTTCCTCCCCATACCTGGAACATCCTTCCCTTCTCCCCATCCGTGGCAATCCCTCCTTTCCTTTAAAATTAATCCAGAAGTCACTTCTACCTTAAAGTTGCTCCCCTTCCCGTTCCCTTCTACCCCCACCACTCCAACTCAAGTAATGTATCCTCATAATTCTGAGAGCACTTTGCCTGCCTCAGTCCTCTAACTGATCTCACTCTCCCACTCCTTGTTTGTGTACTTGTCCTTTCCTACATTTCGTTTTAAGCTTCTGGAGAAGAGAGTATATATCAAAACTGTCTGAGTATCCCCAGCCCCAAGGTTAGCCCTTGCATGGTAACTACTTACCCAGTAGGCATTGAATCAAATTGAATATAGCACTAGCATTTTCCTGAACTCCCTTAGAATTGTGCACTTATCAGACTAAGTTTACTCCCAACTATTCTTCATACAATTACTAATGATCAAAAAAACATTCAAATTTAGCCCTTTAGCATTTCCAGCAGGATTTCCTAAGTTTTGTAATTCTTGGAAATATCCAATTTAAAAGACACAGCAGTGTGATTAATAACCTGACCTCACCAGCTTACGTGGTTTGCCCAAGGATAGGAATATATGAGTCACGGTTTACCTGATTGCCACCAATATAAAAACCCTTTCACAGGACCATGTAACTTCCAGAGAAGTTCAAAAATAATAGCAGCTTTCATCATCAAGTATCCTAGGAGGGACAGCTAGTGGCACAGTGAATAGAGCACTGGCCCTGGAGTCAGGAGGATCTGAGTTCAAATACTACCTCAGATAGTTGACATACTTACTAGCCATGTGACTTTGGGCAAGTCACTTAACCTCCATTGCCCTCCAAAAAATAAAAAAATAAAAAAAAAAAAAACAAGTATCCTAGGAGAGTCTAAGTGGAAGAACGTGAATATTCTTATCTCCATTTTACAGCTCATTTATTAAAAAATCCTCTAATAAGCGCATACTATGTGCCAGGCACAGTGCTAAGTACCGGATATACAAAGACAAAAGTGAATATATTTGCCCTCGCGAAGCTTACGTTCTATTGAAAGGAGTAGGGGAGAAAGATTACTTTTTTTTTTTTTGCCAGGTAAGATGACTTTTCCCACTCTACTTGATCCTCTATTCATCTCTCAAATTAATCTTCTTAATGCATAGCTCTCACCATGTCACTTCCTATTCGACAAACTCTAATGGTTCCCTATCACCAATAGGATCAAATATAAAATTCTCTGACATTCAAAACCCTTCACAACCTATTTCTCTCAACCTTTCTAGTCTTCTTATTCCTTATTCTTCTTACACATCTTTCTCTTCTCCCCATACTCTAATCCAGTGACTTTGGACTCTTTGTTGTTTCTTGCAAAAGTCACTTCATCTTTAGACTACGGATCCTTTCATTGGCTGTCCCCCATGCCTTGAGTATTCTCCCTACTCACCTCTGCCTGCTGGCTTCCCCAGCTTCCTCCAAGTCATAGATAAAATCTCATCTTCAACAAGAAGACTTTTCTGATCTCCCTTAAATCTGGTACCTCACTTCATTGATTATCTCAGAACTGTACAGCTCTAGAGTTCCAATGTTACTTAGTGCCCCCCATTCTAAGGTCCTTGTGCACACAGAATGGGTGATGGAGCAACAGGATACAGTAACAAGAGCACTGGATTTGGAGTCAGAGGCAGGTTTTTCCAAATGATATTCTATAACTGACCATAATTACAAAATTGATGGAAAAGCAATGAGAATATTAGCTTCCACATTGCTTCTTTGGTAGCTATAGAAAAGCATTTGATCAAGTCAAACAAAATTCTGCCTTTAAGGCTCTCCCTAAACAAAGTGTCTGCCATGGATATGTCAAAATCATGTAATATTTGATACCTAAACCAGGGAGGGACAAAACAAAGGAAGAAAAATAATATACCTACTTATTAATAGATTTGATGGTTATAATAACATAATTATCACACAATTCCATGTCATGCAACATAATAATAATATTAATATACCTAATGAACATTGACACAAATTTTTAAATCAAATATTAGCACAGAGCAATTCCAGCATATTAAAAATATCATGGGTGTGTTAACTTCTTTATGATGTATTTGACTTATTCATGTTGGGATTTGGTTTTCTGATGTCTGAATAAATGTTTAGTTTCTGTCTTCTAAAAAAAAAAATATTATGTGCTACGAGCAGATTACATTTATTCCAGGAATTCAGGGTTGGTTCAATATAGTTAGTCAATAAACACTTTTTAAGCACTTACTATGTGCGAAGCACTGGAGCTACCAAGAAAGGTAAAAGACTGAGCCTGCCCTCAAGAAATTCAGTCTAATAGGAGAAGGCAACATGCAAACAACTACAAACAAGCTCTATAAGCAAAACTTAAATGTAACAAATCATATTAATGACAAAAATTGTTATCCACATGATTACATCTATAGATACTAAAAAAGCTGACAAAACCCAACACTCATTTCTGTTTAAAAAAAAACACAACAACAACAAACAGAAAGCACAGGAAGAAATGGATTTTTCCTTAACATAGTAAGTAGTATATCTTAAAACCAAGTGAAAATATTATACACAACACCTGAAACTTAGAGGCCTTTCCCATAATACAGATAAAACAATGATGCCTGTTATTACCACTACTATGTGACATAATGTTTGAAATACTAGGTATAGTAATAATATATGAAAAAGAGATCAATGAATAAACATAAACAAAGAGGAAACAAAGCTTTCACTTTTTGCAGGTGATATGGTAATCAGTTTAGAGAAACCCAAATAGTCAAGAAAATTAATTGAATCATTTAGTAAATTCAACAAAAGTTGCAGGATATAAAATAAATCCACATAAACATCAGAATTCCTCTATGTAACAAACAAAAACCTAGCAAGAGGAAAAGAGAAATTTCATTCAAAATTCCTAGAAGATGTATAAAATTTTGGTAATCCCATCTGTCAAGACATACCCAGGAACTATATGAATTCAATTACAAACACTCTAAGAAATAAAACAGACTTAAATACCTGAAGAAATATTAGTTGATCATCAATAAGTCATGCCAGTGTGATAAAACTGGTAACATCACTTAAAAAATGTACATTCAATGCAATGCCAAATTATGAAAGGATTATTTTATAGAGGTAGGGGAAAAAATGAAGAAATTCTTTTAGAGGAACAAAAAGTGAAACTCTCAAGGGAAATAGTAGGGGTGAATTAGGAAAGAATGGTGCCTAGCAGTACCTCATCTTAAGCTATATTACAAAAAGCAATCATCAAAATGATTTGGCACATGTTTTTAAAAAAATGGTCAATCAATGGAATAGATTAGGTATACAACACAGAAGAAACAAATCCTGTATCTTAGTGTTCCATAAGCCCAAAGACCCCAATCTACTGAAGTGAGGACTCACTATTTTACAAAAACTTCTAGGGAAACTGGAGAGTAGTCTGGCAGAAAGTTGGTAGAGTTAACACCTCACATCACATAAAAAATTGAGCTCCAAATGGATACTTTGCCTAGACATAAATGGGTTACAACATAAAAATTGTAGAGAATCAAGGAAAAAAAATAGCTTTCTAATCTATAGATATGAGAAAAGGTTATGACAAAAAAGAACCCAGAAAGAATCACAAAAGATAAAATGGATAATTTTAATTATATGAAAATTTTAAAAGTTTATACAAATAAAGCTACTGTAGTTGAAAGAAGAAGGGAAATGGCTAACTAGGGGGGAAAATTTTGCAGAACATTCATTTCTGACACATTTATGATAAGGGTCTCATTGTTAAGATATATAAAGAACTGATTCAAATTTATAAGGATAAGAGACATTTCCCAATAAATGGTCAAAAGATATGAACGAGCAGTTTTCAAAGAAAGACATACAAGTTATCAACTTCAATTCAACCTTCGATCCAGCAAAAAATAAAGAGTGTCTATTGTCCAAACTATGATACACAATTGGATGAACAAGTCATAGAACTGGTCTACCACCAGTTATATCTTAAATAATGTACAGATGGAAAATGAAAATGAGCCCAGAATTGAGCAGGAGGAAGAGAGTGAACAAAATTGCTTTAAGAAATTTCTCAGTGACTTTAAAGACTCTTCCCTGGGAAAGAAAGTCCATATTTTAACATCAATATCCAACTAATGATGCTATATATCATAGAATGATGGCAGAGTCATAGTCTCTAAAGAATTAAAGTTCTGTGTTATCTGAAGATTTTTGTAGAGAAACATGGTGCCCATGAGATGGCTGTAATATATTACTAATGAAAAGTTGAATGGAAGTGCTATAAAATATTTTATCAGAAAAATGCATGATAAAAAAAAGATGTGGTTCAATCATTAATCAAACACACACAATAACTGGTGGACAATCCACGTGTCCCAGTGGAATTTGTGCGATGTGAAAAGATCTCAGTGAAGGTCCCAAAAATATAACCTGCAAGCTCAAAATCTGTTACCCTGTGATTTCTTTCATGCTTAATGTTCTACAGACTATTCCTCAGGTAGGTTTTTTTTAACCTTTTTTGTATTTAAATAAATATTTTAGGATGTAAATAACCTCTCAATAGAAGCTCAATATAATCATCCTCATTACAATTCCAGCAGTAGACAGGACAGTAAAGAGGATATGTATCTCATCCTCTTTCCATATGGTTTTCATCTTCTCTTCTAGGAATTTATACTTTGAAAGTTTTCTCATTCCATCTAGCTTGGAGCTTATGAGCCTTTTATATGGTGCAATTTACTTTAAAATGTTGTTTTATGGATCAATCTGATAGTCAAATGATTGTGCGTAGAAGTTTGACCTATGATAATTATTTTAGTACAATTTATTGTATGAGAGCTCCAGGGTATTTTGAGGCCCATCTTTGTAGAATGGGAATTTTTATCCATCAGTACCTGAAAGATACTGAGCTTCTGATGTCTAATTCTAGTCACAAGGCCATGATTTGCTAGGTATTCAGTGGTATGGCTAAATGTTTAGAGACTGCAGTGATATATTGTACTATTATTATTATTATTATTTACTATTGCTATTATCTTGTTATCTCTTTTATGGTGATCAGACAGAAAAAGTCTTATCTGCTATAAATCTTAATCCTTGTTAATTTTTTGCACAACCGGATAAAATACCTGCTTTTTGTAGGTGAGTAAAAGTATCAAGATATAAGCTCTTCATGTTGCTGCTGTTGTTGCTGTTTTCTGCCCTTTTTCCTTAGGGTATCAAGTACACTGAGACTGTAATTTCCAATTATTAGCTAGACTGATACAATTAACATACTTCAAAAATCCTGTGGTAGTCATAGGGTCCCTAGCACTGAAAGCAATCTGAAGAACATCTACTCTTCTGCAAACAAATGAAGATATTGAGACTCAGAGTCAGAAAGTAACTCATCCAAGGCCACAGAGGTGACAGCCAGCTGATCTAGGATTTACCCCAGGTAGTATAATCCCAAATCCAACACTCCCTCATACAGAAGTAACAGGGCTTGACCTGTATTCAAATTCTCCAATTAAAAAAAAGAAAACAACATATGAATGTTGAGGGAGACAGGGAGAAAACACTATAGTGTGACAGATAGAAATGGATTTACTGAGATATTAATAGTATCAGAACCAATTGTTAAGCACACATGGGAATACACTACTAACACATTACAGTAATACCCTGATATGCTTTTAATCCCTATATCATGCAGGGGAAAAAAATGCATTTACTTATACAATTCTGCTGGAAACTGCACACAAGGACACTGAAATCTTTCAGGTTTGCTTTTTTTTTTCCCAAGACGGGAGCTGGCCCTGGCACACGTGCAGAGAGCATTCCCAGTTTGCCATTTCCCAGAAGTAAGCAGCTTGGCATCTATCGCTTCTCTATCGAACTCCCATAAAAAGCAGCTTCTTATTCAATTCACTCAAGTTTAGCCAGAGTCTGATACAAATCAGGTTGCTGTTGTGATTGTCTGTCCTTCATTTTCGGGACACAAATCAGGAGTGTAGCAAAGAGTATTCCAAAACCCTGAGACCACTTGCCACAAAAAACCATAGAAAAAAAAACTCACTGTAGTAAAATGTAAGACTTTTCCCCCAAGGTGCCAGTTGTTAGATAATAGAATAATAGATCAATGGATTCAGTTAAGGAATCCCCTTCTTCTGCTTTCAACAGTTTCCACATAATCCTAAGGGCATTCAGAGGAATGAACTTTTAGATGATCTCAGAGAATCCATTCCAACACTCTTTCTTGCGATCGTTCAACATGGATTTATTCTGCCATCAGTAACTGCACATCTACTTAGTTAAGGTCCAAACTTTGATCAAACTACATGGAAAGGGTTTGAATGCCTAGAGTAGGCACTTGGGGGTGGGGAGTGAATGCTTTTATTTTCTCAAAGTGCAAATGGTAGGCTTTTTGCAAGTACCATTATACGTGGGCTGAGAGCTTCACAAAAGTAGCCCTGACAAAAAGTTTCTAAGTGATCTTACTACAGAGACCTAAATATCCAGGCCATGTCATGTAGGCCTCTGAGCATACAACTCAACTTGAGAAAACAGAACAACACAAAAATGAGATGAATATCTGCTGTGAACATGGTACAATCACTATGTCTACAATCCTATTATGGCATAATTAACCTTAATTACATATTAAATTCTACCTGAATTAAAAGACTTGCAATAATTTGAATATTGTTTGTGTTCCCTATAATTTCACCATTGGTATTATTTTGAGAAATGTAAAATAAATCTTTCTAAGGTGACAAAAGTTTCTTTAAGTGGTGGCTAGGTGGTGCAGTGAATAGAGTACTGGCCCTGGAATCAGGAGGACCCAAGTTCAAATCCGGCCTCAGACACTTAACACTTACTAGCCGTGCTACCTTGGGCAAGTTACTTACCCCCAATCGCCCCTCCAAAAAAGCACAAAAAAAATTTTATTTAGAGTCTCTGTTGGTCAAATCCCTTAGAGCTCAGTTTCAAGTGATCCTGTATTATTTTTTTCTTCTCACCTTGCACCAAGCTTGAGTGCTTCTGAGGGCCTTACACCCATGCCCATTCCCTGAGCAGCAGCTCATTGAGGACTTAGTAACATACTGACCATATTTGGTTGTCTACAGGTAGGATTATCCATAGGTCTCTATCCTTCTTTAATTTTTTTTGGACCTCACTCTGATGTTGGCCTAGAGATCTGACACCATTTTATTCCATGCACCATTAACAGTAGTCACAAAGCTGTTGGCAAAGTTCAAGATTCTCATGGGAGATTTCGATGCTTTCTATCCAGCAAGAGGAGAAAAAGAGTTATCTTCTCTGAAACACATAGGAGTTAGCAATTAGAGCTTCTCCAGACACCAAACCAGCGAGTCAGAGAGCAGGCAAAGGATCATCAGAGGGGAAAAAAGTTTGATTCACAGCAGCATCCTCATTTTGGCACAATATAGCCACAGGCTCTTAATCCATCAGGCCAAAAACATTAGCTAATTTTCCCTCTCAAATCTGTCTATTGAATCTGTTTGCTCAATGTAAAGTATGTGATGCTTTGGGGTTTTGTAGAGACAAGGAGTCATTTTACTAGAAAAATATTTTTCTGAATCTGTTAAAAAAAAAAAGCTTGGGTCTAGGAAACTCAGAAGCAAGCCGTAGCTCATACATACATGCTACACATTTGGACCTGAAGAAGGTAAAAATGTACTTGCCTTTGGATCAGCTAGGCAAGTTTTCTAACTATAACTGAGCCCAACCATGCCTTTGGTTGTGACTTTTGTTTCTTGTATATGATCTAGATAGCATGTTTTTTCTTCTCTACTTTTAATATCTTGACCTTTTTTCTTCAGCTATTGGTTGGTCATTGCCAATCATTCTTTTTTTCTATCATGATGTTTAAAAGGTATTTGAACAACTATTAATGATGCATCTCTTTCTATCATAAAGCCAAATACAGTATCCCAATATCCTCAGCTCCAGTCACTGTATCAGGCAGGTGCCTTTGTTCTCTGATCACACATCAAGAGATTTCACTGCATGGGGGAAAAATGTCACTTCTTAACAGCAAAAGTTCTCCCCAAAATGTCTCTCTCTTTACGTATTGGGTATCTATCTCTCTTGTGTTTTTTTTCTTTTTGTCTCCTTTTTTTTTCCACACAGGGACACACAAATCTTCCTGGAGATTGCACTGGTCCTGAGCCTGTTACTTCTTGTATCATTAAAGTCATTTTTTCCTAGCTGAATGCTTTCAAGTACAGTGAGCGATTAAGTTCTGTGGTACACTAGTAAGAATACGATGATCATTTATTACTTATCTCCGTTGGAAAATCTGTAACCCAACACTTCAAGAGTTCAATAAATAGTGGAAAGGAAGGGCATTCTGGCATGAAGACTGTTTCTATTTCATACTGGATTTTGGCTCATTTTCCATTAAGCTATTGAAGGGAACTGGAAATATGATTGTTCTCCATTGCTGAAATTATACTGCCTTACAGGACTGCCCTGCAGCAGCGATACATAGGGTGCTGCATGTCATTGGCTGTGCCTCTGAGAACTGAGGTGCTTAGACAATGGCAAGGGGTTTTTTATGCAACACAAAAATATATTAAAAATACATAATGTAACTTGTCTTAATATACTTTTCTGAGTCTAAAAATATGCCAGACCAAAAGAAACATATTTACATAAAAAGCAGACAAGGTCAAATAACAAAGAAAGCCCTTAATTAGTTGTAATCAACTTTAATTTGCATACCGTATATAATTCCTAAATGATTGTTAATAATAACTTTATATAATGGACTTCCAATTTTCATGAAAATGGCACATTTTGATAAGCAGACACAAAACCCTAGTACTAATAAGGTTTAATTTGCATACATTAGACTGATTATCCAAACAAAAGGATTACAGTATTACTTCTCCATACCTTTATGTCCTTATTATGCACATTTATTAACTTCACAAAAGCTAGCTGTTAGTGACAAACAATAGCCATGGTTGAAAGAGAAATCTAAGGAATGAATAAGACACATTTTAATGCTAAGGAACAAAGTTTAAACATCATAAATGCTGGATTTAACTATTTGTTGACCAGAAAATTTAAGATTCCACAAAATGAGTTTCATACTTCCATTCATGTCAGGAGAGGAAAAATCCCTAATATGCCTCATCATCTCTGTTCATAATGAGCTTATCTCAAGCCAGGAAGCAGTGACAGTAGAGTTTGCAAGTGTGCTAAGAACATGCAAACAGCCAGAGAATTAAGCTTTTAAATGTGTGGTTCTAGGGCACAGTGTTAATAAATATATTTCAACAGGCTTAGTTTTCAGCCGTGTAAATAATAATATAGGTGGCATTAGTATTGATAACGGTTCCTAATGATATCATGTATACCCTACAATTAAAGTTTAAGCACTAAATAAAGCATTATTAGGAGATCAGGGTTGGCTTTTCTTATATGTGAACACAAATGAAGCTCACAAGTGTTTGGAAAAAAGCCAAAAAAAAAACTTGAAATTGAACCGCATGCTACTTCTGGGGTTTTCCTTGGTGCTTTTGCTGCTCAGCAAGATACAGGATTACAATACCATGAAATCATCTCCAAAGGAGGAAAGTGGAAACGGAAGTCTTCTTTGTTGAAATGAGTCCAGTTTCTTAAAATTCCCTGGCCCTTCTACAGAAACACCACACAGATAAGAAACAGGGATTTCACGGAACAAACTGTGAATTTGCACCCAATCACAAAAGTAGGTGAACGTCAGAGAACAGAGTTAGCACATGAAAATAATCAGGTTGATACCCCTAGACAAGAAGTCAAGACAAAAGAACAACAAACTGGAGACCATAGAGCCCATCGGTCCACTCTGTTGTAACAGTGGCTCTCCTTGGTTCCATCTTCTTAGGGCTCAGAGGTGACGGAGGACTACATGAAGGACTGGGTGGAGGAAGCAGATGTAGACTGATGTAGCCCAAGGGGCCCAGTTTGGTACATTTGCCACCACGGAATCTGGGTCCTAATTCTAGTTCTGCTGCCTGCTGCCTGTATAACCTCAGTCATCAGCTTCTCTGGGCCTCAGGTCTCCCATCTGCCAAATGAGGGGATTAGAAGTGATAAGTTTCTAAGAATCCTTCTGGCTCTAAATCTATTATCATCCTATTAACTCAACCCAATATTATTGGAATCTATAAAAAATGTTGGCTTATCCTAGATTATAACAACAGCAACAGCAGCAACAACTGGTATTTCTATAGCACTACCAGGTGTTGCTTCATTTGATGACATCAAGGTTTTCTCATGCCTTGTATTAACGTTTGTTTGATAAAGTTCTCAAAGTCCCTGTACTACATTGTTTCATTTAAGCATAAATCAAACCAAAAGAGGAAAAAATTGAAGTAAGGAATAAAAACTATGCTTTCTCAAAGTGAGCCAAGAGGTTTATTTTTTCCCAACTTAGACTCACAGCCTTCAAAATGAGTTTCAGGTAAGACAAGCAATAAAAAGTCTTTTAGGAACTGTGCTTAAAAAAAAATAACACCACATCTAGAATGTTCTTACTTGAACACAATAAACACAAACCAAAATATGCCACATGTAGTACATACCCTTGGATTTAGTCAATCAATCATGTGACCAAAGAGTGGCAGTTTAGGGACAAAATACTTAAAATGAATACAGAGTCACATTACCCCTGTTAGGACTGATCTTACCCTTTTCCCAAACTTCAGCAACACCAATTGAGAAGCAAATTGAGTTTTCTCAATGTCTACATCTGATTCTGCTGATTTCAGCAGGAATTGTGTACATGGATATATAGATATCTATACACCCGAATACATGTATATACATGCGTGTATGAATATGTGTGTGTTCATTAACTTAATATGCATATGTCTTGTTTACATGTGCATGTATTTGTATATATGTGTATATATAGAATACATATGCATATATACACATGTTCAATTGCAAGAGAAAGGATCACTATATAGTATAATTTTTACTTTTTAATTTTATTTGTATCATGGATTCCTTTGGCAGTCTGGTGAAGCCAATGGACTCCTCCTTAGATAATATTTTTAAATGCATTAAAACAGAATAATCACAATACTTTTTTTTAGGTTCATGGATCCATGATTAAGAACCTCTTGTCCAGTGGGAAGAACACCAGGCTCTGATACAGTCCAGGCTCTACCTCTGACTAAATATGATGCTAGATGTTAGGCAGATCATAACCACTCTTTTTTGGTTTTTCCCTTTTGTAAAAGCCCATGTTTTGAGATTTGAGAATATTAAATAAGACTAGGAGTTTTTAGATTATATATACACGTATAATGTTATATATTGTATATCCATCACATGTATGTGTACATACGGATACATATATGGATATGATATTTAGATTCCAAATTTATATCAGGAGAACTCCAAAGTAATTTACATTGATCTGAAATTTATGATTCTATTTCCTGCTAAGAATTCCAAAACTGATTACATATATTGCCTTATTTGGTCGTCTCAATCTCTACATTTGGGGATTTTACAAAGGGGAAAATGGAGGCACAGAATGTGGACCGGTCAGGTGTAGGGCTGGAATTAGGGCAGAAGTTTACTATTTCTCAGTCTAGTGTTCTTCCCACTAAACTCCAGCCCATTTGTTCTCTTGTAAGTGAATAGCAGCCACCTCTGGAAGGCAATGCTACCTCTATTCAGCAGAACACAGCAACAGAATACAACAATGAAGGACGGGAAGTACAGTGATCCCCTCATCTCTCAATGCCTGAACATAACTTCCATTAGCATTTCCTTTGCTGAAACTGATAACATGCACTCCCAAGGAAATAAATTCAAACTTCCATTCTCTTCCTACCATTTTTCTGTGCATTGTGGAAAAGAAATAAAGATCTTTTTGTCATTTCAGAGATATTGCCTTTCATGTACTGTACCGCAGATCAGAAAGTACTTCAGATTATGCAAAGAACAAAGACCCGCTTGCCTACTTACCTGATTACTGAAAAATGTCCATCTCTATCATAGCCTTCTAATAGTAAATCGCTGTCACAGTGATTCAATCATATTCCAGCGGGACTTCCAGGAAAGGTATCAAACCCACCTCAAACTTGAGGAGATAAAAAGCTCACAAAACCAAAACATATGTAAATTATTGTCCTGCTAATCTCACCTAACAATCCCCAAATCACTCCAGCCTGAAGGGTCTAGGATTGTAGCAAGGCTCCAAATGAGTCATTTGTAACATTCAGATTCTGTGCATACCATTGTATCTCATCTACTTTCATGAGAATAAAAATGCATTGTACGTTGGTTTGCCTAGGATATGACGCTGGAGAGTCTAATATCGATCAGGCACTAATCCCATCTTTTGATAATTCATTTTCCCTGGAATAGAGACTTCACCTTTGTATTCTTCATTTCAACTACAAAAGTCTTTCTCATTTGTGAAAATCAAAAGCAATACTTACTTCATTAATATTAAGGCTACACTGACCCAATTCAATGTGTTGTCAAACATTTTTCTGAGCTAACAAGAATAGGTGAATTCTGAGGTACCTTATTTCTCCTTTCATGCCTCTCCAGCCGAGGAATTTGGTGTGTGAGACTTAGATATCTTTATTTTACATCCAATTCAAAGGATTTTTGGAAGAAAAAAAACATCTTTTATATACATTAACTTATGTCACCACTGTTACTGATAGAATGAGAATCAACCATTGTTATATTTCAAGCTAGGTTTCCCACGATGAGCATATGTAAGCAAAATGTCTGTAATATATGTTTCACATAAGAGGAATCTGCAGGATAGACAAGTTAAAGGACTTTCCCTAGGTCACATTTTAATCGTTACAATATTATTTCACTTTTGTTTAGAACTTTACAATTTTCAAAGTTTGTTCACATAAATTATTTCAAATAATCCTCCTTCTGCACACGTTTCCTCATAGTTCAATGAGTTCAGCAGAGCCTGTATTATTACCCCTATTTTACAAATAAGGAAACTAAGTCTCAAAGACTCAAGGTGGTCAAGTACGTTCAAGTACTTGAAGGGTTGGCATGTAGAAGTATGCCTGGCATAGAGTAAGTGTTTAGTAAATGCTTGTTGACATGACTTAGCTCTTGAGGGAAGAACAAGGAACAACAGGAGGAAGAAGTAGAGAGGAAAATTTAGGCTCTATATAAAAAAATAATTTCCTTAAAATTTAGAGCCATCTAAAATAATTAATGCTATCTAAAAGAGGAATGGGCTACCTCTGGAAGGAGTGCACTTCTACTCTCATTGTCATTTGGTCATTTCAGTCATGTCTTATGCTTCATGACCCCACTGGGGTTTTCTTGGCAAAGATTCTGGAATGGTTTGGCATTTCCTTCTCCAGCACATTTTACATATAAGGAAACTGAGGCAAGCAGGGTTAAGTGACTTGCCCAGAGTCACCTAGCTAGCATCTGAGGCCAGATTTCAGCCCAGGAAAATGAGTCTTCCTGACTCCAGGTCCAGTGCTCTGTGCATTATGGTGCCACCTAGCTGCCTATTAGAGGACCCCTGATTGGAGATCTTCAGAAGTCAAATTTCTACTTATCGGGGGTTGGATTAGGATTCTTTTTTTAATATAATATAGTCTTGGGTATAATATAAAAAGGTCCTTTACAACTCTAAAATTCTGTGATTCTGTTAAGTGATTTGCCCAAAATGACACAATGGGGGCAGCTAGGTGGAGCAGTGAATAGAGCACTGGCACTGGAGTCAGGAGGACCTGAGTTCAAATCTAGCCTCAGACACTTGACACACTTAGGAGCTGTTCGACCTTGGGCAAGTTACTTAACCCCAGTTACCTTACCTTCCCCCCTCCAAAAAAAAAATGACATAAAGGAACTTTGACTGGAACTAAGTCTTCTGGCTTCCAGTCCAATTATTCCTACTATACCATGCTGCCACTGAAAGCAGTGTAAATAACAATGTCAAATCATTGGGTCTTAGGGCTAAATGAGACCCCATCGTCCAATAAGAAGTGATCTGTGTAAATATCTCTAGCAACAACAAGCTCAATACTCTATTAGTCAATCCATTCTATTTTTTGTACTGTTCTAATTGTTATAAAGTTCTTATTTTGAGCTAAAAAGCAGTGTCCTTTAATTTAATATAACTTCAATGTCTCCTAAGAATCCCAAAATCAAAGACTTTAGAGATTATCTAGTTATACTTCTTCGTTTTCAAGACAAGGCATTTCACTAACTATCCAATGTTTTATTCACTTGTGAATTTTTATACAAGTTTTTTTTTTCTCTGTAAGAAGAAATCTTTCCAATTGTCTCCTGGAAGTATGACTTTAGCTCAAATTTTATAAGCTACTTTACATCTATAGAATAAATCAACATTATTAAAAGCTTTTTCATTTTCTTATTAATAAGAAAAAAATGAAAACAAAGTTGGTAACCTTTTGTTGAGAATGGCTGAACAAATTGTAATATGTAAATGTAAGGCTAAGTAGTTATCTATTTCATGTCCAAAAGAAATGAAAGACTATGAGAAATTCAGATGAATATTAGAAGATGTTAATAAACTTAGAGAGAAGTAGGCAGAACCAGGAAGACAAGGTAGATAATGGCTACTACCAAGCAAATGAAAACAATTCTGAAAGGCAATCCAACTCATATGAATTGCAATGACCAGTCTTCATGCAGAAGATCAAAGGATGAAACAACTGTCTCCTTAAGGTAGAGACATGGAAGACGGGAGATGGCAGGAGAAGAATGGTGTACGTATTTTTAGACAGTCATTTTGTCAGTTGGTTTTGTTTCACTGTGAATGGAACTACAACTCTTTTATTTACAAGGTACAGTAAGACATAGGAAGATAGAGAAAGAAATGTTAAAAGGCATCAGTAAGATGGTTTAAAGCTAAAAATAAGAATTTTAATTATGAAAGTTAATAGTATAATAATTTTAATACTACATTATTTGCATTAAGATGAAGCTGTAGAAATCATGGCAGTTTCTACAATAATCTATGTGTAAATTTTTGTAAGTCATTTATCCTCTTTTTGGCTGGATAATTTTGAAACTGAATTATTGGTTATTGTAGATATTTCAAAAAAAAACTTAACTATCTTATGCTTTCTTAATATTTGTGCAAGAAGGCTTTAGGATTGACTAATAGAGTATTGAGCTCCTTGTTGCTAGAGATGATGACCTCTTATTGGACGATGGGGTCTCATTTAGCCCTAAGACCCAATGATTTGACGTTGTTTACACTGCTTTCAGTGGCAGCATGGTATAGTAGGAATAATTGGAGTGGAAGCTAGAAGACTTAGTTCCAGTCAAAGTTCCTTTATGTCATTTTTTTTTTGGAGGGGGGAAGGTAAGGTAACTGGGGTTAAGTAACTTGCCCAAGGTCAAACAGCTCCTAAGTTTGTCAAGTGTCTGAGGCTAGATTTGAACTCAGGTCCTCCTGACTCCAGTGCCAGTGCTCTATTCACTGCTCCACCTAGCTGCCCTCATTGTGTCATTTTGGGCAAATCACTTAACAGAATATTTGTGCCAGGAGATTCATTTGAATGAATGAATGAAACATTTATTAAGTGCTGTAAGCTGTGTGCAAAGCATTATTCTAAGAGTTCAGGATATAAATAGAAAAGTAAGATAGTCCCTGCTCTCAAGGAGCTCAATATGTTCTAACAGAGGAGACAACAGGTCCTGAGGACCTGGCAGACACCAAGTGGCCAAGAATCAGGGAAAAGCAATCATATGCACACAATCAGTTCTTGCATTAATTATACTTGTTTTTCCATAAAATAAAAACTTCACATAGATAGTAATTTCACCTATCTCATATTTTCAGGCCCGGAATTGCTCTGAACATGAAAAATATCTCCAAAGGTATAAACATCACAATTAGAATGGGCTTGAATTTGGAATTTGCATAAATTTCACTATCTCGTAATATTTGTACACATTGAAACTAAAAACTTCCAGACCTCATCTGAATTGGCTCCCATGAAACTAAGGCTAAAAGTTCCCACCTCCATGCCTCTGCCTATTGCTTCCTTCATCCTGAATTTCCTTTCCTCTTCTCTCTACCCGTGATAATATTAACCATCCATCTAGCTAAGACAAATACTGACATCCCAGTCCAAATGCCGCTTTCCCCATGAAACTACTTAAGGACCACTCTTCTGCTCCACCACAAGAAAATTAAGCATTTGGTGAGTACTTATTAGCTTGATCCCCTGAACTTCAGACTTTTCTCCATTCCTTCTCCTACAAATTTTTCCTGAATATAAGAGTCAGAGAACCTGTATTCAAAACCTAGACACGTAGCTCACCACCTGTTATGACCTTGGGCAAGGCAATTTTATTTCTCTATGCATTCATCAGTTGGACTTGGTGATTTCTAAGATTAAAGTTTAATCCTATATTCAGAAAACTTCTATGGTTTGCTGTTTATGACTTTCAAAAAAGTTGTGGTTTTGGTTTTTTTTAATATAAATATCTCTACCTGACTTTCAAGACCCTCAATTATTGGGCTACATTTAATTTTCACTAATCCTCAACACACAATATGGACTCTAGTCTAGTCCCCATTGTCTTTTGAAGACACCTTGCTGATACCCAAGGCCATGTTTTGCCATGACTTCCATTCCCATTGATAATATCCTCCGTTCTCTCTAGCTATCCAAGTTCTCTTAGCTTAGCCAAAGTCTAAATCTTACCTCTTCCCAGAGAAGCCTTCCCTGACCACATCTCATTCATCTTTTCTTCTTCTGAACTCCTATAGCTTAATTATATTCTGTTTATATGGTTGGGTTATTTCATATTTATTAATAATAATCAGAATTAGAATTTATGTAACAAAAGTCTCAAAGTTTCTATAGGACTCTCTACTCACTGGTGGAAATCAATCCCCTTGCTGACTTGAGGGGTGGCATAGAGTTGGTAACAGGGGAAAAAGAGTGACTTGTTTTCTCTTTTTTTCAATTTATTTATTTATTTACTTATACTTTACAAGATTCAGTTCCACAGTCCCTTGAGTTTCAAATTTTCTACCCTTCCTCTTCCCCTCCCACTCCATGGCAGCATACAATCAAGTATAGGATCTGCAAATACTTTCACATTGGACATTAGTCTGGTTGTATAGAACCAATAGAATGAACAATGGGAAAAAAGAAAGAAAACCAAACATGGAAAAGAACTCTAGCATATAGATTGTTTCAGTCTCTATTTGAATTCTATTCTTTCTAGATCTTTCTCTGAACGTAGATATCTCCTTCCATCTTGAGACTTGTAGAGTTGTCTTATAACTGTGCGTTGCTGAGAAGAGCCCAGTCTTTCAAAGTTGGTCGTCACACATACAATGTGTCTGTGATTGTGTACAAATTTTTCCTGGTTCTGCTCT
>CM053588.1:160482781-160502857 GCA_028646515.1 Pseudochirops corinnae | reverse complement strand
AGAACCTAGAAATCATCCTTCAAGAAATTCTCAAGGAAAATTGCCCCGATATTTTAGAACCAGAGGGCAAAATAGAACTTGAAAGAATTCACTGATCATCTCTTGAAAAAGATCCCAAAAAGAAAACTCCTAGGAGCACAGTGCCTGGCACATCATAGTCACTTAATAATATGTTTATTGATTGAAAAAGGAGCTGAAGAGGGAGATATATGTGAGGGTGTGGAGAAGAGTAGAGTCAAGGTCAAAGAGAATTCTGAGGAGTCATTGACTAACCTGGGTTTGGAGTCAGCGTGGCTGGTGTGGGTATTTCTCAAATGGAGGCTTGAGCATTAATGCACTGATCAGAGGAAAACTGTGGAGGTATTGTCAGCAGGAAGATGTTTGCTGCATCTAGTCTGTGAAGAACTTTAGGTGCCAAAGAAGTTTGAATTTTTTGTTAGAGGTGATGGGGGAAGCAATGACATTTCTTGAGTAGAAGAGTGACAAAGTCAAATTTGCCTTTTAGAAATATCAGTTTGGCAGATACATCAAGAATAGGCTGGAGAAGGAAGAGAATGGGTGCAGGGAGACAACTAGGAGGCTAATCCAGGCAGTAAGTGCACTTAAACTAGCATGCTTGTGATGAGATCAGGAAGAAAGAGACAGATTCAAGAGATACTGAGTTAGAATAGACAAGATTTGGATTGGGTATGGGCGGTGACTGAGGATGAAGAGATGAGAATGACTGCCTCATGATAAAACTGGGTACCTGGGATGATGGTATTGAAAGAAGTAGTAGTATTGAGAGGAGTGTTGGGTTTAGGGGAAAAATTATTTCAGTTTTGGACATGTTGAGTTTGAGATATGGTACATTCATATAGAGATGTCATGTAGGGAAGGTGGAGAGGAGGAATTGGAGTATAATGGAGTGCCGGACCTGGAGTCAGGAAGATTCCTCTTTGTGAGTTTAAATCTGGCCTTAGACACTTACTAGCTCTGTGACCCTGGCATTTGCTTCTTAAGCCTGTATGCTTTAGTTCCTCATTTGTAAAATGAGTTGGAGAAAGAAATGGCAAACCATTCTAGTATCTTTGCCAAGAAATCCCCAAATGGGGTCACGAAAGGTAAGATATGACTGAACAACAACAACAAAAGAGATATGAGCTATAGATGAAGGATATAGATTTTGGAGTCATCTGTAGAGATTGATAGTTTAGCTCATGGAAGCTGATGGTATTACTGAGAAAGAATATAAAGAAGAGAAGCCCCTAGGATACTGGCAGGGATGCATCTATATATAGATGGAAGGACATAATGGCTCAGAATAGGAGACTGAGAAAAATGTAGAGATCGGAGGAAAACAAGGAGAATCCAGAGTCATGAAAAGTCAAGGAAGAAGAAGTATCCAGAAGGGATGGATAATAGCATTCAATGTTGTAAAGAGTTCGAGAAAGATGAAGTCTGAGAAAAGGTCATTATATGTAGCAATAAAAAGATTAGTAGTGACCTTGGAGAAAGCAGTTTCAGTGGAGTGGTGGGAATAGAACACAAATTATAAGGTGTTGAGAAGTGAATGGGAGGTGTGAAAGTGGAGGCAGAGTGTGTGTCTATCTATCTATCTATCTATCTATCTATCTATCTATCTATCTATCTATCTTTTTTGAAAGTAAGACTTTGGCTGTGAAAGAGTATATCTTCAGTGGATGGCAGACCCAGTTGAAGGTATTTTAAGGGTAGAGGAGATTTGGGCATGTTTAAAGTCTCTTAACCTAGAATCAATGCCTTAAAAACTTTAAAGCAGTGTATTAACGTATTAAGTATCATGATAATGTGTAGAGGACCTGTTTGTAGTACAATCTAGCTTGTTGGGAAGGTCACTGAAACCACATAAATAAGTTACTCAAGTCATCTAGAAGAGGCCATGACCAGAGTGGGAGAGTCAGATTAAAATGTAATTGGGAAATATTTAACAAACTAAATAAAAATGGAATAGAACATAGATATTTTTAATGTGCTTTTCTATGTCAATACATGGCCCAGAGAGATCTTTATGTAGGCTTAGTGACCCTCATTTCTTTTGAGGTTGACACCACTGACCTTAATCATTCGCTCATCCTGATTTCAAAGTGAGAATTAAATTTCTTAATTTCTTTTTATACATATAAAGTTCTAGTCTCTGTAAGAGTCAAGTAATGAACTTTGCACTGTTTTAGGTGTCTGGTGATAGCAGTGAATGTTCAAAAGAATGGTGGAAAGGAATAGCAATTTTAAAGGTTTCTTTGCCCCACTTTCTATTAATAAAATGATGTGTTTCAATTAAGGAGATAAACACAAGCTTTTATCGGCTGATATGGTCAGTACATAGACATTCTTGAAATATTATCATAAGACAATGTCAATTGAATAGTTCAAATTCCTTAGCTTTCTCTTCAAGGCCCTTCATGATCTAGTGCTACTGTGCCTTTCTTTTGTGCTTTTGATCCTACTACTCCTTTTCACATACCCTTTGCTCATCCCCCACTCTCACCCCCATCTCCACCCCTCCCCACCTCCCCACCTCCCTACCTCCTTAACTAGACTGCACATTTAAAAAAAAAATCCCTCCATACCTTTGTTCCAGCTATTCACTCTACAATTATCCCTTTCACATCACAACTTTCCCTGTCATGGTTTCTATATTTCATGGATCAGCATAAGAAATTAAATGAAAATCTTTTGGGAATTTTGTGGAAGGCCAGCAGATGACACAGAAAAGTTTAGAAAGTCAAAAATGCATAAAATGTATGATAGTATTATATAAATCAGCATATTTTATCTTTTAATACCATAATAATTCAGACTTCTTCTCTGGTATGAAGGGTGGTCCAAAAATTTTTATGTGGATTTCCCAGATTGTGGAGGGGTGAGAGGTGGGGGCTTGGTGGAGAACTGTGCCCCAATCCCTGAGATGTGGAAGGGATAATTGTACTTGGAGTGTTCTCTCCTCACCTCTCCTACTTTTATGCAAATTTTGCCTATTCTTCATGGTCCAGCTCCAATGCCACATCTATGGAAATTTTCCATATCCTTCTGGAAGTGATCCTTCTGTTTTCTCGCCTCTCAGAGCACTTTATTTGTACCTCTGTTATGAAACTTCAACCTACCTCATAGGGAATGACTCCTGCTATACTTGTCTTCTTGTAATTTGTATACATCTTATCTCAGATATTTAACAGTATGTTTTAGGGCAGTGACCTATGTCTTAGCTACTTTTGTGTCCACTGCCCTGATTCCTAGCTTGCACATAGGAGGATAAATACATGTTTGCTGAATGAAGCTACATACCTGCATCACAAGAAAATGATACTTACAAGAAAAATATGAAGGAAAAAGAGCAGCTCGGTGATGCAGGGGATGAAGAACCGAGTTGGAGTCAGAAGGAACAGAATCCATATCCTGTCTGACATTTTCTGGCTCTGGAACTCTGGGCGAATTACATAATCTTTCTTAGCCTCACTTTGTCCATTTATAAAATAAGGGGGTTGGGCTTGTAAGTCTCTTTTGTCCCGGCCGGCTCTAAATCTGTAAACTATTAACTTATATGAGCAGCTAGGTGAAACAGCCCGGACTCAGGAAGACCTGAGTTCAAATTTGGCCTCAGACACTTATTAGCTGTGTGACTCTGGGCAAGTTACTTAACTCTGTTTCCTTCAATTTCCTCATCCATAAAATGAGGAGGAGAAGGAAATGGCAAATTATTCCAATATCTTTGCCAAGAAAATCTCAAATGGAGTCATAAAAAGTCAGGCACAGTTGAATAACAACAGCAGCAAGATGACTTTTATCTGATGATGTAGCAGCAACCCCACTGGCATGCCCCGGAAGGCTGCTAGCACAGGTTCTCAGATCTGCTTTACTAGGAAAGACAACTGTTCAAGAGGTCAACAATCTTTTTTTTGTTCTTTTTGGAGGGGGGAAGGCAGGGCAATTGGGGTTAAGTGACTTGCCCAAGGTCACTCAGCTAGTAAGTGGTAAGTGTCTGATGCTGGATTTGAACTCAGGTCCTCCTGACTCCAGGACCTGGTGCTCTATTCACTGCATCACCTAGCAGCCCCATCAACAATCTTTTAAAAATTACATTCACTAGTTCAGGGATAAAGTCAGCTCCCTGACCTTCAGAGAAAATACAGACAGAGAAATGAAGACCAACAGACAGCCTGAATCAAAACGATATTGCTATACACTTTATATACATCCCTGGATCAAGAGAACCTTTACATCTGCACAGGCAGGGAGCTCTGAACACACAGGCCACTCAGAATCTCAACCAGGGAGTCACAAGATCCTTCTCATAAACAAGCCCCCAAAGCAAAATACCAATTCAGAGTATGTAGACACTTCTCAGGGCCAGAAGGCATCACAACCCTCCTGACTCAGTGCCTAATTAGAAATTAGCAAAAGGTGTGAAAATCTTCCTATATGCAAGCTTCCCTTAATGGGCTCCATGTGAGGCCTATTAATGGGTGGGGAAGATCTTAAATTCCATTAACATTACAGATGACTCCTATCAGTGAGTGGAATCTGTCAAACTACTGGTGCTTTGCTCAAGCTCTCCTTTTCCTTCCTTATGGTTGTTTTTTTACTTAGCGGCAAGATTAAGACAGAGATGGATAGAAATGTACCCAGTTTTTCCCAGTTCACTTGATTGGGCTTCCTCCTCTTACCACACACACACATACACATTTATGCACAAACATATATACACACACATATACATACATGTACATATACATATATACACATAGAAACGTGCATACATATATACACACGTGTGTGTGTGTGTGTGTGTGTGTGTGTGTGTCTCTCAGAGACCTGTGATTCTGTCAATGTGGTCATACTCCCTCCACCTTCAGGTCTTATAACTGATAGTCATAAGAAAGTAAGGCTCTGAGAGTGGAGTTGACTTGCCTAGAGTCACTCAGCTACTGCATTTATCTGAAGTAGGATTTGAATCTAGGTCTTTCTGATTCCAAATTTAATACTCCAGCCATATTGCCTCCTCACTACCTCTATCCAAACGAAAATGTTAATTGTTAAGGGAAAAATGTTCATTACGTTTCTTAAGTATTAACATGAATTATTTCACAGCAAAGGAAAGTTGATTTTTCTCTATTAAGATTAAGATAAAACTGCTTCCATTTAATATTGAAAAGGAGTGGAATGCTTGTGATATAAGACCTGAAGAGGTCATAAGATTTGAGAATCTAAATCTAGTCACAGGCTTTCAGGAAACTTGAAAATTACTCTGTAATGCCTATTTGGAAAATATTCAGTTTGCTTAATGAATACATTTTACAAATGATATTCCTGCCAGGTTTTCAGGGAATTGAATAAATGACCTAATTCCTATTTGGACCTAAATCTGAATCCAATCTCTGTCTGTAGAATAATAAGCCAATGAGAGACCTACAGCAGTCTTCTGGTCTGTCCCTTTGCTTTCAGGAAGGACTGCCTTGAAACCACTCTGGACAATTGCCTGGTCACAGTCTACTTGGGAAGTTCGGCAAGGCAGGAGATCACACAACTCCCCTTTGGTAAATAATTGTCATAAAACCAGTTCAAGTCTATACTCAGAAAACCTTGTTGATGTAATTTTTAAATAGTACCATGTGGGAAGAAATGTAAGCCCTCTTAGAAAACAGTTTCCTGCAAGCATCTGATATCAGAATGATAGTTTGTAAAAGTTGCAGATGGGACACAGCCATTGAATACATAAATGCATTCTTTTAAAGGTTTTGAAATCAAAATCATTCCTTATAGCCATTTTGTGTTGGGCACCGCACTGTCTGAAGTGGCCTTTTTTAGACCCCCTCTAAAAAATAAAATCGATCATTTCAGGCTGTTTTCTGCACAGGAATTGTAGCGACCAGCTTGGTGTCATTGATACAACAAATTGGAAAACGCTTCTGATTTTCTTGGCAACAAATAGGCCTGGCTCTAGGGAGAACTGCTAATTAGGTGGTTTGTTTTGGGCACCTCTTCCCCCTCTGGGTGTCCCACATTCTTCATGCTGTCTGTTAGGTGCCCACAGCTTGCCACTGGGATTAGGCCTGCCTACACACCATCTCCCTACACCCTAGAAGTGTCCAAAGCCTGTGGATTTTTGGGGATAATCCTGATTTAAAGCATTCTGTCCTGTTGTCCCCATAACCTATCTAGATGCACCAGAAATCCTATCATTCCAACAATCTATGAATAAATCCAGTGAATAAGGATCACAGTAAAAATATACTTCAGTCACCAAAGATTAAAAGCTATGAAAGATGGAGAATCAAGGGATGAGGAAATCTTGAAGTTCTTAATAAAAGTGCCTATTTGCCATAGTGCTATAAATAGGGGAAGGGAATAAGCATTTCTATAGCACCTAATATATGTCAAGCTGTGTACTGAGTCCTTTTACAAACATCTTGTTTGAACTCCCATGACAGCCCTGCAAGAGAGAGGCCGTTATCCCTATTTTATAGTTGAGGAAACTGAGGCAGAGAGGTGAAGCGACTAGAATGTGTTAAGTAAATAGAATGTATTGAGATGGCATGTAGCATACAGGGGGGCAGAGATGGTGACATTTGTCTGTAATGTCATAAAGCCTGAGAAGACTGCCACTATGAGTGAGGCAGACTGGGAACCTTCCTCATCTACCTCCTAGCAGTGGGACCCCGGGCAAGTCCATTAATCCTTAGGAGCCTACATTTCTTCATTTGTAAAGGGGGGAGGGATCAGGCTTGATGATCACTACAATCCCTTCCAGCTCTCTACCTATGATAATACAATTCTAGGTTATATAAAATGAACAAGTTGGGAAAAAAATACTGTCAGGTTTAAATTGGTACATTTGATTTTTCTCAACCTATTTCAGAACCAGTGTGAGGCTTTCCTATTCCTTATTCATACCTTCAAAACTTACCTGAGCTGTGTCTGATTTAGACAGGACCCTGCTCTTTGCTTTATAAAGAAAGAGCTCACATGATATTCTTATTGTTGTCAACATATGTACATGTGATTCATTCTTTCAACAAACATTTATTAAGTTACTACTGTGATCAGAAACACTATGCAGGGTTCTGGGGAGGGTATATACATCTACATACACATTTATACATACACACACATATACACATGTTTGTATTATATATACACATGTGTGTGTATACATATGTATGCATGTGTCTGCGTATTTAGAGGGAGCAGCTAGGTGGTACAGTGGATTTAGTATAGGTCTGGAGTCAGGAAGATTCATCTTCCTGAGTTCAAATCTGGCCTCAGACACTTACTAGCTGTGTGACCCTGGGCAAGTTACTTAACCTTGTCTGCCTCAGTTTTCTCATATGTAAAATGAGTGGGAGAAGGAAATGGCAAACCATTTCAGTATCTTTGCCAAGAAAACTCCAAATGGCATCATGAAGAGCTGGACATGAACGAAATGACCGAACAAGAACAACATATATGTGTGTGTACATGTGTGTTTGTATACATATACACACACGTATACACCTTGTGAGCTGAACAAGAGTCATGGAATTCATATACACACATACACCCCTATACACATGAACACGTGCATATATAGTTATAATATATATATTTATATATATATATATATATACATACACAACAATTTTTGTGTTTATGTATATGTATATCTCTCTCTCTCTTCCTATTTATCTATCTAGTTTAGATACTGTTTCACAGATAACACACAGGAGACACTGGGGGCCTCTAACTCTAGCCTCTAACAGGTTCCCTCTTGATCTGGTCAGACAGGCAGACACCTTCAGAGGGGTTAATAATCAGCTTTATTGTAGTCCAGTCTTCTCAAAGGAAGTTGCTGCTAATGGGAAAACCAGCTCCTACAACATTCCTTAATCATTCTTCTTGTAGGGGCCAGTGAAAAGGGGGGGGCAACTATCCCTACATCTTGATGGGGTCAATTGAAACAGGCACAGCTTGTACACTCCTCTAAATCTCCTCAAGACTTTATGGGGGCCAGTCAAGGCACACACAGATTCCCCTATGGATTCCCTGTGGTTTCTCCCACTCACTGACCAGAGCCCACTTGTTTTATAGGGCAACAGATAAAGAAGGCATCTCGCCAACATTAAGCTCACAGGTTAACTTTAGCAATATCGTCACTCTGTGCAAATGTTGTAAATATCAATTATGTCACGCCCATATCTCACAGTACAGCCTCAGTAGGACTGTCTGTTACTGTGATTCTAGGAATTACTGTCTAGGATCCTTGGAGCTATTCTGGGAGTTATTATCTAACACCTGGAAACTAGATATTGCCATGGCTGTGGATCCTGAGAAACTCAACTCTAAAAAGGATAACAAAATCCTCCTTACATACAGATACTATTTGGAGATGGCACAGTTCTAGAGCCATGACTTTTGCTCAGCAATGTTATTTCTAAGCATTTTCTATAACATTCATATGCCAGAGGAAGGAAGCTATGTAGGAGTGAAGAAATTTCCCTCTAGGAGTGAAGAAAACTTAGCAATACTCTAGGCCAAGATATTAGCTGAGCCCCCAAACTGGAGGGAGGGAAGATCAATGCCAAGAAATGAGCAGTGTCCATCAGAGTCTAGTAGGGTGACATCTACCAGTGACATTTGGAATAAATGGAATACTATCTCACAGATACTGTGCAAGCAAGGTCAGTGGGAACAGAATACATTAGTAGCCCTGCAGTCCATTATTAAGATATATGGTAACTTTCCTCGTAAATGCCTTGGTTATATGTTATAAAATGTGTGACTTTATTCTTGTGAATGCTATGTGAGTCTATCTTTCCACTGGTATTGTGTGTATTTACAGGAACATGTGCCCCAAGTTAAGGGGAGGGATGTTTTATTGTTTGGGGAGGAGGGATAAACTTTGATATAGTGCCTACTATGTGCTAAGCATTAGACTATGCTTTACAAATATTCTCATTTGAGTCTCATAACAACCTTGAGAGGCAGGTACTATTATCATTCCTATTTTACAGTTGAGGGAAATTGGAAGAAACAGAAGTTAAATGATTTGCCCAGAGTCACACAGCCAGTAACTGAGGCCACACTTGAACAAAGGTCTTCCTGACTTCTGACCTAGCTCTCTATCCACTGCATTACCTAGCTGTATGTTCTTATTATGCTACTTTGATAAATGCTTTTTCTTTGAGTTAATTGTGTCCTCTGGCTGATTAAAGATAAGATAAACATACCAATGGGGTCTTGCAAGCTATAGTTTCATTAGTGTTGTCCTGTAGAGACCTTGAACCTGGAGTAGTTGTCCTCTGGAGGAACCAAACTGCAAGTGTTAGTTGTGGGGGAATGGAACAGGGAGGAGGGTATACCCAGCAGCAGTGTTAGACTCAAGAGTATGACTTTTTTTTTTTAGGGATCATTTCATTTACCCTATTATAGTCATTGTATATAGCTTTCCTTATTTTGCTTTTCCAGTCTGTATCAACTCATATAAATCTTCCTCTGTTTGTCAGAATTCCTCATGTTAGTCTTCTCTTACTATACTATAATAGTACCTGACATTGACATGCCAGAGGAAGGAACCTATGTAGTGATTTTCCTCTAGGAGTGAGGAGAACTTAAGTTAAAATCTTAGGAAGCTAAAAAATATTACTTTCTGCTGTTTACTTTCCTTTTCAGTCTCCTATAAGTAATTCTGCTTCTTCTTCTTTGGATTTTCCAAGACAGAAAAGTGACTGTACAATGACCAGAGCTTCTCATTTTTCCTCTGTCCTCCTATGGATGACAATCCTTTGCACTTTGCCTCAGCTAACATGTCTAGCATCACTTTTTTGCTTTCTCATTTCCTTAATCAAAACTTCTCAGAGCATTAAAAAATATCCCTAACAAAGTTTCCACACACATTAGAGTGTTATTACTGGATCATCACATAGATCCTTCCAAATGCTCAATTAAATTTACCTTTCTAGATTTCTCTTGAATCTTGTGTTTTTATTCTAAAGTTCTTATTCAGCTCTGTTCTTTTCATCAGGAATGTTTGCAACCCTCTATTCCATTTATAAATATACATTCTCTGAACCATCTCTCCAACCCCCTAGCATTATATTCAGTTTTGCAGGGCAAGTTATTCTTTGTTGTCGTTCAGTCATTTCATTCATGTCCAAGTCTTCATGACCCCATTTGGAGTTTTCTTGGCAAAGATACTGAAATTGTTTGTAATTTCCTTCTTCCACTCATTTTACATGTGAGGAAACTGAGGCAGACAGGGTTAAGTAACTTGTCCAGGGTCACACAGCTAGTAAGTGTCTGAGGCTGGATTTGAACTCAGGAAGAGGAGTCTTCCTGACTCCAGACCTATACTCTATCACCATCTAGTTTCCCTGTTATTCTTAGTATGTCTATTCCTTTGCCTTTTGAAATATTGTATTCCATGCAGAACAAAGCAGATTATTTTCTTTTCTTGTTTTGTTTTATTTTGTTTTTCTTTTCCTTTCTCATGGTTTTTTCCATTTGTTATAATTCTTCTATGCAATATGACTAATATGAAAATGTGTTTAATAGGAATGTATGTGTAGGGCGCTTATCAGATTGTAAGCCATCTTGGGGAGGGAGGAGGTAGGGACAGGGAGAAAATTTAAAACTTATGGAAATGAATGTTGAAAACTAAAAAAAAAATTAATAATTAAAAAAGAAATATTGTATTCTAAGATTTTTTTTCATTTTTTAGTGGAAGCTTTCAGGCTTTGTATGATCCTGACTGTGTTTCCTTGTTATTTGGCCTGCTTATTTCTAGATGCCTATGGCTTTTTCCCTTTAATATGAGAAATTCTGATTTTGATCCAAGAAGTTGTGAGGGATGATTTCTCAGAAGTGAAGCCTCCTCAAAAGGATTAATAGTTTTTGTATTATTGAAACACAGTTTATTCCCTTACCTTGTGAAACCACGCTTTGCAACACAACCTAACTTCCCGCCTTTTCTTGTCCTTTGTTCTTTGTTGCTGGGGAAGATTCACACAAATAGATTGTGCCCCCTGAAGCCCAGCCAATGGGATAAGAATAAGGGGTACGGGGGAGGGGGAAGTTCATCTTAGGGTATAAAAGGACCTTGCTTTCCAGAATCAGTTTGTACTTCCCTCGTACCCTTTCTCACCAGAAAGCAATAAACTCATTTCTGCTTTTTGGTATCTAAGTCTTTGTATTGATTTTTTTTGGTAGTGGTCTCTTCCCCACACAAAGTGGAGATCAGAACAGGAACCCAAGAGACTCAGGGAGAGACCAAACAGGGCCGAACACCTCACTCAAAGTCTGGCTGTAGCACAAAGCCCTGGTAAATCAAAGATGAAACTGACCAACTGACCATTATTTTTTTTTAATTGCAAATCTAAAGATACTAAAAAAGGAATAACTCCTTAACAAATACAATAACAGATTTGAATGGGAAAAAATGGATTTTCCACAAGTAAATGTCTAGAAGAAATAAAGTAAGAGATTTAAAAAATCAAATAAAAGCTCTCAAAGAAAGAATTTAAAGGAACATAAGTAACAGAACAGGTATAAACCTTATCCAAGAAATAGACTGAAGATTATAATGAACCTAACAGAAATGAACAATTCCATGAGACAGCAGGAAATATGAGAACAATATTTTAAAACTGAACAAATAGAAGAAAATGTAAGAGATCTGATATTTTAAAAATTATCTAGAAAACATGAAGAAAAGACAATTTAAGAATCATTCAACTCCCTAAAAACCATAATTAAATAAAAATAGTAGACACTATATTTCAAAATATGACAAAGGAAAACTTCCTAGATCTAATAGAACCAGAGAGCAAAGAGATAGAAAGAATCCAAACATTTCCTCCTGAAAAAAAAAAAAGCCACAGAAGGTAATATCACATGAATAACCAAAATCAGAATTTCTCACATTAAAGGGAAAAAGCCATAGGCATCTAGAAATAAGCAGGCCAAATAACAAGGAAACACAGTCAGGATCATACAAAGCCTGAAAGCTTCCACTAAAAAATGAAAAAATATCTTAGAATACAATATTTCTTTTTTAATTATTAAATTTTTTTTTTTAGTTTTCAACATTCATTTCCATAAGTTTTAAATTTTCTCCCCGTCCCTACGCCCTCCCTCCCCAAGATGGCTTGCAGTCTGATACGGGCCCTACACATACATTCCTATTAAACACATTTTCTCTGAATTGTCAAAGTTTAGAATGCCAAATCTTAAAGGTCCTTTATCCTAGAGGGTTGTAGGAATCTCAGAGCTTTGAAGTTCCCTAGTATGAATAACAATTGCACTGGCTGCATTTTTTGCGAGGGTAGCTATGAAAAGACCTGACAGCTGACAGCAGACAGGCTTCAGTAGAGTGAGAATAAGTGAAAAATTGAGGACAATACTAAGATTTCAAGTTTGGGTAACTGGGAAGATAGTGGTCTCCCTAATAGAAATAGAAAAGTTGAGAAGAGGGAGAGTTTTTTGGGAAATATAAGGACTTCTGCTTTTTGACTTCGATATGTCTATGGGTGGCTATGTGGCATAATTGGATATGTTGAGGTTTGGGGGCTTAGGCGTTCTCAAGACCCCAAAATGCCAACACATTATCCTGTGAAATGAATTCAACTCAAGCCTTCTCTCAGCCAAAGAAAAGCAATGTTTATTAAAGATTCTCCATAATAGTTAGACTCTTAAGGAACCTAAGTATTTGTGATTCTTATATTGACAAGTGAGGCCAGAACAATATGACACAGAATGAGTCTGAGCTAGATTCAGTCTCAGCCCTTTCATGGAGGCAAGATGGATCTTATATACAGAAAGACTGTGGGAGGGAGCTAGGGGTGGTCTAAAGGAGAGGTTTGGGGAGGGTCTTGAGGAGGAGTCTAAGGAGAATCTTGAGGAACTGAGGTCAGACTCTAGGAATGGGATTAAGGGCAGGAAATAAATGAAGGCTACCTGGAGATGACAGACAATGGAGGGTTAGGTTAGTTTAAGGGTAACAGATTTGGGCATAGATATTTTTATACAATCTAGGGTGGGAAGTAGCTGGACAATGGAAGGCTAGGCTAGGTTAAGAGTAACAGATTTGAATCTAGCAATAATGAAAGGTTTATGGCCTCAGGCAAATGCCTCATGTAGTAGGAAGATTCAAGGAGAGTTCAAGGGGTTTCCCAGAGCCTGTACCCCATCTGATAGAGTGCTAGGACTGGAGTCAGAGAGACTCATTTTCCTGATTTCAAATCTAGCCTCAGACACTTGCTGTGTGAACCTGGGTAGGTCACTTAACTTTATTTGCCTCAGTTTCCTCATATGCAAAATGAACTGGAGAAGGAAATGGCAAACTGCTCCAATATCTTTGTTAAGAACATCCCAGTGGGATCATGAAGAGTCAGACAAGACTGAAATGATTGAATAGCAACATGGGACTACCAATTAGAGATGCCAAAAAGGCATTTGTTGATGGTGTGCTGGAGCTCCGGAGATTAGGGCTAGGTATATAGATTTGAGGATAATCTGCATAGAAATAATGATTGAATCCAACCAAGCTAATGAGATCAACAAGTGAGATAATATTGAGCAGCGGTTCTCAACCTGTAGGTTATGTTCAGTTTGTAACAATGAAAATACATCCTGCATATCAGATATTTAATTACAATTCATAACAGTAGCAAAATTACAGTTATAAGTAGCAATGAAAATAATTTTATGGTTGGGGGTCACCATAACATGAGGAACTGTATTAAAAGGTCGTGGCATTAGGAAGATTGAGAACCACTGGTATTGAGGGAAAAGAGAATAGGGCCCAGGACAGTGCCCTGAGGGACACCCACAGCTGATGGGTGTGATCTGATAGAAGATCTGGCAAAGGAAGATTGAGGAGAAGTTATACCGGGAGAAAACAAAACAGGACCATGCAATGTAACAAAAACCTAGAGACAGACATAATCCAGGAATAGAGGGGCTATTGACATTGTCAAATGCCACAGGATGTGGAATGAGAAATAGCCATTAGGTTTGACAGTTAAGAGATGATTGATAACTTTGATGACAGCAGTGTTGGTCAGATTGTAGAGGAAATAATGATAATTACATTGACATATGATCATATGTCATAACATATGATCATAATAATGGAAACTAGTCTTAATTTAGTGTTTTAATCTACATTTGTTATTTTATTTGATCCTCACAACAACTCTATGAGGTAGGTGTTATTTTTATTCCCATTTCATGGATGAAGAAACTGAACCTCAGGGTAACTCAGAGGTTAAGTGTTCTGTCCGGGATCACACAGTAATGGTCTGAAGTGGGATTTGAACTCAGATCTTCTTGACCCTAAGTCCAGTCCTCTGTCTTCTATGCAATGATGCAGTGTTTTGTGTCAGGCACTGAAGATAAAAAAATAAAGCTGATCCCCTTTGGTTTAGCAAACACATGAATTTGAATCAGTATACAAGGTAACCTAAAGAAGTAAGGTAATTTTTCTCCAATGACCCCACCCGTGTATCCACCTTTATTACATACATTTGGGGCACGCTCTCTGCACCCTCTGTGAAGACTCCTCAGAATGAGAAGGGAGAGAAACTATCTGGAAACCAGAGATAGACTTCTGTAAGACTGGACAGGCCTGAGTCCTGGGTTCGCACAACTTAAGACCCTCTCCCCCTTCCCTTGCTGTCATCAGCATTAGGCCCTTTTTCAGTAGTTTTTGACCTCCACCCTTGCTTGTGACCTTTTCCCCTCCCTTGCTTTGGCTTTTAACCAAATAAGGCCATGAATGATACCTTGACTTCCTGTCCCACCTCCCTGCCAATAAGAGATAGTGGTGGGCTTCTTTGTTATCCACCGTTGGGTTAGATTTCATGCCAAGACTGAGAGCCTGCCTCCTAGCCAATGGGAGAAGGGACAGATGGGGGTGTGTGTGTGACCACCTTAGGGTATAAATTCTTGTTCTGTCTTTTGTAACACACCCTCTTCCTGCAGGGGAAGAGAATAAAACTTCCTGTTCCTTCCTCAAGATGCCTCTGACTTTTGATTTTTCTTGGGTAGGGGATTTTTGGGGTCCCCATAGCACACACATTTGTCAGTTTACAAAGCTGGCCTTGCTTTGGTACTATATTTTGGCCCCTGAAAAACCTCTCCATCTCCCTACATCTCTTTTGAGCTTTACAGCGATCCTGGTAGGTAGGCAGAGCAGATATTGTTATCCCAATTTAATAAATTAAGAAATTAAGTTTGAGAGAAATGAAGTGATTTGTCTAAGGTCACACAGTTAGTAAGGGGCTTATCTGGGACAGATCTCTGACTCCCAGTTGGGAGCTCTCTCCAGGAGACCTTGGTGGCTTGGCTTCATATGTTATTACACTTATTCATTAGGATTAAGCTAAAAGTTAAAATGTGTAGCAACATAAGTGTACTTTATTTTAAAGTCTAGTTACTAAAAGATAAAAAAAAAAACCCCAAACTCAGCCTCATAGAAGTCACTGTTGAATTCTTGGACACAGTCATCTCAAGGCAATTCTCCTAATTCCAGCGGTGATTTCACTGCTCTTTCTAAGGGAATGGGGCCATCGTTTGTACTGTTGATCCTGCTGTACCTTATTTATTTTCTCCTTATGCCTATTTTTGTCTTCTGTCATTTCTTTTCTATATTTTTTTACCTCCTTTGTTCATTCTTTGTCTTTTTCCCTTAGATACTCACCCTATTCTGACAGCATGATTACTTAATACTTACCTGCCAAATTAACTGACTTATTTTACCAACTAGGTGGATATACAATACCTTGACACTTGCTATTTGAGTATTTTACTGATTTTTTTTTGTATGTCCATGATGTATAAATAATGGTGTGAACATTCAAATCATGGTAATTGGCCTGCTCTCTATTACAGCATGAATCTCTGTATCTGTTGTCATTCTATCTGATTTTAGCGAATATTAAAATTAGCATTCCATTCTGTTCTGTCGTCACTCACTAGTTCTAGCTTCCATTATATGACCCACGTTACTTTTCCATTTTTTTTTTTCTGAAAGAAGAAAGCAAATCATCCAAATGGAGACTTGGTATGATATGCCTTAGTGTCTTGCCGATAGGAAATATTCACATAATTACCAAACACTTGATTTGGAAACTGAATCTCAGTTTTCCTACTATCTCAAGTGCATTATTATTATTATTATTTTGCTTTTTGGAGGGCAATGGGGGTTAAGTGACTTGCCCAAAGTCACACAGCTAGTGAGTGTGTCAAGTGTCTGAGGTCAGATTTGAACTCAGGTCCTCCTGACTTCAGGGCCGGTACTCTATTCACTGCACCACCTTACCATCCCTCAAGTGCATTATTAGTGACAATTTGTCAACTCTCACTGTCCCCTTAATTTCTCTGATACTTAGTTTCCTCACCTGAAAAATGGGTACAAAATAGGTACAATATTCTGTTCCATCTTCCTCACAGGGTTGTGTTAAGGATTAAATGAGGTAATGTATGGGAAATCAAATAAATGCAAGCTTCTTTTTTCAGGGATTCTTTTGTTGTTTCCCTTTATATTCCAAAGTTTATCTAGTGTTGGTTGAGAACATGGTAAACAAAAAAATTATCAGCTTGTATTTACTCTTTATAATTTTTAAAAATAATTTCCCCCCAATTACATGTTAAATAATTTTTAACATTTAAAAAAAGTTTTGAGTTCAAATTCTACTCCTTCTTCTCTACCTTCCCCCATCCCCCAGATATGAAGCAATCCTATATAGTTTATATATGTGCGATCGTGTAAAATATTTCCATATTATTCATTTTGTATAAGACTCAAACAAAAAACAAAGAAAGTGAAAAATAGTATGCTTTAGTATGTATTCAGACAGCATAAGTTCTTTCTCTGGAGACTGATAGTGTATTTCATCATGAGTCCTTTGAGATTGTCTTGGGTCGTTGTATTGCTGAGAATAGCTAAACCATTCACAATTCTTCATTGTATAATATTGCTATTGCTGTGTACAATGTTCTCCTGGTTCTGCTCACTTCACTTTGCATCAGTTCATATAAATCCAGGTTTTTCTAAAATCATCCTGTTTGTCATTTTTTATAGCACAACACTATTCCATTATGATCATATTCCACAGCTTGTACAGCCATTCTCTAATTGATGGGTATCCCCTCAATTTCCAATTCTTAGCCACCACAAAAAGAGCTGCTATAAATATTCTTTTTTGTGTGTAAATAGGTCCTTTCCCCTTTTTTGGATCTTTTTGGAATACAGACCTAGCAGTGGTATTGCCAGATGAAAGAAAATGCCCTTCCGATATAGTTCCAAATTGCTCTCTGGAATGGCTGGATCAGTTCACAACTCCACCAACAATGCATTATTGTCCCAGTTTTCCTGTAGTAAACACTTAATAAAAGTTTGTTGAATCAAATTGCATTGGAAATAGTAAGTAAAGGTGATGTAGCTAGAAACAGAAAGAACCCTACAACAGTTTATGAAAAAAGTTCCTCATTTTATCTGATGGAACTACAGGGAGGTTGACCAGTGGGTGAAAGGCAACTGTTGGGACAAAGAACATCTGCTTATCGGTTGGTTGATAGATTAGTCATACCTCTGGTTGATTTTACAAAGTAAGAATCAGCTGATGACTTTGCTCGTCAACTTTTCCATCGTACTTCTTGGAGAGTGAAGCAAGAGGGGTTAGGAGAATTTCTTTCTTCCCCATTCCCCATCAGCAGTGGTGGGAGAAATCTTTATTTGCATGATGTCTGAGACATGGAATCCAAGGCTCTTGCTTCCTGAACCCCATGGTTCTTCTGTGGAGAAGAGGGAGAAATCAGAGTTCTTCAGACAGGATGATGGCTAAATCTAGTCTGGCAGAGAAGGGAGATTTTTGGAACAGCACCGGTTTTGAGAGTTGCCTTGTGCCAAGTTCTAGAAGTCTTGAATTTAAGGGTTCCAGACATTGGTTCTTCTAGCAAGAGATTTCTTGATGTGTTCTGTTCCTTGGAGAAGGACAAAAACAGTCCATATGGTTTCTGCACAGCATGCTTCTTGGATCTCAAAGTTGCCAGGGATTTCTGCCAATCCAGACGCTAGAGGCAGGGTTTATTACAGCCAAGCAGTGAAGTAACACCCATTGAAATAGTATCTGGCAGTGTCTACTGGAGCAAAGTCCAGCAACCACTACTAGAAGAATGGTATCTAGTGGATTCTACAAAATCAGTGGGAGAAGTACAAGGACATTAATGACTCTGCAATCCTGTGGCACTGAGGTCATGAGTTGCTTCCTCTTTTCACGGTCCTTCGTCACCTGTATTTCCTCTGTGTGTGTTTCTCTTGTCAGTCAACAAGCATTTATAAAGCATTTGCTATGGGCTACTTGTAAACTCTATGTATTTAATTCGCTCTGCTGATGCTGGGTGTGCTTCTGGGAGAGTGGGCCACAGGTTTATAGGGGAGTTGATTTCTTGCTACTTTTTTTTGCTCTATCATTTCAGTATATGCCTTTATTTGAAAAAAATTTTTTTACTTAGCAAATCCCATTCTCCCTTTTTTATCTCTGCCCAATTTAAAAACAAAGGAAAATCAATCAATAAACATGTATGAAGTGCTTACTATATGTCAGGCAGCAGCTAGGTAGCACAGTGGATAGAGTTCTGGGCCTGAAGTCAGGAAGACCTGAGTTCAAATCTGGCCTCAGACACTTACTGTGTGAACCTAGACAAGTCACTTAACTCTGTTTGCCTCAGTTCCTCATCTGTGAAATGAGCTGATTAAGGAAATGGTAAACCAATACAGTATTTTTGCCAAGAAAATCCCAAAGGGAGTCATGAAGTTTTGGACACAATTCAAATGGCTAAACCACTTGTGTCAGGCACTGTGCCAAGAATGGGGAAAAAAGAAAACAAAACCCTTGTAATCCAGATAACCATTGTAACATAGTCAAGCACAACAAATTCCTAAATTGGCCACTTTCAAAACATCTGTCCCAATCTGCAACCTGAGTCTATCACCTCTCTGACAGGAGGTGGGTGGCATATTTCATCATGAGTCCTTTAGAATCATGCTTGGTCATTGCAAATGCTTTCATTTTGGGAAGATTGTATCCTATGACTGACTATTGAAAGGGGAACACATTAGTGGAGAATTATGAGCAATAGCTTTTTAGAGAGCAGATCTCCAGTGTACCTTGAACCTATGGTAGCTCTTCCTTCCATCCTATCCAAATTCGAAGTGTGAATTGTGGGAAGTGCCCCCAGGGAGGCATATTACAAACATATTATTGGGTTTTGCTTTCTGATCCATTCTTCTACTTTTCTCTGTTTTACGGGAGAATTCATTATGGTCAAATTCATAGTTTTTTTTGTTAGCTTTGTTAAGTTATACCTCTACTCTTCTCTATTCTCACATTCATAAAAAAAGAGAGAAAAAATGGAATGAAATCAATACTAGTAATCTATAGTCAGAATCGTTTGATCCCAATAATCTCTGCTCATCTTCATTCAACCTGACAGAATTGTTCTGAACCATGAACTGCAAAGTATTACAGAGATTTACTTCTCTTTCAATATTTTGAGCATATATAATTTCCTTGGTGTTTGCACTCTCTATGCCTATGCAGATCATAACTCAAGTCAAAAATCCTTCTGTAACTTAGTAGATGGTCATTGAGAGTTCCTGTGGCTGAAGATTCCTCACTTCTGTGGCCAATCTGGTGGTGAGCCTTTCTTACCTTGGCTAGGCTAGTCCTCAAACTATATGTCTACTGTTAATGGGCCTGTCCTCAGTCTTTCCAGCATGGTAAGCATTTACTAGAGTTGAGCTTTATTCTCATAGCCATTGACAACTCAGGGTCACCTGAATTCAAATGAGACATTCAAAACTCCAGTAGAGAAGGATAGAGTACATACCTCCCTACTGTCTGGCTTGTTACTGGGTTGTTAAAAAAATGTTTTCAGGGGGGGTGGAGCCAAGATGGCGGCGTAGCAGCAGCAATATATCACAGCTCTCACATAGCCACCCCAAAATACCCATGGAATAGGACTCTGGACCAATCCTAGAACTTCAAAAGCACACAAAGATACTTCCCACTAAAGTCAGCT